>CM070618.1:32527867-32949213 GCA_036346255.1 Ampelocalamus luodianensis
CCTAAGCCACTAAATCAAATGATTCTTCAATGATAGATTTGACTACAAATCTCTATGTAAACAATTTTATATATTCAATTATATGATTCTTCAATTTTGATGCAGAAACAATGCATGCCACGAAAAGTACTCTAGTATATAACTTTGGAACTTTTTTTTTTACAAACCTCAGCTCTCAGGTAAGAATTTTCGATCCTTAAGCAAGTACCACATAGGTTCCTCCTCCTCTGCATCTTGGTGATTTCACGGTTCTCTGCCATCAATATTTTGTTCTCAAGCTTCAGCCACTCATTTTCTTGCTTGATGTCCTGCTTCTGTGATGAATACCATGTTTCAGTTCAACATAAATTCCTAGCTGTATACTTCTGAGTATATGTATTTTGTTAATTATGAGAATATTATAAATATTACATGTTTATCAATAAATTGTTGTAACCATTCAAGAAGAGGTGAGATATAAACATTTAGAAACTGCATGGTCTACAAAAATAAGTTCACAAAGTAAATATGAACACCTCAAAAGAACTCTTCATGTAATGTTCATTATTAATACCTTCTAAGTCATATTTTATTGGAGTACTTGGAGTACTAACCCTCTTGGTTTGCATCCTGACTCAATAAAATAAGCTTGGAAAATGTGTATGCAGGCCATTATCTTCAAATAATATGCCGATGTTTACAATTTTAGGGCCAAACTCAACTAAAGTGAAATTATGCAATTTTTTATTTTTCAAATTGTTAGATGCTTTAAATGTAACAACTTCCATTTCCCTGCTCCCCGGGGTTAGACTAGTACAGTTGCTTGCCAAAATTTTATAGCTTGCATGTGCTTCCACTTAGTTAAATGAATAACTAAATACATACGTATTTTAGTCATCGGTATTAAGCACAATGCATGTGTAAAATTTTGATATATCTTGCGAAGATGCAAGAAGCTTTGCATGACAAAGGTGCTGAAAAAGTTTTTTGGTATCTCATAGACTCATGCATGCATATGAATAAGTTTCAGGGTTCTGTTGTTGTGACTTGTGACCTTAATCTGAGCTTGCTTGTTCGCAAGCCAAAACTTCATTCGCTTTGACGGATGTCTCGAGTTTTCAGCCATTTGGTTGACATTCTTCTCACAGAACTATCAGTCTTCAAACAGGACACTGTAGAACCAATAAGTGCATGAATTAGAATTTGCAAGGCCTTGGGAAGAAAAAGAAGAATGGCTTAAGTAAAAAAATGAGTTATATCCTATATATAGGTAGGCGATCCCTTTTATGTGCATTTATTAACAGTCCCAATGTCCAAAATCTAGTCAAGAAAATTTTGAAGCAAGTAAATAACAAGTTATGCATTTGTCACTTTGTAGTGAATTACTACATGCTTAGAAAAATGATTATTTATCTTAGAAAAAAGAAAAATGATTGCTTGTAAGAGATAACAGAAATTGTGGGAGATTTATTAAATTTTAAACTTCTTAATTACTCACAAATGGAATAATATAAATTTTCAACAGTTCTCTGTATTGGTAGTATTTCTCGCTTTCTTGTTCGGTGGAGATGAGAAAGAGATGCTTTTATAGAATGATCAAAACAAGTAGCACCCATTTTTGGTCAACAGAGCGTTTGTCTCATTTTTTAGTGCGGATGCCACGTCAAGACATATGTCACACTAGAGATAGATAGAGAGAACGGCGTTGTTTGGAACAACAGGCAACGATTATATAAAAAATACATTTTGGGATCGATGGTATTAGGCGTGTTGGCATGGCTCCTCCAAAACTCTAGGGGAGTTGCCCAAAACCATACACCAAAACTCCATAAATTGATGGAGCATACTTAGCGAGTTGATTCATTTTGGTGGAGCACTCTTTTCCACTCCGAATCTCGAAATGAAACACGGAGTTTCAAATTACCCACCTTTGCCATTTTATAGAAAAAACGTTTGAGTTCGGGTATCTCCCTGAGTTTTGGGTGGAGATGGCAGTCATGCCAAACACGCCCTAACTATCCTTTATTAAGATAGAGCGTGACCTCATGAGTCGTGGCATACGTTGCAGCGACTTGTGAGCCTGGGAAAGATAGAGATATGCATCGGTGATGTTGTGAGGTCGGGTCGTGTCATGGCATCTCTTAAATTGATTTTTTAGTCCACAAAATGAATTCCATAGAATCATCGCTAGCTCTAGCATTTTTTTAGAGCACACTAGCTATAGCATTGATTTATATTGCCACAATGTCGCATTCTTCTATGCCTTGAATTTGCTTAATACTTTATTGCACATCATATCTGTGGCAGGCGATTTTTCGGTGCATGGATGTACTTCAGTATATAATGGTTAACAAGGAAAGTGTATATAATGGTTATGTTGTTGTTGACAATATTGCATATGTTTCTGCTGTAATTATTTGTGGTATGTGGGCAGTGTGGTCAACTCGTAATGCGAGGCATCATGGAGAGAAAGACTGGCCGCTTATCTAGTGGGTGAAGTGCGCAAGAGATGCAGCTTATGATCTGTTGCAAATGAGACCGATAAAGAAATCTTCTTATAAAATCCCGGCAAAATGTCGATGGCACATTCTACCCAGAGAACTCTAATGGGGCAGTGGGGATCAGTGATGAGGGATGAAGAAGGGGAATTCATCGCGGCGAGGGCAAGATGGTATGATGATACTACGGATGCTCTGATTGCAGAAGCATGGGCCTGCCGGGATGGAGTTCAGTTTGAAACTGCAAAGGTGATAGTGGAAACAGACTCCTAGATCTTGGTGAGCCTATGGAATGCTAGGCATCAGCAGCGGGCTGAAATCAAGCCTTTTATTTTGGAAATTCAGGAGCTCAGCAGGAACTTCGACAATTTCCAGCTTTGTTTTGTCTGCCAGAATGCATACATGGCGGCTCACCTGTGCGCGAAGCAGGCGTCAGAGGACAGGCATATGTGCACTTGGTTAAAGCAATTGCCTGACTTTCTTTCTCAATGTATTACACTAGACTGTAATCCTGTTGTTGATATAATATAAAGCTCCTGTTTCTTTCGCAATTTTTTTTGTTTGCATATGTTGCAATCCTTTTTGCCACATCCTTATGAAAAGTGCCGAGTTCTAGTTTAGTTACAAATATCAATCTGCATTCTGTAGGCATTGGCCTCTGTTTGGCAGAATCAGAAACAACACTTGTACAGGATTAGGCCAAAGCCACACTAGAATTGCATGCTCCATCTCCATTATAGGTACTGGCCTCTGTTGCCTAAAATACATAGATAACAAGCCAAATATTGAAGGAATTGTAACACACTAGTCTTTCAGAGGCTGTATTCATGATACTGCTACCAACTACACACACTTTATCACAATTATACTCAACTTACGGCAATTGATAAATCACTAAAATTAAAACAAAGAGTGCTAAACAACGCTAAAACAAGTTGGCATCATCAATCAGAATAGCACTAGAAATTAAAGGTGCCTAGGGGTGTAGGGCGATGTGGGAATAGGGTTTCCTCCGGGTTTTATTTGATCCCAATCTTGGACTCTGGTTTGGTTGTAGTTGGTGTCCGACTAGTGCTCACTTTTTCCCATTAGTGGCCTGACGAGGTTCTAGTTATTCTTAATTAATTAAACTATTTATTTATAATATTTATTATAGATAATGGTATCTTTAACTACCATCAGATGTACCTCTTGTCATTAGTCTACAATCACAAAGGAAGATTACGATCACTTTAAGGTTTATTCCGACCACTTTATGGTCGTAAGATCTACTACAACCGTCTTACGGTCGTAAGGTTTTGCTATGACTAGATCAACTATGACCACTCTATAGTTGATAGAACCCACAAACATGTGGACCTAATTGACTAGGAACTCTGTACACTGCGCTCATTCACGCGTGGTAGTTAATACACGTGTTGTTTGTCTTTGACATAACTGCGCGTAGTTCTCTCTGTCTCTGACGTAACTGCGTGGCAAACATGTAGGAGAGTGTCTCTCTGACAGTAACCTCTACCAACATGCGCAATCAGCCAACTGTCAAAGATATCTCTTGACGCATAGCAACAGCCACCCTTTCAAGAACTATATAAGGGGTGATGCCAATGGATAGAGAGAAAGGACGATCAAGTGATCAATTCAAAAGCTATTAGCCTTAGTTTTGGTGGCTTGTTTCACTCTATAAACACATTCAATATAAGAACACATGAGTAGAGTTGTTATTATCTTGGGAGAAGGCATGAACCTATCTAAAAAAGCCCATGTCTCCTCTTGTATGATCTCGATTATAGTGGCCCTAGCATTTATTTCATAAGATTGATATTAAAACATTAATAGTTGGCGTCGTCCGCGGGCATCACTCTAGTGATTTTTTTCGTTTTTTACTCATATGCCTCCATGGCAAACGAGTGAAATGAGGAGAACTGGTTCAATCTGGCAAATTATGCAGGACTCGACACGGATGCTTGCTATGAATTCGAGCAGAGCGACTTTTTCGTCAGAGGGCAATGCTAGCTCCAGTGACCTCTCACTAGACCCAGGAGATCGCATCCCAGACAAGGTTGATGAGGGCACCTTATCTCCAACGCTCTCACTAGCACCACTAGTGCCGCCCCACGATAGGCGTCGAATGCAGCGGGGTTCCCACCTCCAAGGACTCCCCCGTCCAAGGCTGCCCGGTCTTCTTCGTCAAGTCCTGGAACGCTCGATTTCAGGGCTCGACCATCAACTGTTAACTGTCACACTTTGGATACCCCCACCCGGGACATGGTTGAACATGCTACAGTTGCATATTCGATCACATACCCAGAGAATTCACCTTCAACCAGAGACGTGTATAATCCAGAATTTCCCTTCCTTGAAGGGATTACACTGTGTCGTGAGGCATTATCCTTTAACTACTCATCGAGCTAGGAGGGCTCAGCCGCAAGCGGTGATGAAAACACCCAGGAGGTCTTCGACCTCCCTACAGATCCTGATCACTCACCACTTGATAGGACTGGGGATACTGCCCATCAAACACACGCATTGGATGCTCACACAAATGGCGAGAACACCTCTAACGATGACAAAAATATCGACATTCATGAGTGTAAACGACATCCTCGAGGTGATATCACTCCACCAAGAGATACCCTAGAAAACTCAGATGTAGACGATCATGAGACCATCCAGAGAAGAAGGATTGCGACCTAGAGAACTGTGGCGCCCCGTGTCATTATCCCAAGGGTAAGCACACTTAGACATACGGATTATTATTCGTTTGCCTGGTAGAACACCGCTCTAATGAATAATAAGCATTACCAAAGTTAACGCATGAGAACAATAAGATAAAAATTGTACTTTATTATAACGAGTAGCCACACAAGGCTATGGTCTTTAATACAAGTATTTAATTACAACTGCAAAATGGGAAAACCCCCTCGCTTGCCTGCTCTACTCCATTGGACGTCTACTAGTCCCACTCGCCGAATCGGGTGTCCACCTCACCTTGGTCCTTGTAGTAAGTGCCCTCGCCTCCTGCGGCCTCCTCGGCACCTATGTTCCCACTCGGGATAATCCCCGGTTGGACTAGGATCCAACAAAGCAAGTAATAGCAAGAATGAGTACTAGTGTACTCAGTAAGCATTTATTAGCAAAGATACATTGTATAACTATTCTCTGTTGATTATCACATTTTCTAGTACATCTCCTTCTCTAGAAAAAATTTTCTCAAGATTTAAGTGGCAAGTTTTAATTCTGAAAAGACTACTTATCACTCGGTGAGAAGATAGAACCATAGCGGTTACCGTAGACTCCAATCCAGGAGCTAGGCATGAATTCATGGTTTTATTTAGCACTGCGCAGGCTTGTGCCACTATACCCATAGCTACTCTAAGCTCTCTTATGCTAGGTCTCCCGTATTTCCTTTGATACGGTGTCAAGTTCAGAGTACAGAATGTTTTCTATGTTACGTTATTAAGTCTCCACCCATTACTTTCCATCGGTGTCCTGGGGTGCCCATCCAGTCCTCCACTGAGTTTGTATAATGTTGGTTGGGCCGGTTATCCCTCACCCAACACTCTACCTACGCTAATATATGCGCCTTGGATCCCGCACTTCCAGACTTTTCCTACCGGTTCTGGGTTTCTCCATCATACTCACACTATATTACTTACCTGATGTGGAGAGTATAATAACATAACAAGCTAGCATTTTCTGCTTGTTGAAACGGGAAAATGGTTAGCACTTAAATATGACCTCTTTTCCAAGTGAGAGTTTTGTTGGTCCTTATGTATTATCCATATGTAAAGGGTCCCACCTCTTCCCTTATCTCTTATCTCTTTTATCCAATTTGATTTTGAGAAATAGTTTTAATGCACACACACACACACACACACATATATAATGATACAGAAAGCTAACTTTTATATTTAATATAGCTATGTTGATGTTCAAGAGAATAGGCTTGCCTTCATATTCGTAGTAACGATCGGCGTCAACGGATCCTGGATCAGCTACTCCTGCCTGAGTTGGTTCATCCTCTGTAGTTATACGACAGACGCGAATAATAAATAAATACTTAGTTGCTTTTGGTGCTACTATGCGTACATTAATTAGTTGATCTACTTTTGATAGATTTTAATTTAATAAACTTTTGGATCCTCGTTAGGTTAGTGTTTCCCCAACGGCTATTTTTCCTCTGACTGCTAGCTCTAGAATCTACTGGTCGTGAAACTTCGCATGTGCTTGCCTCGGCTTGGTTGACTCGGAGCAAAGGGCTAGGCTAATTATACTGGTCTTTGGGTTCTCCTGAATTGGACTATCCAAGTCTAACGACACACGCCCGCGACACACAACACAAAGCGCTCTCATCTTCTTGCACTGTACGTGCACACACCTAAACACTGCACTCACGACACTACTCTAAACTACACAAAACACTATGTGCACACAACACACAACACTCCATACTCCACACTACCCACATAGCACACAACAGCACACACGCACAACACAGCAACACACACACACACAACAGCACACACGCACACAACACAACACTTAGCACACACGCACACACGCACACAACACACAACACAACAACACACTCGCCCGCACTTGCTCTCTCTTCTGCGCCTCTTCTCCTCCCTTCTTCCCTACGGTGGACCTCCTCCCCTAGCTCAAATCCAGCGTCTTCTAGTGTGTAGCGGACTTCCGGTTGCTCTTCTTCACCGGCTCTCTTCTAGATCTACGCTACCGGCTCCTGGTGCCTCTCGGGGTTTCTCCTGGTTAGTTCTTGCGGTTGCCCTCCTCGTCAGCTCCACCTGCGGCCTTGGTTGCCTTCTGGAGCTCCTTTCTCCACTCTGGCTCCTTGGTTACGACTATGCTTGGCTACTATGGCGGTTTCTCTCTACCTTCTATCCACATTAATTTTATTTTCCCATTATTGATTTGCCGATGTACCTCTAATTTGATTTGGGGGTCCTTGGTGATATTGTGGGGGTATGTTGGGGACTTTTGGTGATGGTATGTGGGTTTGTAGCTACGGCAGGTTCTGGTGGTGGCATGAATGTGGCTTGTAGCTTCTTGGGCTTCGGCTTCAGTGGCAATGGCGCAGTGGTTTCGGTAAGATGATGGCTTGTGGCTTGGTGGGGCATGGGGTATTCGGTTTCGGTGGGGTTCTGGGGAATGCTGGTGATGGCATGCTCGGTGGTGGCTTGGCTTCGATGGGGTTATGGTGGTGGCATGGAAGTGGCTTGTGGCTTCGTGGGCATGGTTTCTGGACATGGTAATGGATGTTGGTGGCATGGGGGCTTGCGGCTTCGGCCTCGGCTTCAAACCCTAATCCAGATGACTTTTCCCCTTTTTATCTTCTGTCAATTTTTTGCTTAACTTATTACTCTAATGTTACCATGCATGCTCGGGAGTAGCTTTGTTAGGGTTGTCGTAACGGGACTCGGGGTTAGGGTGTTGCGCTGGGGAGCTCATCCTTGACCTCAAGGGCACACGTCGGTTCTAGTGGTTTGCCCCTGGCGTTGTGGTATGCATGCCGACTGAGGCGGGGTGTGCTTTTCTCTTGGTCACCTTGCCTTGTTAGTTGGCTGAGTGTTGTGTGTGCTGCTAAGGTATTGGAAGGTTAATAAGTTGGGCTTACCTAGCAGTTGGTTGGTCGGGGATTAGCTGGTTTTGTTGGAGGTTTGGTCAGTCTTAATGGTTGCCGTGGTCGTTCAATGGTGGCCTTTGGTCATTCAATTGGTTGTTGTCCTCTACCTCCTCATCTCTTGCCTCCTTCTTCCTCCCTCCCTTGACTTCCCTTTGTGTGAGGGCTATGTGGGTTGATGGAGATGCTTCGGCTGGTTTGCTTGCTCTTGCCCTGGGGTGGCAGTGGTGTTCGCTATGGTCTCTTTCTCTCAGTTGAGGCTGGGGCGAAGTGTGGCAATAGCTTCGGTGCTGGGCTTTTATTTGAGCCTGGTTATGATGGGGGTTCTCTCTCCCTCCTGTGCCTTGCCCATTTTGCCCTTACCCTATCTTCTTTCCTCTAACTGGGGCCTGTTTGGTTTGTTAATAAGCTCGGACTGATGGTCCATAATTCACTGTTCTTTGGATTTTCTGTGGCTGAAGTAACTCAGAAAAGTGGGTGTTGGATTTTTCTATTGCCGGATGATGAAACCTACCCTAGTGAGATGATGTTGGCTGGCCCCGAATAGTCTGGGAACCTCGGTGAGCTTCACTTTTTCTAATGACATCACTTCTTTTCTTCTAACTTCACTTTCTGCTTTTGGTTTGCTCTTGGTGTTTTGGTTTCTTGACAACGGAAAGGAGTGGTGGCGAGGATCTTGGATTGGCCGGGAAGAGCTCGACTTCTTTGGCGATACGGAAAAAGGATGCGGTGTTTGAGGCTACCAAGCATGCAAGTTTTGTTTTTCTTTTGTAATGTACTCAAGTTGTAATTTTTATTTTGATCTGATGTAAATGATTCTTGTAATTAATTCTGAGGTTATATTAATTTTTTTACTTTTGCTTGTAATGAATTTTTTGCAATTAATTCAAAATTTGTAACAATGTTGTGTTTTTTATTTAGGAGTCCTGTTGTACACTCTTGATGAGATAATCTTGTATTAAACTATTTTGCGATGTGTTCAATATCAATTTGAAATTACGGTTTGATATTGTTTAGATGAATTTAATTTACTGCTAACTACCGTTTATTGCTGTTTAGATTAATTTAAGTTTTAGGGTTCTCACAAGAACGTTACCTGGACAAGTTCGACACTAGTCAGAAACTGCACGAGAACTACAACAGATCAACGATCTAGTAGAAAACTCAAGTCAAGAGCTTAGACAAACACTAGGCTATGCCCTTATTGCTCAACGGCTTTGGGATACTATGACCAGGGCCAAGTGGTACCGACAACAACGTTCCTGTAACCACATTGGAACAACTCCATCGAACGTCAGCCATTCACATAATTGTCAAATCCCAGACCCGGTCGATATCCTGACCATGATGTTGGTCGAAGAAGGAATCGACAAACAACCCCGACAGCTGGAGATCGACAGACCTAGGAGATGTGGGCAATCACCACTTCTTCAGAGAAATCTACATCAGCAGATTGAGCACAAGAAGTATTACCCTCGTAGGACTGATATCTATGATATATTATGCCCCTTTACCACTAGGTTTGTTGAGTACGATCACCTGGTGACGTTAATCCTTCTTTCCAACAAATAAGTCTTATGAAACCATTACCAGTTGTCGGGCATTTTCACCTGACCTCTGAGCAGTTCATTCGCCAGCAAGATTTTGACCAGCCAACATGAAAAGTTTTATGGCACTCAAAACCCCCATCGAATTTATTCAAATTTATACCTATGCAGTCCAAGCCGCTATAGGAGGAGAGCATGTAATGGCTAATTACATTCAGCGATGCTGAAGGTTACGCTCGGTCGTGGTTGCTAAACCAGCCACCCGAATTGATCTACCCCTGGCAGCATCTTTGTAATTTGCTGCTAGAAAATTTTTAGGGCACTTACAACCGTCCTGGAATGGAGGATGATCTACACCGCATGTGGCAAGATTCTCGTGAGATTTTGTGTCAATTCATAAGGTGCTTTAGTCAGGTTCAAAATACTATTCATGAAGTCTCTGATTCTTCTGTCATTAGAGCTTTTAAATAGGGAGTCCAAAATTGGAGGTTCACAGAATACATTTCCTTCAACCCTCCGGCTACTGTTGCTAAACTTTTTGAGATGGACGACCACTATGCGACCGCTGCTGAAACAGTCGAGTGGAATCGAACAATTGATCATGATGACAAAGATTATCGAGGAGTAAGAGATGGTGGAAAAAGCAAGGACAAGCAAGCCGAAAAATCTAAGAGCAAGTCTAAAAGCAAGAATACACTTACAAAAAGCTCAAAGAAGGTTCTAGCCGTAAGTGACAAGGAGCCTCCATCTCCAAACATTACTCCGACAGGGGCAAAGGCAAACGCCCTGAACGGAAGATAGATAAGCTAAGGTGGTGCCCTTTCCAAAAAAGGAAGGTCATGACCTCTAGAATTACCGAGTTTTTCAATGAAAACTCAAAGTCTATTATTTTGGCAAAGGACCACTTCCTTCTATTGAGGAGGTCAGACAGACAAGTGGTCGCAAGCAATCAGAGGATGACAAGGAGATGTCATACCGGGACCCCGAGCACAGGATCGACCACATCTACGGGGTTCATCGACATACAATTGAAACAACAACTTAAGGCTGTCGAATGTGAGGTAAACTCTATCGACCCTCCTATTGTCCATAAATTGCCTTAGTGGTCAGAAGTCACCATTTCTTTTGAAAGGTATGACTGTCCGATCTCTTCTACTCGACCTAGTTGTTTTTCGATCATAGTCGAACATACCATCAACAACTACCGTGTTAATTGGGTTCTAGTTGATGGTGGTAGTTCACTTAACAACCTCTTTACAAGTGCCCTAGATGAAATGCATGTTCCCAGGACGAAAATAAGACCAGTACAATAGACATTTCATGGGATCATACATGGATCTTCGGCCAAACCAATTGTCCAAGTTTCCCTTTCTGTTACGTTCAGAACACCGAGCAACTTCATGATGGAGAATATCTCTTTAGATGTGGTCGACTTTGATACAGCATACAATGCTATTCATGGTCGACCTACTTTGGTAAGGTTCATAATGGCTACTCATTATGGTTACCAATATTTAAAGATACTAGGTCCCAAAGGAGTTATCATAGTCTATCGTGATAAGAAGATGGCGCTCACATGCGACCAAAAGTCCCTCGAGCTAGTGGGCCAGATCCCCACTCGACAAGCCCACAATGTGCAGCACTCAACAAAGAACTCAAAGCCGAAGGTTTCACCAAGCCAAACGATCAAGTTAACGAGATTCCACTGGATACAACGGAACCCTCCAAACCGTTCACGTTAGAGTCGCCCTCGACTCCGCATAGCAAGACACGCTCATTGCCTTCCTCCGAGCAAACACAGATATCTTCGCGTGGCAAGCATCTAACATGCCCGTGGTCCCCAGGGAGGTAATCGAGCACATGCTAGCTTTACGACATGATAAAAAGCCCGTAAAACAAAAATTACGACGATTTGCACAGATCAACAAGAAGATATCCGGTCGGAGCTTGGCAAGCTACTTAAAGTAGGTTTCATAAAAGAGGTCGACCACCGGGTGGTTGGCTAATCTGCAATGGTTAGAAAATCTAATGGTAAGTGGAGAAATTTTTTGAAATAATCTTTTTATTGAATTACGAAATAATACCACTTATTTTTTTACATAAATAACCTCGTGTCATTTGTATGGTTGGGCGACTTGGTATAGTCGCCCAACCAGTGCGACATATGTGAGAATCGCCGAATGGAATGGCGATTCGGTATTATCGCAATGGAACAACAATTTCATCCTTGTCGCCCAACCACGAAACGACTTTAATAGTCGCTCAACCACTAGTCGATTTTAGGTCCTAACTATACTATTCACGGATCCGATTGGAATAATTGTGTTATAATACATATCACATTTCACATGTATTACATTGAGCAAATCTTGTGGTACATTGATCCTTTTAGGAAACAAAATTGTAGTGTTAAGGTTGATTGGTCGATTTGTTATTTTAAGTAGAATATGAAGGATCTGAAATTTGTCAAACTCGCAATAACATTTTATGACTCGCAATAACTATATAATCCTATAATTCAACATCCAACAATTACTTCTACAATCCAATACCCAACAATTATTCAACCCTTCTAATCCAACAATCAACAATTGTATCATTCTATATCCAAGATTCATGTATTCATATAATCTAATATCTAATAATCATGTTATTCTATACTCCATTCAATATACATCTCTATAATTTATTTTCCAACAATTCCATCTTTGCAATATTTATCAACAGACTATTCCTATGATTCGATATTTAGTAATTGTATATTCTTATAAAACAATATTTTCTCTTTCTGCCTTCAATATAAATATCACATTCGGAATGGTTCTCCACATGGTCTATATTGACAATAAATTGCTATACAATGGAATAGGGGATAACTATAAAGCTTTAAAACAGGGATTTAAATTACTTGTATTTAAATAGGCATGCAATAATAATTTAAAATAGAATTTAAATAATTTAAAATACTGGGCTCAAATATGATCAAAGTATCACTTGCCTTGCTCAATTAGGCGATATGGTTTTCCTTAACAGGTCACCTAGTACTCACAAATACTCTCTCTCTCTCTCTCTAGGTAGTCTATGTGTAAAACCATGATGATCATACAGTCAAAATCAGTCCTCTTATATGTAACACCCATCAGACATGAGCACGGAATGCTACTAAACAAAACCCTAATAATTCTAATCAAGGCAATTTTAGTAAATTTAGTGAACCTCCCTGTAAAGTTAATTACGGAGGTTCCAACATACAGATAATTCATAAATTAACTAAACCATCATCCAGAGACATCAAAAGATAATCAAAGATATGCTAAGTATCTAGCAATCCAATGAAGTATAAAGTTTCACTACTCATCATTATGACACTTAAACCACTGCAAGAGACAAGTCATAATAAACCTTTGAGCATCTCAACCAATTACTAAAAACAATTACGATCTGAAGATCATTCAACTTTATTTAGTTCGTGTGGCATGTGTGTGACTATCAGACTACTTCCCCCCATGCATGTTGTTCTTGGCTCGGGTACCTAAAACAACAATAAAAGCAAGAGTGAGTCCACTGACTCAGCAAGTACATAAATAAAGGTATAACATCAGCATCCATATATAGAAGAGCAACAACAAAACATCTCACATGCAAATGCAATGCTCAAGGACCCTTTCTTTTTATCTTTCTTTGTGCATTACATTTGGTAATACAAAGTATGCAACCGTCGCGCATACCCATGCACGTGCTCGCAAGCACGGGGACCAGTGCCCATTACTCCGCAAGTAATGGGGACCTCAACCCACACTCCACGAGTGCGGGATCTCGGGCCCGTCACATTCGGGCGGGGATCTCAAAGGAAGATATAGCTGGTCACCATGTGACCAAGCCTCAACATGATCTCAATATCACGGATGCTCATCATTTATTCATCATCAAATTACCAAAAGCGATAACATCATACAACAATAGAGCATAGACATATTGGAGCATCCACCAATTTTAAACAATCATCATGCCAACAATCTCACTATGCTATCACATATCGAAAAGCACACAAATATGACCAATCAATCACAACCACGAATCAAACAATGCACTTGCCTTAACCGCGTGAGAAAGGAGGGCGTGAAGACGGTGATGCCTCGGTACCAATCCCCACCTAATACATTAAGAATATAAACTAAGACTACAGCAATGAAAAACATGAATTATATAAGTGAACACATCAAGTAGCGATTACAACGCGATCCGACCCCACTTTCTAAATCTGAAATGCCCTCGTAAACAGTTAAGTTCTAAAATTCATATATTTCTGTACAGTGGTCCAAATTAGGTGTTCTTGGACTTCATTGAAAGGTAATCAAATTTCCCAACTAAACCTAGTTGGTGAGCCTCCCTGATTCAGCTATCTAAAATCACTTTTAAGCTGATTAACAAAACATCGATTTCACGTCAGACTTTCTGGACAGAGCACTAAAACTATCATAACGTTCAGCTAGTTTATCCAAATTTCGCGTTCTTGTGCTTCCCTGAAAGCTACGACAATTATCTACAACTTTAGTTATACTGAGATCCTCTAATTCTCTCTTTAAATGATCCCAAAGGTTAGATTACTAAAACCTGTCCAAAAACTGACAGAGTTGGAGAACAGCTGCACCATTAATTTCATAACGTTAGCTACGGAGGTCCAAAATTATGATCTAGCACTTCATTGAAAGCTATTGACGTCCTCTACAACTTTTAGGAGATGCCCAAGACTGAATCCTCACTTAACTATAACAAATCGTCCCTCTAACGTAATCTGCCCCGAGCGACAAATTGCCGGCAAAGAATAGTTAAGCGCTAAAACATCTAAGCGAGGGAAAACGAGGTTACCCTTGACGAACCGATTGCTGGGCACTGAGGTCACCCACCAGCGAGCTCTCCCCAAAATATGATCCGTTCCCTTCCTCTTCTCCTTCCTCGAACAGCCACACACATCCAGCGATCACCTTCTCTCCCAGTCGGCAGCGAGGAAGGCGGACGGGGCTTTGCCGGCTGCGAGGGAGGCGTGGGGAGGGAGTACAGCAGTCGGGAGACCACAGGCGGGGTGGTGCGCGGGGAGAGGAGGCGGCTGCCTAAGGGAGAGAGAGAGGCGCGGGGTGGAGGGGCAAGGGAGGCGGCTAGGGTTAGGGAGGGGAGGAAAGGGTGTTCCCCCTTGGCCGGCCACACATGGGCCACTATGGGCCAAAGCCCAGGCCCAAGTTGGGTTAAAGCAGTGGATACCCCCTCTCTAGCGATGAATTGAATATTTCCATTGGTCCTTCCATAAATCCATTTAATTCTCTTAGAATAATTAATCTCTCCAGACTAATTACTTAACACATTTTGGGGTATTACATTCTACCCCTTAACGAGATTAGACCCGAATCTAAGCGTAAACTTCGAGATAAATCCGAGATTGGAACTTAGCAACAAGAATACACACGATGTGAACAAGTCTAGATATAGCTCGCGCATGAGACTCGATTCACAAGTGGCCTCTATCTCGATGCTGCGCGACGTCTTGGCGTGTTACGCCTTACTACTTGTCCCAACCTTTCAAGAGTCACTCGGCGGACACGTCTCGAGCATGCAGTTTTACAGTGGATCAAGCTATTCTAAGGAAACTTTACCCTCGGTTTCTCCAATACTCCCTCGACAAAGGTTATACAAAACATTCCATGCTATAAGCGAGATTCCAAATGGTCCTAGTGATACGCTATCTCCTACATCTCCGCGACTTCGAAACAACCAATGTACCTTGGGCCAACCTTCCCTTTGGTACCAAACCACAAAACTGGGCATAACACATAGAACCCTTGTTCTTTGTATCCTTCGACCTCTTCACTTTGAAAATGAGCACCTCCTTTAACCGAGAGCGCTGTGAACTTGTTTTAAAACAATCTCGTTTAAAAATAGAACTCAGCTGAAAATAAAAGATTCTCATCGCAACATGCATTATCAACTCCTTACCAAAAGAGTTAAATTCAAAAACCAAAGGATTCAACATGTAATTCTTCCACTCTCCAACTAAGCAGTTTGCCAATGAACACCACAAAGGCCGAAGAGAAAAAAAAATCACTTGTATGCCCAATACAACCATTTCCTTTCTTTGTCTTAACCGAAAAGAACCACGCAAACCAGAAAGAAGAAACGACTCCATTTATAACTTGGCATCGGTTATAGAGTCAAGCTCAAATATAAACCAAGAGAATAATTCATAATTCGAGAATACAACCTTTTTCTCAAACTTTCTTTAAGAATTTAACTTTCTCTTAAACCATGAGATTCCAAATCATCGCATAAACACGCCAATTCGTTTCTTGTAATTTGGCCATCTCAAAGCTATGCTCAACTTGTACGCAAATCCACGCCTAGATAGAGATACTCCTCCAATTCATAATAACATACTCTGTTCAACTTCTCTACTAAAGGAATTACTTTGACAAATAATTCCCAACACACCTAAAAATAGATTTCCTCCGCAATCACGTCACCTTCATCTGTTATGGATAAACAATGTGAAATTCACCACATCCACACTCATTTACTTCACCCAAAGTATTCTATCAAAGATCACACACTATTCAAAATTTGCTTCAGTTCAACCACCTCTGCACATAATATGGGGTCTCTAGGATCCTAGCATAACATGCAAAGCCCCAAAATTAACCTCCAAGTCTCCTACCATGAATTTCTAGCATGATTGATAGGAAATCCTCAAATTCGTTTACTAAAATTCACAGCTCAATCAATAACCTCGATTATAAATATCATCATTTCTCACTAATCGAATCTGCCTAAAGCGATTCATTTCACCAACCTTAGACCTTCTCTAACCCATATCCATCAAATTCACTACACAACCACAATATACCCATTCACAATACTTTAACCGATTGATCAAGATTCAATCATACTCGATCACTAACATCAATAAATGATTATGTTCTTGACCAAACTATCTTTAGAGATAATCTAACTCCCATAGGGTTAATCATGAGACCAAGTCATACTTCACAATTACTTAACAATCCCTGCTATCCCATCATTAACACGACTAATAGATTTTTCTACTGCTACTCTCATTAATTTCACCATCAAAATTCTTCTACACAATATTACTAAGCATCCAATTGCGACACTCAATAAACGATCCGATTTCCATACTTGCTATTTGTAATGTTCGATCAAAAGAACACCAAATCTTGGACTACTTCTCGCTATAGGTTCTACTAGTTGCGACAGTAAATCTATTAGCTCCAAAGACAAATATTTTTTTTTAACTCAAATCCTCTCCAAAGATTATTCTAATAAATCGATTTATTACTCCGAGCCTCTCGGACAACTGACACCTAAAGGTTCACCAAACCACCTACTAGACCACCACTATCTAGATGCCAAATCACAACCGAAGAGACTTTGCAATACAGTTCGGTTAACCCTTTCTTAGAAGAAGAGGCAAAAGAAATAAATTTCAGCACAAAGGAAAACATTACCACTCACAATAGTTACAATATCAAGAGAAACGATCAGATAAAACTGTTCTCGAAAACCAACAGATATGATCAAAGTTGAGTGCGCACGTCCCACAAGCAGAGAATATCAACCCTCAAACGAGAATAAAACACTGCTTTTAAAATTTGGGAAAACACCTATGGGCAAGAACAAAAGTTTTAGACAAACTTCAATAATCTGCAAGTTACGAAACTTTACTTCAATCTCAGATACTTCTACTTCCCTCAACTTTCGTTGGTTACAGCATCACCATGCCAATTCCGACAAAGAGTATTTGAAGATCACAACACCTAATCCATTTAGGAACTAATAAAACCTCTCAACACGTCACTTTGCTCTAAACAAATTCAGCTATCACATCAACATGAGGTCTGAAAGATCACAAACGCGAACTAGAAACATATTCAATTAATCAATATCTGGCGAGCGATCCAGTCCCTTTATACAAAATATTCAATATTATCAACATAATCCCTTACTGACAATCATACTAGAAATGTAACAATACACTCTTAGCGAGACTCATCATAGCCTCTTATCCCATCATAAATTTCTCCAAAAAAAAACACAAGCCACAAGGTTGAAACAAACCTATTTTATCTAGTTCATACTATCAAATGATAATTTCGCAAAGCACACTATCAAATGCCACTTACTCATTCATCCACTCAACCATTAGTGTTACTCACACCCGCTCCAACTATCATTAACAATTGTCAATTGTATGTATCATGTATGCAAAAAGTGTCCTACTTCTTTTTGTAGTCACATAACCATCTATAAACACAAAGTCAACATTTAATAGTCTCATCTCCTGTACAACAGGGTTTCACAACATACTACCTCCACATTCGTTTAATCCAATATACATGTTTCAATCTAGCTATTATGTATGATCATCAAATAACCAGTTTATGAAAATTTCCAAATTTGATATCCCCTAAGGCATCGTTCAAACACATTCTTAACATAACCATCACTAATGGGTAGGCTAATCCATTGAGATACATTACTCCGTGTTATCCAATAAATCTACCTGATTCCACAATCCTAACGATTAGACCAAGTCATCAATATACCACACCTCTTGATAACTCTGTTGATTCCAACTAAATATTGTCATACTCATCGTCACAGCTCATCAAGAACTACTAGAGGACAACCTCCACTTATTCAACTTCCCTTGATAAGGACCTTAATTACAATCGATCATGCACACACTGCGAACTCAACTTGAAACTCATAACACAACCATTAATCTTCAACGCTCAAAATACCCAAGAGAGATACGTGGAGTCAAAGCCTTCATGTACTAAAGGACTTGCAAAAAGAAACTTTCATTAAGCAAAAACATCGAGCGAATAAATAGGTCAAGTTTTCCAATGAGAAAGGCATAACTCCAGTTTAAAGGTTAAAGTTGACAATCAACCAAGTTCACCACTGCAAGAATAACTCATCGGTTGGAAACAATGATTGCTCTCTGAACAAGTCAAGCCAATGGAAACATATCGACATGAATAAAACTACTAGCAGAAGAAAGATTCGTCAAGCCCAAGCTGGACAAGTGTGACCAAATTAAATTCAAGGAAGAGAACAACCCTTGAAACGATAATCTTTAGTATCAAACTACGACGGGGTGTAGCTGGTAAAGCCAGAGCCACAACACGACCTCAACCTCTCAACATGGGTTATCCCCACACATAATAATCATATAGTCACTTATTGGCGGTCATACTCGGATCATATCACCAATCAACAATAAGATAAAGCGGAAATGTAAATGCAATGCTTTGCCCATCCCCATCCTCATGCACGATGTGTCAAATTTTAAGTTGATTAGCCATAAGCAATTTTTTTAATTAATCTAGTCACCACGGACCTCTGACCGCTCACGATACCAAGCTGTAACACCCTGACCCGACATAAGCACGGAATGCTACTAAACAAAACCTAATAATTCTAATCAAGGCAATTTTAGTAAATTTAGTGAGAACCTCCTGTAAAGTTAATTACGGAGGTTCCAACATCTGAATAATTCATAAATTAACTAAACCATCATCCAGAGACATCAAAAGATAATCAAACATATGCTAAGTATCTAGCAATCCAATGAAGTATAAAGTTCCACTACTCATCATTGTTACACTTAAACCACTGCAATAGACAAGTCATAATAAACCTTTGAGCATCTCAACCAATTACTAAAAACAATTACGATCTGAAGATCATTCAACTTTATTTAGTTCGTGTGGCATGTGTGTGACTATCAGACTACTTCCCCCCATGCATGTTGTTCTTGGCTCGGGTACCTAAAACAACAATAAAAGCAAGAGTGAGTCCACTGACTCAGCATGTACATAAATAAAAGTTATAACATCAGCATCCATATATAGAAGAGCAACAACAAAACATCTCACATGCAAATGCAATGCTCAAGGACCCTTTCTCTTTATCTTTCTTTGTGCATTACACTGGTAATGCAAAGTATGCAACCGTCACCGCATACCCATGCCTGTGCTCGCAAGCACAGGGACCAATTGCCCATTACTCCGCAAGTAATGGGGACCTCAAGCCCACACTCCACGAGTGCGGGGATCTCGGGCCCGTCACATTCAGGACGGGGATCTCAAAGTAAGATATAGCTGGTCACCACGTGACCAAGCCTCAACATGATCTCAATATGCACATGCTCATCATTTATTCATCATCAAATTACCAAAAGACGATAACATCATACAACAATAGAGCATAGACATATTGGAGCATCCACCAATTTTAAACAATCATCATGCCAACAATCTCACTATGCTATCACATATCGAAAAGCACACAAACATGACCAATCAATCACAACCATGAATCAAACAATGCACTTGCCTTAACCGCGTGAGAAAGGAGGACGTGAAGACGGTGCTGCCTCCGGTACCAATACCCCACCTAATACATTAAGAATATAAACTAAGACTACAGCAATGAAAAACATGAATTATATAAGCGAACACATCAAGTAGCAGTTGCAGCGCGATCCCGACCCCACTTTCCTAAGTACTGAAATGCCCTCTGTAAACAGTCAAGTTCTAAAATTCATATCTTTCTGTACAGTGGTCAAAATTAGGTGTTCTTGGACTTCATTGAAAGGTAATCAAATTTCCCAACTAAACCTAGTTGGTGAGCCTCCCTGATTCGGCCATCTAAAATCACTTTTAAGCTGATTAACAAAATATCTATTTCACGTCAGACTTTCTGGACAGAGCACTAAAACTATCATAACTTTCAGCTCGTTTATCCAAATTTCGCGTTCTTGTGCTTGCCTGAAAGCTACGACAATTATCTACAACTTTCGTTATACTGATATCCTCTAATTATCTCTTTAAATGATCTCAAAGGTTAGATTACTAAAACCTATCCAAAAACTGACAGAGTTGCAGAACAGCTGCACCATTAATTTCATAACGTTCGCTACGGAGGTCCAAAAATTATGATCTAGCACTTCATTGAAAGCTATTGAAGTTCTCTACAACTTTCTAGGAGATACCCAAGATTGAATCCGCACTTAACTATAACAAATCGTCCCTCTAACGCGATCTGTCCTGAGGCGACATAATTGCCGGCAAAGAATAGTTGAGCGCTAAAACATCTAAACGAGGGGAAAACGAGGTTACCCTTGACGAACCGATTGCCGGGCACTGAGGGCACCCACCAGAGAGCTCTCCCCCAAAAGATGATCTCGTTCCCTTCCTCTTCTCCTTCCTCGAACAGCCACACACATCCAGCGATCACCTTCTCTCCCGAGTCGGCAGCGAGGAAGGCGGACGGGGCTTTGCCGGCAGCGAGGAGACACAAGGGGAGGGAGTACAGCAGCCGGGAGACCACGGGCAGGGGTGGTGCACGGGGAGAGGAGGCGGCTGCCTAAGGGAGAGAGGGAGGCGCACGGGTGGAGGGGCAAGGGAGGGGGCGGCTAGGGTTAGGGAGGGGGAGGAAAAGGGGTGTTCCCCACCTTGGCTGGCCACACATGGGCCACTATGGGCCAAAGCCCAGGCCCAAGTTGGGTTAAAACAGCGGATACCCCCCTCTCTAACTGATGAATTGAACATTTCCCAGTTGGTCCTTCCCGCAAATCCATTTAATTCTCTTCCGAATAATTAGTCTCTCCCGACTAATTACTTAACACATTTTCGGGGTATTACATTATATGCTCTTCAAACGACGTCGGGATCTGACTCTCTGAAGTCGTCGAAATCTATACGTGAAAATAAGCCAAATTCAAAATAGAATTCAAATGAACTCCAAATTTAATAATTTTGGTTTATCTAGCTAGATCTTGATTTTAGACAAATTTAGAAATTTGAATCGACGAAATTGGAGTTCGTATGAAGGAGAACGAACCCCGGGAAGTTTAAACCCTAAAGAAAACCCTAAAATGGATTTTTCGAATTAAATTTATAAAGGAAAATCGATTAATGACATCAGGCTGACGTCATTGACTTAATTTGAATTAGCCGGTCGAATTATTTTCCTAAAGGAAAATAACTTCTATCGCTGACAGTTGGGCCTGGGTCCATGGATCGGGTCCACGAAAAGAGGCCTAGTCCACGGTGGACCAGGCGTGCGGGACCGCGTGGCTTGCCACGCAAGCAGCCATGTGGACGACACGCAAGCGGTGACAGGGCAGCCACATGGGCGGGTTTGGTGATGTGGCCGTGACATAGCCATGACGTGGCAGAGCCACGTCGGCTCAAAGCCGCCGGCGGCTCGGCGACCACCTCGACGGCGTTAGGGACTCCAGCGAGGGGAGTGAGTGGTACCAAACGAGAGAGGGGGCTTCACTGATCGCGGCGCTCACCATAGATTCCCGGCGGCGAGGTTGGTTGCTGTGAGACCCCGGTTTATTAAGCTTGTAATACTTAACCTTCCACTGGTCCTAGTATCACAAACAGAATAATTTGTGCCTCAATGGATATGTGCTTCCCAGAAATTGCAGAAGGCTGAAACATATATATCATAATAAGTTTGTGTGATCGAGGTTATCGACAAGTCGATAACTGTAACATCCCCATTTTCAACTTGTGTTTCAAATGTAAGAAAGTGGGTAGAAATTAAAACTTTTCTTACATCTTGTAATCCCAGAATTATGGAAATACAAGCCACGAGTCATTTTGACCTTAAACTTTGCCTTTCCAAAAACCCTCTTGTCCAATCTTGTGATCTTTTTCTGCAAATATTTTTCCTAAGTCCTAGGGTTGATGTGGGACCCCTCTGAAAAATTTCACAATTTTTAGAAATTGTTGGAATATTTTTAAGGATCAGTCAAACTTGTTTGACTGTGATCAAACCTAGCTCAAAGACATTGTATAATTTTTGGAGGAAACTGTACAGCACAAAATCCTCTGGAATTTTTATACAGGATTAATCCTAAAGTTAGCAAACTCCTATAAAAATTTCAGAATTTTTGGAGATAGTTTGCTACCTCAAATATTTCCCCAAATTTCAGTCCCATTCTCTTTAAACCCTGGTCTGAGTCAGACTTGGGCTCAGACCAGAGTCCAACCTCTAGGTCTTGGTCGCACCGAGCCGCCTAGCTGCGTCGGGCTCGGGCAGTTGGGCGCGTGGGTGTCGGCCGTTGGATTTGGATCCAACCGTCACGACCTCCTCATGTTCTATTGGCAAAGACAACCCTCTGGGACCTCCCCTAGGACCTCCTTTGCATCTTTTGCAAAGACCACCCTAGGGCGTCCTCCTCAGACCTCCTCAACCACCCCTAGCACTTGGGTGATCGTGGGCCGTCCATCTTCAGATGTGGGGCCCAGACCTCCCCTAAGTGTTAGGACCTCTAATCCTTATTTAAAATCTGAGCCCTTAGATTCTCATCCAACCGTTCAGACCTCCCTAGTGGGAGCTCGGTCATGATTTCAGTAGTTACACTTGTTGACCAGTCCTCCCTGGTTCTCTCACTGACTGGTGGGACCTGGTCATTATCAAAGTTTGTGCGTATGGCAGTAGAGAGCAGTGCCTTGTCAACTCTAGGGCTGACAAACGGCTATGTGCTGCCAACATTAATTGTGTGGCAGACCTTTTACCCAAAAGTCTCTCTGGCACCTACTCCCATCTTTTCGAGTGTCCTAGCTTGTTGAAACCGTGGACACTACCTTTGTTCTTCCTCTCTGGCTATATATTGAGCCCGAGCTCCTCCCTTAAGCTTCTCTAGACACTTTTCTTGCAGTCCTAACTTTCTTCACTACTCTTGTGCTCAAAACTCTCGAGAAGCTTTGCCACCATTTCTGGACCTTGGAGCTCCCCGGCGACCTCCGAGCTCCAGTGGTTCAATATTGCAATATTAGCTGTCACTTTGCCCTCTTGGTCAACTCAAGTCTCCCTAACTTGTTTTGTTTAACCTTCTTAGAGGTTGACAATTTGGGGAGCTTGTTTTCGGGGCCGAGTTGGTTGTCTTCCCCAACTCCGTCGAGCACCACCGTCACCGGAGCTCCTGCGACCATACTTGGACCTCCTTCATTCCCAGGTTAGTACTTTAGTGTTGGAAACCTGATCGTCTTGAACCTCGTTAACTTTTCGTTTTGCCGTATTTGGTCTCCTGCGGTCATCTCCGGCTAGCCGCCGGTAGGGTGCGCTCTAGCCCTAGTTTTCGGTACATTTAGGTTCCCCTCACTATTTAGAACTCAACTGTGCTTTTGGTTCTCGCTGGCGAGGTCCCTGTCGCCGGTGGTGAGCTAAAGTCCAAACTGGTGTTTTTGCGTGCTTTACTCGGACAAGTTCTTTGGCCTAATGATTAGCATTTACGTTGTCCTAGGGCCCAATCATTAGTGTTTAATGTTGTTCTTGTCGGCAAGCCGTGGGTGTCGTTAAGTCCCCGACCTCTTAGTTTCAATCGTGGCTGTTTAGGAGCACCTGGTGTTAGATCCTCACCGTAGGGTTTTTCTCCGCTAAAGCCTTAGTCATTGGACCTCCCCGGGTTCATCGCGGCCGTCCAGGATCACCCCGTGTTTGATCCTGACCGTAAGATCTTGTCCGCTAAAGTCTTAGTGTCAGGACCTCCCCGCTGAAATCCTGGCCGTTAAAGACCCCCGTAGGTTAAATCCTAGCCGTTAGGATCACCCTCCGCCTTGGGGTCCTCCTTGCAAAAGACCTCCTTGAGGTCCTCTGTGCAAAAAGGACCACCCCTGGTCCTTGTAGGGAAATCTCATGACCTCCCCCTAGCTTAATCGCAGCCGTTTAAGATCACTCCCGGTTCGATCTGTGCCGTTGGTTGTTTTCTATGAAAACGCTAAGTCACAGGACCTCCTTGGATCAATCTCGGCCGTTAAAGACCTCCATGGATTAGTTTTAGCTGTTGGATCCAGCTCTGTGAAAAATCTTAAGCGCTAGGACCTCCCCTGGTTAGATCCTAGCCGTCCATGACTTCTTTAAACTCAATCTAAGCCGCTAGGACCACTCCTGCGCAAAAAGACCTCCCCTGGTCATTTTTGCAAAGACCACCTCAGGGTCCTCTTTGCAAAAAGACCTCCCTTGGTCATTTTTGCAAGGACCACCTCAAGACCTCCCACTGGTCCTTGTTCGGAGAAGCTAAGTCACAGGACCTCTTTTGGGCAGATCTGGACCGTTGAAGACCTCCCCGTGGAGATCGTAGCCGTCCAGACCTCTCTCTATAAAACCTTATCATTTTAGACCTCCCTACGCCTCGATATGGACCGTTCAGGACCTCCCCAGATCCATCTGAGCCGTCCAGACCTCCTCCCGCTAAAACCCTGTCGCATCGGACCTCCCTCGATTAAATCTGGATCGCCCAAGACCTCCCCAGTAGATCTTGACCGTTCCGACCTCCCCTTCCTTAGATCTTACCGTTCAGACCTTCTTCGCTTGATCGTGACCGTTAAGACCTCCCTTGGGAGATCTTAGCCGTCGGGACCTCCTCGGTGGTCTTAAGCCGTAGGACCTCTCACGGAGATCTAGACCGTCGGGACCTCCCAGAAATCTGACCGTCCGGACCTCCTCCGTTGGATTGGAGTTCTAGGACCTCCTTAGTGCTCGGGACCGCGGATCTTGATCGGCGGTCCACGACCTCTAAGCGCGCGAGGAGCTCCTCTCGCATGTCTTTGCGCCCATCCGTCGCGGCCGTTGGATCTCATCTCGGCGGCCACGACCTCCCGTTCTCTCGGTTCTTTTGGACCTCCCGAGCTCCAATTTTCAAAGTATTTGATGTTTTAAATTTCTAAAGTGCATAACTTTGTCATTTTAGCTCCTTTTTGAGTGACTCAAATTTCATTTGCTCCGAAATAAAATGAATTATAATCTGAGGATGCATTTAGTCTCTTTTCGGCAGCAGAAAATGATATAAGCTGAGTTAACTTGCTTCAACCTAAAATGTTGTCTAGAACTCATTAAAAGTTATAAAATGCATAACCTTTCCTCTGTTTTTCCATTCTGAGCAAACTAAACTTTGTTAAAATCCCTCTGGTAATGTCCTTTAAATTAGCATAGGTTTTGTTCATGTTAGTGCTTTTGCAAAATGAAATATGCTAGTTGTACAACTTAAGAAAATCATAACTAATTCTTTTTAACTCCAAATTGTGCAAACTCAATTTTGCTGTTCTTAGAATGCCTTAACTTGCCTACCATAAAAATTTTGGGTTCTAGATCATTCTAGAAATTTTCTCCATGAACAGTAACAGATAGAAATTAATCTGGAATTAGTTAGGCTGAGAAAAATTGTTTTAGCCATAACTTTTGCATACTAAGTCTAATTGAAGAAATTCTTGTTTCTAAAAGTTGTCTAAAATCATAATCTTGCTGCTGTATGAATTTCATGGTATTTGGAGAACTTTTGCTGTTGAGTTTTATTTGGAGTTCTTGTTCTTATTTGATTATCGCCTTTTCGTGTTAGGTTCCGAAGGAATTATTGTTTACGTGAGTGAATCCTCTGCAGCAAGAAAGTGATCTACAGCAAGGCAAGCAGTTTGATCATATCCACTCCATCCCATTACTTTTAAAATCTAATACTTTGTTTTACTTGTATGTATGCATGCTTTTGTGTCAATGAATAATTTTGCCGAATAGAGGTAGCTAATCCTATTGCATTGTTTCCCTTAAATTGTTCACTCCTGTCACTACCTTAGGAATATTATCCTCACCGGTGAATTAGAGCCCGGTGAATGATTTAGGACCTTTTATTTGTCTTTACGATATGATGCTTAGCAATGCTTAGTTACTGGTAGAATTGGGCGGTTATCGACCTAGTCGATGACCTTGATCACATAAAACTTATTATGATTTATGATTTCAGCCTTGTGCCATGTCTACTTATGAAAACTAAAACTAAAAACAAAATGATTTAGACTTGGGCACAATGGTATGATTGGTGTGCTTCTGGGTGTGACTGGAATGGTGCCCGGGTCATTAAAGACCGAGTTACTTGCGCCACCGTACTGAGCATTTTGCGTGCTAACCACACTAGAGGGTATGGGACCTCTCTTGACTTAGTACTTTGGCGTGTATTGGCTTGGTCGCGAGTCGCAGGAGGGATGGTCTTTGGGAGCATTGTAGTGTCGAAAGGCTTCCGTGATGGTGGTTGTCTTTCGCTTGCAATGTAAGCGTATGGGTTTCTATCCATACGAGCGGCTCGTAGTCAATGCACAATATTGGAAAGCGTATCGTAGGATTTAGCCGTGCCGGCATACCTTCGGAAGTGTGCTTTGTGGCTTAAAGGCGGTCTGAAGTGTGGGTAAATTGGTACACCCCTGCAGGGTTAAAACTATTCGAATAGCCTCGTCCTTGGTTATGGACACGCTCGGATACGCCCGTGAGAACTAGACTACAACATTTAATTAAAACTTGATGGGTTGGTATGAATGGACATTCATACTATTGTTGTGGTGACTAATGGGTTAGTCACTTCCAGGTTATCCATATTGTTGTTATTATTATTGTATCGCTGTTATTTCAACTATTACAAACAGTTTGTCAAATTGCTTTGAATCTATTACATTATTGCAAATGAAAACTTGCTTTATGCTAAAAGTAAGTCTAGAGCCCCCTCCACTTAAATAAAGCTTGCATGTAGTTAATTATAGGTCTGTTACCCTTACACGTCAGTCTTGCGAGTACAAAAATAATTTTTGTACTCAGTTGCTTTGCTTAATGTTTTTGTTGTAGAGGAAAAAGGTGAGCCCCAAGGGCTTCCCTTTTGTGAGATGTGCTTCGGGTTTGACGACTAGCTTGGCGGCCCGGTTGGTTGCCTTGTGGGTAAAGGCACACTAATTGGCTCTTTTGGTTTATCGCCATCTTATGGCACTTTTGCTTCATTGTTTAATTGTTATTTAGTTGTTATTTGGCGGTTGGCCCTTGTTGTAATAAGTCTCTATTATGTATGTCTTTTATTGTTGTGTTTGGTTCTATGCGATTGGATGGAATTGATGCATAATTTTATGCGAGTGTGTATCTGCATTTAGGAAGTATACATATCTCGAGGCTTGGTTTATTGGATTTGTGATGCTATAGTCAATGGAAGATTAAGCATTACAAGCCGAATAAACCGGGGTCCTCACAAAGTTGGTATCAGAGCTATAGTGACCGTAGAAACCCCTAGCTTGGTCGTCTTTAGGATATTTTGAAAACCTATTTTCAAGTGTCAAATGGTTTATGAAAATTTAAGTAGATTCTCAGATTTTACTTCTCATCTATCTTAGTTTGCTCATCTCACCTTATTCTTGATGGAGTTTGGAAAGATTGTTTTCCCTCTCCTCTTCTTTCCAAAAGATAGTTGTTTAGTCGATTAAATTGGTTTTGGGAGAACCATGAGAGCTTTAAATTGAAGTGGTGGCTGTTTTGGAGTGAATATTAGGAGCTCCCGGAGATGAAGGATTCGGCCAGGGACTTGGAGAAGAAATCTAGACAGCAAGCAAGAATTTCTGGACAGCTAGCTCTTAATTAGTAAATAGTGTTAAAAATGAGAGGTTAATCCAACTAAACCTTGTGGGAATAAAAGGGTAAGAAGTGATATGAGTTAGCTAAGTGTCTGACCCTCGTTTAGGTGATTTTACCTTGCTTTTTAGCGGTGATAGGTCAAGGGATGATTTCTGAAATTTTACCTTCCTAAACTGATTGCTCGTTCTTCTATACGAGTGAGTCATACTAGGAAGTTGATTCTGTAAATTGAGATCTTGCATTGATTTTGTGCTGGTTTTAAGCTTTTGGCATTCATTTCGTAGAGATGTTAATGGTTTTTCCTTGCCTTCAGTTTTCAGGTTTGTCCCTTATCCATCTTAGTATCTGTTTCCACCCAACTTTCGGTTAGATTCCCTAGCTAATCGCTCACCTACCTTGTTCTTATATGTGATAGATGGGTAGCTGGTATTTGGTCAAGGAGGCGCGTGCGAGTGCGTGGGCGGGTATCCCGCCTTTGCTGAGAGATATGATGTGGCGCCAATTTCACCTACTAGCTGAGTATGCCATCTACCGCGGGACCGAGGACACGGAATGGAAGAGTATCGATCGTGGTCAGCGTCATCGCAAGACAAGTGACCAACGATGTTCGTCGACTTTGGGTTCACGCCACCTCCGAAGCCATGGCCATTCAAGAAGCTACCAGCAGGCTTATGAGTCAGCTTCGCCATGACTTGACGGAATTGTCTCAGCCACCCTACGACCATTTTCCCCAAAGATGTTATGAAGCGGACGTAAACACATTCGCTGAAATCCAGTTCGGAGAAGACCCTCAAGTGCGCCAGTTGGCGAGGTTGGTCCACATCATGGACCAAGTTCATCGCTGCAATCTGTTTGAGTTGTCAGAAACTCGGTGCCGTCTCAGGGAGGCCCAGGAATACCTCAGGATCGAGGTTAGCATGAACCGCGTTCCTCGCAATGTGCTTTATGGTGCCAATGAGACCTCCCATTGCTGCGGCTTCCACCCGAAGTTTCGACTTCCGGAGTAGCGGGACGGTGCACATCTGGGCGGCGCCGCCAAGTCCGCATGTGGCGAGGATTCCCTAGCAATCGGAGGCCCGATCCTCGGGAGGTCATGTCTCTTTATTAGGATCCCCGGCGTCTCTTCAACCCTTTGTCTCCACGGACACGGATCACTGGAGCTCATCTTACGGGCGAATCTTACCATGAAAATTGTATCCAGCTAATAGCTGTCCTTTGGAAAAATGTAATAGGATAGCACCCATTCAGTTATGTATGTTGTATAGGACTCTGTTGTGGGGGCAGTAGCCTTATCCCTTCCTCAATTAACTAAAAAGGAGTCTTTTATGCCAGGACTAATTGGTGCTCTTTAATTTGAATGGCGCTTCTCTTTCCCTATACGT
Source organism: Ampelocalamus luodianensis (assembly GCA_036346255.1). Taxonomy (NCBI): domain Eukaryota; kingdom Viridiplantae; phylum Streptophyta; class Magnoliopsida; order Poales; family Poaceae; genus Ampelocalamus; species Ampelocalamus luodianensis. The sequence continues at coordinate 32,557,383 of CM070618.1, forward strand.
CCAAGGGCATCACATACCTATTATTGCCTCAAGTTCTACGGCCGTAGTGGCCATAGTCCTTCTAATCGACTAGCTGCGGAGGGATGACTCCGTATAGCTAGTTATCAAGCTGAGGCCCCATTCGTTAGTGAAGTAACCAGACAAATTGCTCCCCTAACTGAGAATGGCCTTGGTTCCACCAAGAAGCTAGCTGTGGAGGGATGACTCTGCATACCTAGCTCGCAGGCTGAGATTCCGTTGTTGGTGGAATTAACCAGACAAGTCGCCCCACCAACTAACAACGATCTTGCCTCACCACCGTCAAAATCAAGAAAGATCTCTCAGTCTGTCACCCCTTGTCCTATCTGGACTTGTTAAGTTTCTCGTGTCAACTAAAGTGGCATATTGTTCGCGGTCGAACCAAGATTCGCACCGGTCACTTGGCGAGCTTTAGGTCTCAAAGACTATGAGCTTGCATGGTGTACGAAGCGTCGTTTCAGATCATGATTCATTATTCACTTCACGACTATGACATAGTCTGCAAGGGCTATGAGGTTTCATCTTCCTCCTCCGAGCAAACGTAATTTCGGGACGAGATTCTTGTAAGGGGGGAGGTTTGTAACATCCCCATTTTCAACTTGTGTTTCAAATGTAAGAATGTGGGTAGAAATTAAAACTTTTCTTACATCTTGTAATCCCAGTATGTTTTGGAAAATTCTTGTAATAAAATTATGGAAATACAAGCCACGAGTCATTTTGACCTTAAACTTTGCCTTTCCAAAAACCCTCTTGTCCAATCTTGTGATCTTTCTCTGCAAATATTTTTCCCAAGTCCTAGGGTTGATGTGGGACCCCTCTGAAAAATTTCACAATTTTTAGAAATTGTTGGAATATTTTTAAGGGTCAAATCAAACTTGTTTGACACAATAGTCAAACCCTAGCTCAAAGACATTGTAAAATTTTTGGAGGAAACTGTACAGCACAAAAACCTCTGGAAATTTTATACAAGGTTAATCCTAAAGTTAGCAAGCTCCAATAAAAATTTCAGAATTTTTAGAGATAGTTTGCTACCTCAAATATTTCCCCAAATTTCAGTCCCATTCTCTTTAAACCCTGGTCTGAGTCAGACTTGGGCTCAGACCAGAGTCCAACCTCTAGGTCTTGGTCGCACCGAGCCGCCTAGCTGCGTCGGGCTCGGGCAGTTGGGCGCGTGGGTGTCGGCCGTTGGATTTGGATCCAACCGTCATGACCTCCTCATGTTCTATTGGCAAAGACAACCCTCTGGGACCTCCCCTAGGACCTCCTTTGCATCTTTTGCAAATACCACCCTGGGGCGTCCTCCTCAGACCTGCTCGACCACCCCTAGCACTTGGGTGATCGTGGGCCATCCATCTTCAGATCTGGGGCCCAGACCTCCCCTAAGTGTTAGGACCTCTAATCCTTATTTAAAATCTGAGCCCTTAGATTCTCATCCAACCATTCAGACCTCCCTAGTGGGAGCTCAGTGCGGATTTCAGCCGTTACACTTGTTGACCAATCCTCCCTGGTTCTCTCACTGACTGGTGGGGCCTAGTCATTATCAAAGTTTGTGCGTATGGCAGTAGAGAGCAGTGCCTTGTCAACTCTAGGGCTGACAAACGGCTATGTGCTGCCAACATTAATTGTGTGGCAGACCTTTTACCCAAAAGTCTCTCTGGCACCTTCTCCCATCTTTTCGAGTGTCCTAGCTTGTTGAAACCGTGGACACTGCCTTTGTTCTTCCTCTCCGGCTATATATTGAGCCCGAGCTCCTCCCTTAAGCTTCTCTAGACACTTTTCTTGCAGTCCTAACTTCCTTCACTACTCTTGTGCTCAAAACTCTCGAGAAGCTTTGCCACCATTTCTGGACCTTGGAGCTCTCCGGCGACCTCCGAGCTCTAGTGGTTCAATATTGCAATATTGGCTGTCACTTTGCCCTCTTGGTCAACTCAAGTCTCCCTAACTTGTTTTGTTTAACCTTCTCAGAGGTTGACAATTTGGGGAGCTTGTTTTCGGGGCCGAGTTGGTCGTCTTCCCCAACTCCGGTGAGCACCACCGTCACCGAAGCTCCTACGACCATTCTTGGACCTCCTTCATTCCCAGGTTAGTACTTTAGTGTTGGAAACCCGGTCGTCTTGAACCTCGTTAGCTTTTCGTTTTGCCGTATTTGGTCTCCTGCGGTCATCTCCGGCTAGCAGCCGGTAGGGTGCGCTCTAGCCCTAGTTTTCGGAACCTTTAGGTTCCCCTCACTATTTAGAACTCAACCGTGCCTTTGGTTCTCGCTGGCGAGGTCCCTGTCGCCGATGGTGAGCTAAAGTCCAAACTGGTGTTTTTGCCGTGCCTTACTCGGACAAGTTCTGTGGCCTAATGATTAGCATTTAAGTTGTCCTAGGGCCCAATCATTAGTGTTTAATGCTGTTCTTGTCGGCAAGCCGTGGGTGTCGTTAAGTCCCCGACCTCTTAGTTTCAATCGTGGCCGTTTAGGAGCACCTGGTGTTAGATCCTCACCGTAGGGTTTTCTTCCGCTAAAGCCTTAGTCATTGGACCTCCCCGGGTTCATCGCGACCATCCAGGATCACCCCATGTTTGATCCTGACCGTAAGATCTTGTCCGCTAAAGTCTTAGTGCCAGGACCTCCCCGCTGAAATCCTGGCCGTTAAAGACCCCCGTAGGTTAAATCCCAGCCGTTAGGATCACCCTCCGCCTTGGGGTCCTCCTTGCAAATGACCTCCTTGAGGTCCTCTGTGCAAAAAGGACCACCCCTGGTCCTTGTAGGGAAATCTGATGACCTCCCCCTAGCTTAATCGCAGCCGTTTAAGATCACTCCCGGTTCGATCTGTGTCGTTGGTTGTTTTCTATGAAAACGCTAAGTCGCAGGACCTCCTTGGATCAATCTCGGCCGTTAAAGACCTCCATGGATTAGTTTTAGCCGTTGGATCCAGCTCTGTGAAAAATCTTAAGCGCTAGGACCTCCCCTGGTTAGATCCTAGCCGTCCATGACCTCTTTAAACTCAATCTAAGCCGCTAGGACCACTCCTGCGCAAAAAGACCTCCCCTGGTCATTTTTGCAAAGACCACCCCAGGACCACCTCAGGGTCCTCTTTGCAAAAAGACCTCCCTTGTTCATTTTTGCATGGACCACCTCAAGACCTCCCACTGGTCCTTGTTCGAAGAAGCTAAGTCACAGGACCTCTTTTGGGCAGATCTGGACCGTTGAAGACCTCCCCGTGGAGATCGTAGCCGTCCAGACCTCTCTCTATAAAACCTTATCATTTTAGACCTCCCTCCGCCTCGATCTGGACCATTCAGGACCTCCCCAGATCCATCTGAGTCGTCCAGACCTCCTCCCGCTAAAACCCTGTCGCATCAGACCTCCCTCGATTAAATCTGGATCGCCCAAGACCTCCCGAGATCTTGGTGTTCAGACCTCCCTTCCTTAGATCTTACCGTTCGGACCTCCTTCGCTTGATCGTGACCGTTAAGACCTCCTTGGGAGATCTTAGCCGTCGGGACCTCCTCGGTGGTCTTAAGCGTAGGACCTCTCACGGAGATCTAGACCGTCGGGACCTCCCAGAAATCGGCCGTCTAGACCTCCTCAGTTGGATTGGAGTTCTAGGACCTCCTTAGTGCTCGGGACCGTCGGATCTTGATCGCGGTCACAACCTCCTAGGCGCGAGGAGCTCCTCTCGCGTCTTGTTGCGCCATCTGTCGCGGCCGTTGGATCTCATCTCGACGGCCACGACCTCCCGTTCTCTCAGTTCTTTTGGACCTCCCCGAGAGCTCCAATTTTCAAAGTATTTAAGTGTTTTAAATTTCTAAAGTGCATAACTTTGTCATTTTAGCTCCTTTTTGAGTGATTCAAATTTCATTGGCTTCGAAATAAAATGAATTATAATATGAGGATACATTTAGTCTCTTTTAAGTGAGAAAATGATATAAGCTGAGTTAACTTGCTTCAACCTAAATTGTTGTCTAGAAACTCATTAAAAGTTATAAAATGCATAACCTTTCCTCTGTTTTTCCATTCTGAGCAAACTAAACTTTGTTAAAATCCCTCTGGTAATGTCCTTTAAATTAGCATAGGTTTTGTTCATGTTAGTGCTTCTGCAAAATGAAATATGCTAGTTGTACAACTTAAGAAAATCATAACTAATTCTTTTTAACTCCAAATTGTGCAAACTCAATTTTGCTGTTCTTAGAATGTCTTAACCTGCCTACCATAAAAATTTTGGGTTTTAGATCATTCTAGAAATTTTCTCCATGAACAGTAACAGATAGGAATTAATCTGGAATTAGTGAGGCTGAGAAAAATTATTTTAGCCATAACTTTTGCATACTAAGTCTAATTGAAGAAATTCTTGTTTCTAAAAGTTGTCTAAAATCATAATCTTGCTGCTGTATGAATTTCATGGTATTTGGAGAACTTTTGCTGCTGAGTTTTATTTGGAGTTCTTGTTCTTATTTGATTATCGCCTTTTAGCATTAGGTTACGAAGGAATTATTGTTTACGTGAGTGAATCCTCTGCAAACAAGAAAGTGATCTACAACAAGGCAAGCGGTTTGATCATATCCACTCCATCCCATTACTTTTAAAATCTAATACCTTGTTTTACTTGTATGTATGCATGCTTTTGTGTCAATGAATAATTTTGCGAATAGAGGTAGCTAATCCTATTGCATTGTTTCCTTAAATTGTTCACCCCGCCACTACCTTAGGAATATTATCCTCACCGGTGAATTAGAGCCCGTGAATGATTTAGGGCCTTTTATTTGTCTTTCTGATATGATGCTTAGCAATGCTTAGTTACCAGTAGAATTGGGTGGTTATCGACCTAGCGATGACCTTGATCACATAAAACTTATTATGATTTATGATTTCAGCCTTGTGCCATGTCTACTTATGAAAACTAAAACTAAAAATAAAATGATTTAGACTTGGGCACAATGGTATGATTGGTGTGCTTCAGGTGTGATGGAATGGTGCCGGGTCATTAAGGACCGAGTTACTTGCGCCACCGTCTTGAGCATTTTGCGTGCTAACCACACTAGAGGTATGGGACCTCTCTTGACTTAGTACTTTGGCGTGTATTGGCTTGGTCGCAGGAGTCGCGGGAGGGATGGTCTTTGGGAGCATTGTAGTGTCAGAAAGGCTTCCCCGTGATGGCTGGTTGTCTTTCGACTTGCAATGTAAGCGTATGGGTTTCTATCCATACGAGCGGCTCGTAGTCAATGCACAATATTGGAAAGCGTCTCGTAGGATTTAGCCGTGCCGGCATACCTTCGGAAGTGTGCTTTGTGGCTTAAAGGCGGTCTGAAGTGTGGGTACATTGGTACACCCCTGCAGGGTTAAAACTATTCGAATAGCCTCGTCCTAGGTTATGGACACGCTCGGATACGCCCCGTGAGAACTAGATTACAATATTTAATTAAAACTTGATGGGTTGGTATGAATGGACATTCATACTATTGTTGTGGTGACTAATGGGTTAGTCACTTCCAGGTTGTCCATATTGTTGTTATTATTATTGTATCGCTGTTATTTCAACTATTACAAACAGTTTGTCAAATTGCTTTGAATCTATTACATTATTGCAAACGAAAACTTGCTTTATGCTAAAAGTAAGTCCAGAGCCCCCTCCCCTTAAATAAAGCTTGCATGTAGTTAATTATAGGTCTATTACTCTTACACGTCAGTCTTGCGAGTACAAAAACAATTATTAAACGTAAGGGGCAAATGAATTTATTACATTTGGAATCACCTAAAAAGGAGTTAACAAGAAATAGTTATGAGTTTTCAAAGTTTAAATATAATTTTAAGTTGATAAATAAATACAAACTGAAATAAAGTCAAACTCAACGGACGAAAAATGACGTGGGCGCTCATGAGCCTGTGATCTAAAATCCTACGGCTCACGCGCGCCGGGAACAGCGCACGCGCGCGATCCCCAAACGGAACCCACCGTTGGATCAAAATCCAACGGCTCATGAGGAGGGAAACATTCGGACGGTGCGGTTGCCGCAGCCATCCTGGCGTAGATCGCGAGATGAGCGGCTCGGGCGCATCTCCCCGAGAGTCCGATTGCACTCGCGATCGCAGCCGCAGATCTGGAGTGCAATCGGACTCTCCCAAGGGAGATGCGCTCCGAGCCGTTCATCTCGCGATCTGCAGTTGTGGATTAGAGAACCGACGATCGAATGCTACTACTGCGTAGGTGGTCTTAGCGAGAATAAAGTGGCGACTTTAGTTAACGGTCAATTACTACCCGGATGGAGTCATATCCCGATTGGGTCTGGGAGTCGATGATGAAATCCATACCGACTTCTTCCCATTTCCACTCGGGAATTGGTAATGGTTATAACGAACAATGGTCTTTGGTGTTGTGCCTTGACTCTTTGACAAGCGTCACAGCGAGCGACGAAATCAGCAATTTCACGCTTCATGCTGACCCACCAATATCTTTCTTTTAGATCCTGGTACATTTTGGTGCTGCCAGGATGAATGGAGTATGGTGACTCATGAGCTTCTTTTAGAATTGAGTCTTTTAACTCCTGCTGATTAGGCACACAGATCACGGTCTCGAACCACACTTGTCCCTTGCTCATCTTGAGAGAAACACAGGGCTTTGCCTCTTCTCATATTTTTCTTGATTTCTTGGATATCTTCATCTTCCAACTGTTTTGTTCTAATCTGATCCTGAAGAGTTGGTTGAACTTCTAAAGCGTTTACACAGCCTTGGTTGACAATCTCAGTTCAGTGCTTGACTCTTCATACACTCGGTGATTTTGTTGCACCATGATGGTGTTGCAATATGCTTTTACTGCTCAAGGCATCTGCTACCACATTGGCCTTGCCGGATGATAATGAATTCGAGATCATAATCCTTTATTAGTTCCAACCATCTTCTTTGTGGAGATTGAGCTCGGATGCGTGAATATGTACTTCAAACTTTTATGAGTGCATGAAAATCTCACAGATTTACCAATGAGATAATGCGCGATTTTGAGAGTGCACAATGCCGCTAACTCGGATCATGAGTCGGGTAATTCCCTTCGTGTGGCCTCAACGCCGGGATGCATAAGCTACAACTTTGCCTTCTTGCATCAATACACATCCGAGGCCTTGGCGGGATCGTCACAAAAGATCTCAAAATCCTTGCGGATGTCGGTAAAATTAACACCGGTCTTTGAGACTAGCCTCTTTTCGATTCTTGGAAACTTTCTTCACAGCGCTTGACCATTCAAACTTCTTTTCTTTCTTGAAGTTGAGTCATGGGTTTGGCAAGTTTAGAAAAACCTCAATAAACCGATGATAATATCCCCGTCGGTCGAAAACTTCTCACCTCGGTGGCGATTTGGGCTGTTTCGATCCATTCTTGCTTCAACCTTGGCGGGTCTCATCGCAATTCCTCCTGCGGATACAATATGTCCGAGGAATGCAACTTGTCTTAGCGAATTCACTCTTCTTTGAACTTGGCATAGAGTTGGTGCTCCACGAGCTTGTCTAGTATCATCAGGAGATGCTCTTCATGTTCTTTTCGTTCTTGAGTAGATGAGAATGTCACAATAAAGACGACTACGAATTTATCGAAATTCCATGAACACCTTGTTCATCATATTCATGAAATAGGCGGGCGTTGGTCAATCAAATGACATTCTGTGAACTCATATAGTCCATATCACGGTGGTGAAGGCGGTTTTGGAATATCTTCGGTCTAATCTTTAATTGGTGATAACCGGATCTCGATCGATCTTTGAGAAAATACTTGCTCCCTTTAGCGATCAAACAAATCATCAATTCAGGCAATGGGTATTTATTCTTGATTGTTACTTCGTTGAGTGATCATGTCGACGCACATTCTCATGCTATTGTCTTTCTTCTTGACAAATAGTCTTGGGCTCCCCATGGTGAGGAAGCTGGGTCGAATGTACGCCTTTTCTCGTAGTTCTTCAATCTGTTTCTTCAATTCGCTAACTTCGTTGGTGGCATTCTATAGAATTCGCTTTGAGATCGGAGTCCCGGGACTAGATCAATTAGGAACATGATGTCCCTATCCGGTGGCATCTGGGTAGATCATCTGGAAAGACGTCGGGATACTCTCGTGCACGGTATATCTTCAAGTTTCACTTCCTTCAATCAGTAAGTATGGAACTTCCTCGGTTCGAGTCTCGTGTTTGAATTCAAAGACACACCTTGTTCATTAGTGAGGTGATGGATCTATTGCGATCTATTTGACCGTGATTTTTGGCTAGCTTGATCCATTCCAAGTATTACATCCAAACCTTGGGAGTGTAAAACTATCGATCTGCTAGAAAAGTTACTCGGATATCTCGAGAGTGAGATTAGGGCATAGAGAATTGGTTCTCATTTAGAGCAGGGAATGAATTATCATGGGAGTAGCTAAAGAGGATATAGGTAACCGTATTTTCCCACAAACTTATATGACACAAAAGAGTGTGAAGCTCGAGAATCAAATAGGGCGGATCTTTGATGCTGAATTAACGAGCGTCTCGAGAACAACATCCGTGCTTTGAGCTTCCTCGGCGGTGACATGGTTCACCCGTCCCTTGGTGAATCGGTTTCTTTGAGTGCGATGGTGCTTTGCCGTAGCTTGAACTCTGAGGTTGGCCTTGTTGGTGCCAAACCTTGTTGCTTCTTTGGACATTTATTGGCATAATGCCCTGTCTCGTTGCAGTGGAAGCATGTGACTCCAGAAGCTGAGGAGGTAGAGTGCTTCTGCTGAAACTGCCCTCCTAATGAAGTGTCATGGAAGTTGGAGGTTGGGCGCCGTGGCGGTCTTTGGAGTACGAGGCGTGGAAGATTGAAACTTCCCACGTTGCTGCGGCTGCGGTGTGGTGATGCGAGGTTTGGCGGACCTCTGCGTTAAACCTCTGGCGGCCATCCTCGCTTGCGGTTCTCCATTCTGCGTGTTTAGCCTCCTGCCTGATTGCTTTATCCACCAACCTGCTGGAAGTCGGTGAAATTACGAGAAATAAGTTGGACAGAGATATCGTCATTCAATCCATCCGGAACCTTTCCTATCTGCCCTCATCTCTCGCTCGTCGGTGGGGCGTAGCGCAAGTTAGTTAAAGCGGTGAAGGTACTCATTCACCGTCACGGTTGCCTTGTCGGGCGCGTGGAACTCCTTCTTCTTGGCGTCATCATCCTGCCGGGATATGTGCATAAAGCTTCGCCGAAGTCGGCCCATGTGATGGGTGAGCATCATTGTGTGCGATCGATGGTTGTCCCACCATTACGATGCGGGGCCATTCGGTTGGTCGAGGCAAGCGAGGACCCTCTCACGGTCGAACAACGACTAATGTCGATTTCTTTCCAATAGTCGAAGCGATCGTCGGCGTCCATTGGTTGATACTATTTGAGAATGTCGGCGGACGCATCCTCATAAACTCGGACATAGTCGACCTTTGGTTATGCGGAGGTGGGCGGAGCTCTGCTGCTTTGAGCGGCACGAGTGTTCGAACATTCTGCGGTGGTCGGGCAAGAAGGTCGATCAAATGAGTGCGATTCGCCATCATCGGTGCCGATCGGGTCATACTGCGGTGGTGGTGGCGCCGCGAAGCGTGGTTATCCCGTGATCCGCTTTGATCGTTTCCTTGTCAGTTAGCTTCTTCTTTGGCATTGCCGTTCTGCGGTGGTCACCATCTGCGAATCCTCCAATGATTTAGAAGAGATAGCAAGGAATTCTATGGGGATAAATCTAAGATAGCCCAAGAGCGAAAAAGCACGCAAACAAAGAATCAACTTTTCAAATGGTTTCTTTATTCATTTATTTTATTAATATATTATGGCTATCACATGAGTAGTTGATAGCTCATGTACGTAGCTAAAATGCGGATGAGAAAAAATAAACATCTATGGGGTGGATGGGGTGTATTCGGAAATTGCTGATCGCCTTGCTTTGATTTGTAAATAGCCGCCTCCTCTTGATCGCCTTGATCTCGCCTCGGTATACTCTAGACTATCCCGAGTGATACGCAAGTCGTCAAGGCGTTTCCATAGGCGTAGTCCGGTGCCTTTGTCGGAGTCCACAGTGCGTCAACTCGGGAATCTTCCTCCTCGGTGGTGCGGAAGACACTTTGTCAAATCCAGTTGGAAGATGCATCGGAAATAGTGAAACCGGTGCCGTTGAGGTGGCGGTTGTAAGTATGGCGAGTCGACGAACCGCTTCTCGCGCATCTGAATGCCATCGTGAAGGTGTCGCGTCGGATCGGGCGTGGAAGGTATGGAAGGCGGTGTTTGGCGACGGTTGGAGTAGATTAGTACTTCCACTCTCCGTAGACGTCGTTCTCCCAACTTGTACGGTAGCCCCAAGCGTTGGCCTCTTCTTGTAGTCCAAGTCTGCATCACTTCCCGAGAGTTCAGCCGATGTCGGCAATGATTAAGTGGGAGATAGCGTCCAGTGCCGGCTATCTAAAATTTTGAGGAATAGACAAGTCGATGCTTGTTTTTAAAGAGAAGGGTTGAGAGATGACTCTGGATAGACTCAAAATAGTTTTAATTTTTTTTTTTGTAAATGAGTCCTTAGGACATTTGTGGGGCCACGACCTACGATCGATATGGCTCGATACCACTTTGTCGAACCGAGGCGAAGGATCCCAAATTCTCGTGTTCATACACTAGTCCAGGATTTCTAGTGTACGGTTAAACAAAAGTGATAGCACAATCATATCACGAGTTTATTGATAATAATTCAAAGTTTATTACAAAGGCTGCGGCCAAAGAAAAGAAATAACACGTGGAAGAGTAGTATAAGTAGTAGGCCACACGACTTGCCACGGGCAATCGTGCGGGGCGCACCTATTCGTCAAGATCCTCACCGTCGGGAAAGCGTCTTTTCTGAATAAGATTTATTCAGCAAGAGTGAGCACTACTACCGTGCTGCAAGTCACACCAATATAGAAAGTTTAATGCATGCATAAGGTAAACAAAGGTAATGGCGGGGTTGTTTTGCACAAACGGCATTTTCAGATTATATTGCTAATACTTTTGTAAGGCCAATTTTAATAATTCGAATAAAGATAGTGACAAAGCGACAAACGAATATTGGATGACCTCCACTAGTTGATTATTGAAGGATATCCTCCTAACACTTGGCTAACCACCCAATTTTTACCATAGGACTATCCATCCTAAAACATCTGTTGAACACATTTTATAAACCAAAAACAATTCTAACTTAGAGTGGCTTTGCTAGCATGTCCATGATCATGACGCGCTATTCGAATAGTTTTACACTCTGCGAGAGGTTATGCGGCTTTACCCACACGAGATAAAATGCTTTTAATGTCGGCCAAAGCACGCTTCGAAGCGTGTGACTAAGCAATTATCATGAGGCCGTTACAAGCGGTGTCCTATTGTATTCATGCCCGCTAAGGTTTCGCTACCTTTGGACTATCCATCCTCCTAAGCCCCTCTTGCGCGAGTGGGACTAATGTCGACCAACACCCACACATACAACATAGCACAAATAACACTAAGACACTACAGATTATTTAGCCAAATCCTGCCCATACAGGACATGTGGTGGTACGGTAAGGCGTGGCAAAATACGCTCAAAGACCGGTCCTTAATCGACTGGGCGACTTCCAATTTAAAACCACGGGTCGTAATCCTAACAGTTAGACCCGTGCATGAACTGCACCCACCATCAATCCATCTCGCCAAGTCCAAACCCATTTTATTTTATTTAGAGTAAAATCCTTTCGTGATAAAACAATACCACAGAACACATTTAAATTACATTGTAAAGATTTGACTAAATTCTCCCAAATTTGTAAATATTATCTAAGCAAGGCTAAGCATTTGACAAATTTTATCTAAGGTGTCAAGGTATTCAGGTTTGATAATCAAATTGGCCATACCAAGGAGTTTGGAACAACTATATACATAATCGAGTTATTGAGATATCTTTATAAACATATGCATGCAATAGTAAATTGTAAATAGTAAATAATTACTTTAAAACAATAGGAACAATATGATCAATAGTGTAACTTGCCTTCGTTGAAGTCTTGGAACTCTAAATCGTCGGAAGGATCTAACTCTCCTGATTCGTGAAGTCTATACGTGAAAATCGACAAATTCAACTCAAATTCAAATAAATTCAAAACTCAGATCAAACTAACTCCAAATTAAAATATTTTGCTTTAGTTAGCTAGATTATGAATTTAGACAAATTTTGCAACTTGAACCACTCAATTTGGAGTTCAAATGCAAAAGATATGAATTTTAGAAGTTTAATACCAAAATCGGAATTTAATTGAATTCTCTGAATTATTTTTCTAAAGGAAATTCTATTTATTGCGCAATCTTGCCGGTGAAGAATTTCGGAAATTAAAAGAATTATAATGATTTTTACGACAGCGGGTCCCACATGTCATAGACTCGGCTCACGGTGGGTGATTCCACCGAGCCGAGGGTGATCTGGCGGTGAACGACGCGCGGTGCTCACGTGGCGATGAGCGGGGCGCCACGCAGCACACCACGCGAGGGGTTGAGGTGGCGCTTAGGTGGCATCGCCACGGCGTGACACGTCGGACCGGCGACGGTGGCGCACGGAACCAACGACAGCGGCGAACGCGAGGTTTCGCGGTGATGGGTGGTACCGATGTGTAGCTATGACTATTGTGAACTTTGTTGGACTAGCTCGGGTGGTCGAGGTGGGCGGTGGTGGCGGCGGCGAGTTGAAGCGCGAGAGGTTGGTGTTGGCGACAACGCGATCCGGCGGCGTCTGGCGAAGCGGAGGTGAGCACCGGTCGGCGATGATGTGGCGGCCGTTGGTAGTGGCGGCGAGGCGGAGCGTCGTCGGCGCGGAATCGTGGAAGAAGGCGATCGCGGTGAAGGCTTCCACGGCGGTTACGCGGCTAGGCGTGCGAGAGTAATGCGTGGGGAAAAAGGTGGAGGAGGAGAAGGGCTACCCATGGCTCCTATTTATAGGGCGGGAAGACCGGAGCGATGGCGATCACAATTTCATGCGGGCGGCTTTACGGTGATCGTGGATTAAACCGATGCGGAGAAGGAAACGGCCGGAGGTGGGCGGCGGGAGGCGGTGATCGTGCGCCGCGTTGTGCGGATGCGGACGATTGAAGCGGCCGTTACGAGTTCGTCGTCGGTTTTAATGGCGGCGGCGTGAGGTCGCGCGGAGAAGACGGCGAGGAAGGCGACAAGCGGGGCACGTCCGATTTTGATCGACGGTGGACAAAAGATTGGCGGCGGTAAGTTATGTCGGCCGTGGCCGTTTGATCTCGATCTAACGGTTGAAATAGATCACGGGTTGCGGTGAATCATTAAGTGGCCCGATGCACGTGGGCGTTGGATTTAGATCTAACGGACCCGGTGCATAGAACATTCCGGACCTTCGAATGCTTTGTGAAGTCGGCCGTTGGATTTTAATCCAGCGGTTGGGATCTCTTGGTGTGGTGGGAGAGAGAAAAGATCGCGGGGTGGACCCATTTGTCGTGAAGGAGGAGCGCGGCGCGAGGCGAGCGTCTTGCGCATGAGAAGAACGTGGGCAGTGGGTTTCGCCCAAACAACTGTTTTGGAGATTTCTTCGATTTACGATTTAATTAAATCTCGATAATTCATTTAGGCTTTAGAATATAGCAAATTAATTCCAAAATTATGAGAAAATTCACGAAATTCTACGGAGCATTTAGGATTTAAGAAAAATATTTCAGCTATTATCGATAATATATTTTGCACATAATTTTGTTTTAGCTTTAATTTAGTTAAGGAAAAGCTTTAAAAAATTCCACAAAAATCCAATAAAATAATTAAACTTTATTTTCAACTGGAAATTGAAATTTGGGCTGTTACATGTAGCTTCATTATAGTCCACAGAAGCTACATGAACAAACGAGTTGAAAATGGAGCACTCACCTGAGCTGAGAAAGAAGATGACCAAAATCGGCCGAATTTGAACAAACCCCAAATTGGACAATTCCTGATAATCAAATCCAAAATTAAGTGAGGGGATACGTTCAAGATAGTGAGGAGATAATAATGGTGTAAAGAAATGTGAATGAGAACCACTGGAACACCAAATGCACCACTGGAGCTCCACGGGTCAACAATGGTGGATTGTCGGTTTTGGGGTATTAAGCTCCACAATTGAAAATGGAGCTCAAGGGTAGTGTAAAGGGATACCAATAGGTATTGAAGGTGCTTAAAAAGCTTTGAAAGCATTAGGGTTTGGACCAAGAGCTTTTCGGGAGACATGGTGCAAAGCTCAAGACACGGTCGAAAGCAAAAAGGGGTGAAAATGATGGTGTTGGGTATGGTATGGCCGAAAGCACCTCTCACAACCCTAATGTTGGCTAGGGGCGGCTGTAGGGAGCATGAAATGACATTCCCATGCCCTAGATACTACTCACACACGTCTGGAGGTAGGAGATGACTCAAATTGCACTTGGGCAATTTCGGGCCGTTGGATTGATCGTGGACGGTTGAGATCTCCCCAACCTTTTAGGTTTTAAACATCAACAGAGGAGATCGTGAGACCAACGATAAAGAATGGACGACCACGATTGGAAAGCCCTCCGGAAGGTCGAATGTTTTGACGATCGGGGCGGTTGGATCGAGATCCAACGGTTCGATTGAATAAGCGCGTCGCACGGTCCGAATGTTTGCGCGAAGTTGGGCGTGCGATAAGGATCAACGGTGGAGATTCAACGTGCTCTCTCAAAGGAGGCTCGGCGCGATTAGTTGACTAGACCAAGACAAGAGGCTTGAGCCCGAGTCGACTCGAACCAGTATGCGATGAAATCAGGTTTTGAGTTTTTAATTTGAGCTGGGACTTTGAGGATTTATTTGAGACAGCAAGGCAACTCCAAAAATTATAAAATTTTTACTGGAGCTTTCTAACTCAGATATTAATCTGGTATAAAATTTTCAGAGGTTTTATGCTGAGCATTATTCTCCAAAAATTTATGCAAGTCTCTGATTTAAGTTTGACTGAAAGTCAAACAAGTTTGACTACCCTCTAAAAATATTCAAACAATTTCTAAAAATTGTGAAATTTTTCAAAGAGGTCACATACCATCCCAGGAACTTAAGAAAAATATTTCCAAAGGATGATCACAAGATTTGAGATGAATGTTTTTGGAAGACAAGATTTTGGATCAAAAGACTTGTGACTTTGTATTTCCATAACTTCTTACAACAATTGTTCAAAGCACACAGGGAAATACAAGATCTAAGAAAAAGTTTTAATTTATACTCATTTTCTTACATTTGAAACACAAGTCCAAAATTGGGATGTTACAAACCTCCCCCCTTACAAGAATCTCGTCCCGAGATTCCGTTTACTCGGAGAAGAAAGACGGGTAGTGCATGACGAGGCGATATTCCCGCTCCCAAGTTGCTTCATCTTGAGAATGATTTGACCAGAACCTTAAGGAACTTGATGACACGGTTCCTAGTTCTCCGTTGATTCTTGAGAATATGAGCAGGATGCTCATGGTAGGTCAAATTCTCTTGCACATCGAGATTTTCCAGCGAGTTTCCTCGATTGGAACGCGGAGGCACTTCTTCAAGTCTGACACATGGAACACATCATGCACCCCCTCAAGTGTAGTCGGCAACTCCAATCTGTATGCAACAGCTCCAACTTTCTCGATGATGCGATAGGGCCCAATATACCGAGGAGCTAACTTGCCCTTGATGCCAAAACACTGATGGCCCTTCAAAGGTGAGACCTTGAGATACACAAAGTCATTGGGCTCAAAGCTCAACTCACGGCGACGACGATCCCCATAGCTCTTTTGCCTGGACTGGGCCACGCGCAAATGCTCACGAATCAACTGAACCTGGCTCTCGGCCTCATTGATTGAGTCGGGGCTGAAGAACTGGTGCTCACCAGTTTCTGACCAGTTCAATGGGGTTCTACATCTCCTCCCATACAATGCCTCAAAAGGTGTCATGCCAAGACTGGCCTGAAAGCTATTGTTGTAGGAAAACTCAGCAAACGGCAAGCACTTCTCCCACTTCTTCCCATAGTAAAGAACACAAGCATGGAGCATATCTTCTAATACTTGGTTGACTCTCTCCGTCTGACCATCAGTTTGAGGATGATAGGCCGAACTGAAAGAAAGACGAGTTCCCATGGCCTCTTGCAACTTGTGCCAAAACCGAGAGGTGAAAAGAGAACCACGATCTAACACAATTGTTCGCGGCACACCATGCAAGCACACAATGCGAGATATGTAGAGATCCGCCAACTGACTGACACTGAGGTTGGTACGCACTGGCAGAAAGTGCGCTACATAAGTCAATAGGTCAATGACAACCCAAATAGCATCCTTCCCCGAAGAAGTACGGGGCAGACCGGTGATGAAATCCATGCCAACGGAATCCCACTTTCACTCGGGCACTGGCAAAGGCTGAAGAAGACCTGCTGGACGCTGATGTTCAGCCTTGACACGACAGCACACGTCGCACTCGGCAACAAATTTGGC
This sequence comes from Ampelocalamus luodianensis, assembly GCA_036346255.1. Lineage (NCBI taxonomy): Eukaryota > Viridiplantae > Streptophyta > Magnoliopsida > Poales > Poaceae > Ampelocalamus > Ampelocalamus luodianensis. The sequence continues at coordinate 32,573,853 of CM070618.1, forward strand.
AATCTCGCGCTTCATGTGAGTCCACCAAAATCTCTGACGAAGGTCCTGATACATCTTGGTAGCCCCGGGGTGAATGTACAAGGGGGAGTCATGGGCTTCGCGAAGAATTAATTCCCGCAATTCCATGACCTTCGGGACTACAAGGCGCTGTCCAAACCACACAATACCATGCTCATCCTCTGAAAAACATTTGGTTGTTCCATCCTTGATGTTTTGCTTGATTTGACTCACACCAACATCATGTGGCATGCGTATTGATTTGATCTACCAAGGTTGGTTGCACAACCAAGGAAGCAAGAGAACCATGCTCAATCAAACCCAAATTGAGCATGAAACTCTTCAAGAAGGGCGTTTGTTGCTCTGGAGCACTAAAGTATTGCAATACACCTTTCGACTAAAGCGCATCCGCAACAACATTAGCCTTGCCCGGATGATACTGAATACCCATATCATAGTCTTTGATCAATTCCAACCATCTCCTTTGCCTGAGGTTCAGATCTGGCTGGGTGAACAAATATTTCAAGCTCTTGTGATCCGAATACACCTCACAATGGTTACCAATCAGGTAGTGCCACCAAATCTTGAGTGCATGAACCACTGCAGCTAACTCCAAGTCATGGGTAGGATAGTTGAGTTCATGAGGACTCAACTGCCTTGATGCATAGGCCACTACCTTGCCTTCTTGCATAAGAACACAACAGAGTCCTTGACGGGAGGCATCACAATAGATATCAAAACTCTTGTGGACATTGGGAAGCACAAGCACTTCTTGAGTTCCTGAAAACTCTCATCACAAGCAGAGGACCACAGAAATTTCTTGTCCTTCTTGAGCAACTCAGTCATCGGCTTCGCGATCTTGGAAAAGTTCTCGATAAAGCGGCGGTAGTAGCCCGCTAAACCAAGAAAACTCCGCACATCGGTGACTGACTTGGGCCGACCCCAAGATAGAACATCGCTGACCTTGCTAGGATCCACAGCTACGCCTCCTGCCGAAAGAACATGGCCCAAGAATGCCACTTCCTTCAACCAGAACTCACACTTGCTGAACTTGGCATACAGCTGGTGCTCACGCAGCTTCCCCAACACAATCTGTAGATGCTCAGCATGCTCCTCTACACTCTTGGAGTAGATAAGAATGTCATCAATGAAAACCATAACGAACTTATCCAAATACTCCATGAACACCGAGTTCATAAGATTCATGAATAAAGCGGGAGCATTAGTTAAGCCAAATGACATGACGGTGTACTCGTAGAGACCATAACGAGTAGTGAAAGCCGTCTTTGGAATATCTTCAGCCCTGATTCGGACTTGATGATACCCCAACCTCAAGTCAATCTTGGAGAACACACGGGCTTCGGTCAACTGGTCAAAGAGATCGTCAATATGAGGCAGAGGATACTTGTTTTTCACCGTCACTTCATTAAGTGGACGATAATCAACACACATACGCAGCGTCTTGTCCTTTTTCTTCACAAAAATAACTGGACAACCCCAAGGAGACGAACTAGGACGGATAAAGCCCTTTGCTTGAAGCTCACCTAACTGCTTCGTCAGCTCCTCCAACTCATTAGGAGGCATTCGGTACGGCGCTTTTGAAATTGGAGCGGTTCCGGGCAGCAACTCAATAACAAACTCCAGGTCTCGAACTGGAGGCGTCCCAGGCAAATCTTCCGGAAAGACATCCACGAAGTCACATACTGTGGGCACATCCTGAATCTCCAAGGTTGGCTGGGCTTCAAGGGCACAAAGATGTGGCCCTTGCAGCTGCGGTGAAATCCCAACTTGTTCGCCTGAGGGGCTGGTGAGGTAGACCATCTTCTTGGCACAATCGATTTGTCCCAAGTGTTGGGACAACCAATCCATGCCAAGAATCACATCGGTATGGCCCGAGTCGATGGGATGAGATTTGCGGGAATTCCACTCCTTCAATATTAATGGGAGCGTCCGGCATTCTTGATCGGCTCTCATTTCCGCTTTTGGAGAGCGAATAAGCAAAGGGATCTCCAAAGGAACAAAGCGAAGGTCACAGACAGCAGCAAAAGATCTTGAAATAAAAGAATGCGATGCTCCTGAATCAAATAATACTGCAGCAGGACGATAACTGACAAGAAGCGTACCCAACACAACGTCGGGCGCCTCCTGTGCCTCCTCAGCCGAGGTATGGTTGACTCGACCACTCCCGACACCCTGAGTCTTCTGGACCACCTTCTGGTCAGACGTGTGACCATTCCCTTGCCCGCGTCCTCCATTAGGATGAGGGGCTGCTCCAGTCCTCTGAGGGCAATTGTTGGCGTAGTGGCCCTTCTTGTTGAAGGCGAAGCAGGTAACCTCGGCAGCCGGATTGCGGAGGCCACCCTGCTGCTGGGTCGCAGGTGCATGTGGCTGAAACATGGCCTGCGGGGGATGAGTAACTGGTGTTGACGGCCTCGGCGGTGGAGAAGCCAAAGCACGAGCCCCTGGTGCAGGCCCGACACGGGGACGGGAGAGACTGGCCTGAGCAGACCGGTGGGCCTCCCACTTGCGTTTGCGGGACTCACCCAGCGCCTTCACCTTGTGCTCGGCGACGATGGCCTTGTCCACCAAGGCCTGGAAGTTAGCAAAGTCAACAATAGAGAGCTTGTCCTGCAGCTCCTCAGACAAGTCCTCCATGAACTTCTCTTGCTTGGCCTCATCAGTGGACACCTCACCCGGAGCATAACGAGCCAAGTGATTAAACTCGTAGAGGTACTCCGACACAGACTTGCGCCCCTGTTTGAGCGCAGGGAACTCCTTCTTTTTGAGCTTCATTAGGCCATCGGGGATGTGGGCCCGACGGAAAGCAGACCTGAACTCCTCCCAAGAGACCACATGGCCCGCGGGCTGCATGGCGAGAAAGTTCTCCCACCAAGAGAGCGCTGCACCCTCAAGTTGATGGGATGCGAAGAGTGCTCACTCCTGCTCCTGGCACTGAGCGATGTTGAGCTTTCGCTCCACTAGACGCAACCAATCATCCGCGTCCAGAGGGTCCTCGGATCGGGAGAAAGTAGGTGGCTGCGTACGGAGGAACTCCACAAGTCCACCACGAGACTGGTGGCCACCACCTCCAGATCCCGAAGCACCAGAGGGAGTGGAGGTGTTCCTCGCGATGACCTCCAGGATCCGAGTCTGGTCCATGCGATTCCGCTCAATCTGAGCAAGAGCCTCAGCCATGGTCGGAGGAGGGGGAAGCTCCTCATCGGAACAAGCCGGCTGACTGTTGCGGGTGGTTCTTGCCATCCTGTTCCACAAAGATAGGTTAGAAACAACTCCGGAACAGGAGACAAAGAAAGGCAACTAAACACTCTACAAAATAAACTCCAACAGCTAAAATCCCAGCATAAAATCGCAGCAAGGTTACAAAAATTAAATCCCAATTTCCCAATATGACTAACTCGTATGGAAGAACGAGCAATCAGTTTTTAAGAAGACAACTTTCAGCACATAAATCCGGTTTGGTTCAGCCAACAAAACAGGGCAAAAACTACTAACAGAGGGTTAGGTACATAGCTAATTTATATCACTTCTTACCCCGTTTATTCCCACAAGTTTTAGTCGTATTAACCTCTCATTTTTAGCCCTATACACTGCTAATAGTTAGCTGTCCAGAAATTTTGCTTGCTGTCCAGATTTTCTTCTCCAAGTCTCTGGCTGAATTCCCTTCTCTGGAAGTTCCTAATCTTTGCCAATGGACAGCCCTACTTCAATTCAAAGCTCTCATAGTTTTTCCAAAGCCAATTTAATCGATTAACAACTATCTTTTTGAAAGAAGATGAGAGGAAAATCAGCTTTTTAAATCCAACTCAGAATAAGGTGAGATAAGCAAGCTAAGGTAGATGAGAAGTAAAATTTGAGAACTTACTTAAGATTTTCATGAAACATTTGATATTTAGAAAGTAAGTTTTCAAAAATATACTAGGGACGACTAAGCTAGGAGTTTCTACGGTCAGTATGGCTCTGATACCAACTCTGTGAGACCCCGGTTTATTAAGCTTGTAATACTTAATCTTCCACTGGCCCTAGTATCATAAACAGAATAATCCGTGTCTCGATGGACATGTGCTTCCCAGAAATTGCAGCACACATTCATCATACAAAAGCATGCATCATTTCCATACAACATAAGATAACAAGTCTACCCAAAAGACATACATAAATACTAAGTTATTCTGAGCACGTAATCCGGCCAAATGACAGAAGTATAAAGAGGTAACAGCGGAAGCAAAACATTAGATGGCTTAAACCAAAAGACGACCGGTTAGCCACACGACACCACAGGGCAACCGACCGGGCCGCCAAGCTAATCGCCCCACACACTGCCACAGCACAACTCACAAAAGTGAGGCCCATCGGGCTCACCTTCTTCCTCTGCACACAACAAGCAATGCAGGTGAGTACAAAGATGTACTCGCAAGACTTACGAGTAACAAGCCTATACATAGCTACATGAAAGCTGTATCAAAGGATGTTGGTTATATGGTTGTTTGGACGCATAAAGCCGCTTTCATTTGCAATAATGTAATAGATTGGAAGCAATTTGACAATTCAGTTTTAAGCATTGAAATAGCAACGAGTAACAATAAGTACCAAGTAACCACCTAGAAGTGACTAACCCAATAGCCACCACAAATAGCATGAATCACGATTCATACCACCCATCAAGTTTTAATTTAAAAGCGTTGCGATCGACTCTTGAAAAGCTTACCCAAGCGTGTCCATAACCTAGGGCGAGGCTATTCGAATAGTTTTAAACCTGCGCAGGGTGTACCAATGTACCCACACCTCAGACCGCCTTTAAGCCACATGATTAAGCACACTTCCAACGGTATGCCGGCACGGCTAAGTCCTACGAGATATTTCCAATATTGTGTATCAACTACGAGCCACTCGTTTGGATAGAAACCCATATGCTTACATTGTAAAGCCAAAAAGACAACTACCCCTCGGGGTAAAGCTCTTTGGACAACTACAATACTCCCACACACAATCATTTCATTTTACCACAACGCAACCCACACACGCCCTACTACGACTCGTAGCCAACACACGCCAAAGTACTGAGTCAAGAGAGGTCCCATTCCCTCTAGTGTGGTTAGCACGCATAAATTGCTTGGATAACAGGTACTCACAAGATGTTCGGTCCTTAATTGACCCGGGCACCATTCCAATCACACCCAAAAGATCACACCATCTTACCATTGTGCCCAAGTCTAAATTGTTTTGTTTTTCAGTTTTGGTTTTGCAATTTAGACATAGCACAAGGCTGAAACATATATATCATAATAAGTTCGTGTGATCGAGGTCGACAAGTCGATAACCACCCATTTCTACCGACAGCTAAGCATGTCTAAGCACAAACTCGTAAACTACTAAGTGACAAGGATTCATCCAACGAACCCAAAATCACAGCAAGATAAACCTAGGCTCATGAGTAGAGGATTAACATTTGCCTCACGATAATGCATCTACTAGGTGAACTATCGACAATAGTTAAAACAACATAGCAATGCATACATAGAATTTGCAAACAATATATTAGAATTTGAAAATAGTAGGAGCAACATGATCAAATGATGTTACATTTGCTTGCCTTCTTTGAGTCACGAGGATCGATGGTGCGGCTCAGATTCAATGTCAAGATTATCTTCGGAACCTAACGCGAAAAGGCGATAACCAAATAAGAACGAAGAACACCAAATAAACTCCAACAGCAAAAGATATTCAAATCGAATGAAATTTACACAGCAGCTAGGGAATGATTTTAGACAATTTTAGGAACAAGAATCATGCAATTTGGATTTAGTATACAAAAGATATAGACATAATACTCTTTCTCAGCCTATTAATTCACTGATTTAAATACTGGTACTGTTTATGGTGAAAAATTTTAGAATGATCTAAGCTCTGGAATTTTTATGGCAGGTAGATTATGACATCCTAATGACAGCAAAGTTTAGTTTACTAAATTTGGAGTTACAATGGTTTACTTATCATTTTTCTAAGTTGTAAACCTAATGCAAGTCATTTTACAGAAATAAATCCATGTTCAAATCCTATTTTATATAAAGGCATACTAACAGAGGAACCTAACAAAATTGATTTTTGCACAAATTGGAATCACACAGAAAAAGATATGCATTTTACATGTTTAATGCTATTCCTGGAATAACCAAAATTGGCAAAGAGCAAGTTATTTTAGTTACAAAATTTTTGCTACGAAATATGCCTAAATGCATTTTTATATTAAAATTAAGGGCAAATGAATTTATTACAATTGGAATCACCTAAAAGGAGTTGACAAGAAATAGTTATGAGTTTTCAAAGTTTAAATACAATTTTTAGTTGATAAATAAATACTTACTGAAATAAAATCAAACTCAACGGACAAAAAATGACGTGGGCGCTCGTGAGACTTTGATCTAAAATCCTACGGCTCACGCGCGCCGGGAACAGCGCACGCGCGCGATCCCCAAACGGAACCCACCGTTGGATCAAAATCCAACGGCTCACGAGGAGGGAAACATTCGGACGGTGCGGTTGCGCGGCCATCCCAATCGCGGTCGCGAGATGAATGGCTCGGGCGCATCTCCTTCCGGTGCACTCGCGATCGCGACCGCAGATCTGGCGATGGGCGATCGAGAATGATTAGGGAACCGGACGGTCGAATGCACTCCGGTCTGGGCGTTGATCCGAGATTGACGGTGGCTAATGATCACGGTGCAAATTGAAGTGCTGACAAGCGGGGGCCACTGTCAGTGACCTCAAGTCGCGCATGCGGGGTTTTGACACACGTGCATAGTGCAAGCGGGGCCACCTGGCAGTGACGCAAAGTGACGGCTTAAGACACATTAATAGCTAACCAAAGATTAGCAATTAATGACCCCGGATTCTGTCTTTAAGAACCCCGGATTCTGTCTTTAAGAACAGGATGAGGTTTAAGGCCTACGGGCCCACATGCGATGACCCAAAAGGTTATTCCGGCGACAGCCATTAATACTAACTCTTAATTAGTCAATGATTAAGTATTAATGGTGTCTGAAAGTGACCACCGAGCGCCAGCGGGGGCGATTTAAGGGGCTGGGCCCACACATCAGTGGCACAATGGCTTGATTAGGACATAATTAATACACTCAATGATTAACGAGGATTAGGCATTAATTATGTCCTAAATAAGCAACAACGGAGATTACGCCAGAAAAAACCCAAGCGCATTCAACGGCTGATCGCGGTGACTTGGCCATGGCGGCGCCAACCAAGTACCAAAATGGACTCGCAATAACGTTCCGGACCTAATGGTGGCAACCTTGCAGGCGGTGAGGGACCAGAACGCCGGCTAGCCGGAAAAACAAAAATGGAGCTTTTACTGCAAACTTGAAAATAGCGAAAGCTCATTGCTGCGATCAAAGAAGCGTGTGCCAAGGCCTCTAGGGACTAATAAGCTATCTTAATGGAGGAGCTTCAAAGATGGCTGGAGGTGCTTGTCCACAGTGGAGGCTTGCCGGAGTTGAGGAAGAAAATTGGAAAAGTGCCCCCTGAGCAAAATGAGTGGTACCAAAGCATCAGTGTAGCTTCATTATAGTCCACAAAAGCTACATGAGCAAACGAGTTGAAAATGGAGCACTCACCTCAGTTGAGAAAGAAGATGACAAAAATCGGCCGAATTTGAACAAACCCCAAATTGGACAATTCACGAGAATCAAATCCAAAATTAAGTGAGGATACGTTCAAGATAGTGAGGAGATAATAATGGTGTAAAGAAATGTGAGCGAGAACCACTGGAACACCAAATTCTGCTGGAGCTCCACAGTCAACAATGGTGGATTGTCGGTTTTAGGGTATTAAGCTCCACAATTGAAAATGGAGCTCAAGGGTAGTGTAAAGGGATACCGTAGGTATTGAAGGTGCTTAAAAGCTTTGAAAGCATTAGGGTTTGGACCAAGAGCTTTTAGGAGACATGGTGCAAAGCTCAAGACACTACCAAAGCAAAGGGTGTGAAATGATGGTGTTGGGTATGGTATGGCGAAAGCACCTCTCACAACCCTAATGTTGGCTAGGGTTTGTAGGGAGCATGAAATGACATCCCCATGCCCTAGATACTTCTCACACACGTTTGGAGGTAGGAGATGACTCAAATTGCACTTGGGCAATTTCGGGCGTTGGATTGATCGTGGGCGGTGAGATCTCCCAACCTTTTAGGTTTTAAACATCAACAGAGGAGATCGTGAGACCAACGATTAAGAATGGACGGCCACGATTGGAAAGCCCTCCAGAAGGTCCGAATGTTTTCAGACTATCAGGACGGTTGGATCGAGATCCAACGGTTCATATTGAATAGCACATTCGCACGGTCCGAATGTTTGCGCGAAGCTGGGCCGTGCGATAAGGATCCAACGGTGGAGATTCAACGTCAGCTCTTAAAGGAGGCTCAGTGCAGTTAGTTGAATGGACCAAGACAAGAGGCTCGAGCCGAGTCGGCCGAACCCAGTATAGTGAAATCAGGTTTTGAGTTTTAAATTTGAGTGGGACTTTGAGGATTTATTTGAGATAGCAAGGCAACTCCAAAAATTATGAAATTTTTACTGGAGCTTGATAACTCAGATATTAACCTGGTATAAAATTTTCAGAGGTTTTATGCTGTGCATTATTCTCAAAAAAATTATGCAAGTCTCTGATTTAAGTTTGACTAATAGTCAAATAGGTTTGACTACCCTCTAAAAATATTCAAACAATTTCTAAAAATTGTGAAATTTTTCAGAGAGGTCACATACCATCCCAAGGCGAAGAAAAATATTTCCAAAGGATGATCACAAGATTTGAGATGGATGTTTTTGGAAGACAAGGTTTTGGATCAAAAGACTTGTGACTTTGTATTTCCATAACTTCTTACAACAATTGTTCAAAGCATACAGGAAATACAAGATGTAAGAAAAGTTTTAATTTCTACTCATTTTCTTACATTTGAAACACAAGTCCAAAATTGGGATGTTACAAACCTCCCCCTTACAAGAATCTCGTCCGAGATTCCGTTTACTCGAGAGAAGAAAGGCGGGTAGTGCATGCGAAGGCGATCTTCCGCTCCCAAGTTGCTTCATCTTCAGAATGATTTGACCACTGAACCTTAAGGAACTTGATGACACGGTTCCTAGTTCTCCGTTCAGATTGTTCGAGAATATGAACAGGATGCTCATGGTAGGTCAAATTCTCTTGCACATCGAGATTTTCCAATGAGTTTCCTCGATTGGAGCGGAGGCACTTCTTCAAGTCGACACATGGAACACATCATGCACCCCCTCAAGTGTAGCTGGCAACTCCAATCTGTATGCAACAGCTCCAATTTTCTCGATGATACGATAGGGCCCAACATACCGAGGAGCTAACTTGACCTTGATGCCAAAACGTTGATGGCCCTTCAAAGGTGAGACCTTGAGATACACAAAGTCATTGGGTTCAAAGCTCAACTCACGGCGACGATGATCCGCATAGCTCTTTTGCCTGGACTGGGCCATGCGCAAATGCTCACGAATCAACTGAACCTGGCTCTCGGCCTCATTGATTGAGTCGAGGCCGATGGCGATGTTACAGTTGGCCGATGGCGAAGGCTTTAGCGGCTGCGGAGTCGGGCTTGCGGTGGCAGGGTTGTTCGGGAGGCGCTTCGGCGAGGTCGAGGCGCGCACCGGGTCGGCGTCGACACGGCGATGCGGGTGGTGGTGAAGGTAGAGGCAGGGCGTCGTCGACAACGGCGCTAGAGGCGACGGAGGGAGCTCGTGACCGGCGGCGAAGATTGTGAAACTCGGCCAATAGAGAGCGAGGGAGGAGGAGTGAGTGGTGGGAACGGGACGAATGAGGGAATGCGCACCCGGTGCTCCCTTTTATAGGACGCGGGAGTGGCCGGGGAAGGAGATCGTGCGCGGCAATGGCGGCAGCGGCGGTTGGGCGTGCGGGCGAACCGGGCGTGGAGAGAGGGGAGAAGTGGGGGTGGAGGCGGAGGTGGGGCGTGGGGATCGTGCGCACGTCGCATGGGTCTCGCGGGCGGTTGGGGCAGCGGTTGACAAAGCTCCCGCGGTGCTAATGGCGGCCGGCTCGGGCTCTCTCACGCGCGGAGAAGAAGGAAGTGGGGGAGAAGATGAAGCGGGGCCGTCGGATTCGGATCTGGCGGCCGGAACGATGTGCGTGGCGTGGGGGCGTGTTGGTCGTCCGATGTAAATCGAGCGGTCGAGAGAGGTGGGTGGGTTGAGGGGAGAGGGTGGAGCAGGCCGCTCGGGTGGGCCGAGAGCGCGGGGAAGATGGGCCAAATAGTGAGATTCGGCCCAAAGACATTTTGGGATTTTCCAATTGATTTCCAATTAAAATAATTCTAGTAATTCATTTAGGCTTTAGAAAATAGCAAAAAAATCCAAAAAAATTATGGAAAAATTCACGAAATTCCCTTATTTATTTTGGACTTAATAAAATACTTCAACTTAAAATTGGTAATAGTTTTTGCACATAATTTATTTTGGCTTTAAAATATTTAGGAAAAAGCTTTTAAAATTCCAAAAATTAATTAAATTTTTATTTTTCAATTTAAATTCAACAAAACTCTAATAAATTTTAGTTTTGACTTTTTAAAACTTCATAAATTCAAATAGAGCAATAAAACTCTTTCAAATTCAGAAAAAACCAATAAAATAATAACTTTTTTTATTTTTATTTTGGCAATAGAACTTTGGGATGTAAAAAACTACTGATCCGTGCTCCCAAGGGGGTGGACTCCACCGGAGTCAGTGTGACAACTAGTGGCCCGCTGAGCTGCTACCCGGAAAGAACCTCCACGGGTCCGAGCTCAACTGCTCTCCTGACATCCCCGGGTGGCTCAGCGAAGTAAGCGTCCACGTCAACATGCGGGGAGAGCGAAAGTCCCTGTGTCTGGACTTGGAAACCTGCAGGACAAATAATGTTAATTCGTACAATACATCGACTATCAGAAACCTGAAGAGAGGAAACGTACCTGAGTCGGGGGCCATACGTGAGAAAAAGTCAAAGCCATCGTACTGACCATACGGATCCGAAAAGACATGATACTGCAACGACGACAGGGGCGATGGCTGTGGCGGTGCGTACCCACGTGCCCACCCGGAGGATCCAGGCTGCCAAGGAGCAGGCGCAGGCGGGTTACGGGGACGTGCACCACCTGAGCCTCCTGACTGGGCTGTAGGACATGCTGGCCTCGGAGTATGTGCCGACGTGGCCACCTCCTGGACTGTCTTGCACGACGTCAGGGAAACGACACGCCTAGCCACACTGCAGGCTCGACGGACAAACTAGAATTGCTCGTCGCGTGTCACCTCGGCACCAATGGCAGCCCTGTCTAGGATCGACTGCCCGTTAGTGGCAATGCTGATGGTGATGTCTGTCTGCAAGGAAAAAATGAAAGCGTCAAACCTATAATCGAGGTAACTGTACTCAGACATTTAAAAAAATGACGATAGTACGTACCGCAATGTGCAAGTTCCACGCGAAGTGTAGAGGGTACGCATCGGTCGGGGCTGGTACGTGATCGGGGGGAGGGTCGACGACATGCACCAGCCTGGTGCGTGTCCGCAGGGCGTACCAACAGAGGTACTCGTCGTACGAGGTGGGGTCGTACGGAGCGTCCTTTTGCACCAAGTCCTCATGGGCATTCGCCCACTGCGTCACCCACGGCTCCATCTTCGCCGGCCACTACGTCCTGGTGCCACCCCTCCTACTATGCCTGCAAAATGGACCACTACAATCACAAGCCATCGTAGCATAACTACCGAAAATATATTCTAGCATGTAATGTGTGCAACTCACGCGTGGTCAGAGTCAGGCACTCTCGTCCCGACGGGAACTGGAACAACCTGGTGGAGGTCGAACCCACGCATCACCTTGTGCACCATGTAGTCCTCGACGGGAAGTGGAGAATGTTTGCATATTTCACTGACTTAAATAAACCTTGTTTGAAGGATGGCTTCCCCTTCCTCATATTGATCAATTAGTTGATTCTACTACTGCTTGTGAGATGTTGAGTTTTCTAGATACATATTCTAGTTACCATCATATTAGTATGTATTTATATAACGAAGGAAAAACCGCATGTATTACTCCATTTGGAATTTTTGCTATGTCAAAATACCATTTGGACTAAAAAATGATGGTGCTTCCTTCCAATACTTAATGCAAAAGACATTTCTTCCTCAACTAGGCAGAAACCTGGAAGCGTATGTTGATGATCTGGTCGTAAAAAGTGTACAATGTCTCAATCATATCTCCGATTTTGTTGGGACCCAGATTTACACATCCAAAACCCATCTTTGTATTCTGAACTATTCCCACAATGAAACATCAATGATATATAATACATTCAATGATTTAACTAAAAAGATAGCAAAATAACAAATAGTAATAATAACTGGACCTTATGATCAACGTTTACTTAACTTGCCACGCAGGGTTTAAGAAACAAATAAAACTCTTGTAGCGGAAAGGAAACTTGGGGAGGTCATTCGACATGCCCACAAGCAATCAAGTGGAGAACACATCCTAGTTCGCAAAATCTTGAAAGAACTCTTCCTCATATAACTCTTGATTATTTTGACCTTCTTCAACTAGCAGCAAAATTTAAAGCCATGAGTACATAAAATACTCAACAAGTCGTATGGAACAATATGCAATTAATATTCATGCATGGCTTGGAACAGTATGAAATATTCATGCAAGGTTTGATCAAAGGAATAGCCATATGGTTCTTTTGTATAAAGCAAGTTGTAACATCCCAAAATTCGCTTTCTTTAAAATTTAAATTCAAATTCAAATCTCCAGAAAAAATTTCGTTTCAATTTCTTGGTCCAATTTATTAATTTGTTGCACTTCTCTCTTTTTCTTAAAATAAAATGAACTTCCCTGCGGGTCACCCATCCCAAGATTACTCCCAAGCAATGCTCACTTAACTCCAAGCCATGCATGCATGCACTGCCAAAGTGGGCACTTGCTTTCATTTGCCTATACCCTCCCTCCTATTCTTATATCCTTTACTATCTCTCTCTCCCAACAGTCATCTTCTTCCCCGCGTTTCTCTTCTCTAACGCTCCATGGCCAACCACCTCCTTGCTGCCCAGCCCTACCCTTGCCACCTCCGGCCGCCGGCCACCTCCACCACCGCGCCGTCCCTCCCCTCCCGCACTCCCACGCAGTGCAGTCAAGCTTGAGAGCTCCATCTGCCATTAATGGCAGCCGTTTCTTCTTTCCCACATTCCTCTCTATTCAAAGCCTTTAAGTTGATTTGATTTGATAAGAAAGGGTTGCATTAAGGTCTCCCACGTTGTCATGCCATCTTTGATCAGCCATCAGTGCACCACTGCCGTTTCTTCTGTTTCCAACCAAACCGACGCTTGTAGCTCTTTGTCTACCTGATGATTCGGCTCCCAGTTGCAGCTATATAAGGGCATGCCATCTCTTCTTTGATCCTTTGCAGTCCCTCCAAAATTTCAGAACCACTTGAACCGCCGTCCTCATGTGCGCGCCGCCGCCCAAGCTTGCGCCGCCACCGCTACAGAGTTTCTCCGGTCGAACCAATCGCCACTTGAGGGTAGGCCGTGTTCATGGAGTTCCATTTTCATGTTTGCCGGCCAATCCTTTGCCACCTTGTGCTACCGATGCCATGCACTGAGTTTGCCGAGCTAGTTTCTGTTCATTGCATGGCAATGAACATGACCATATTATCTAGTCGTTCCTCAACTTTGAGCTTTGTACATGCACATTTAATATCTTCCAAAAATTCATTCTCTCGCATATAAGCTCCAAATCCGTTGATTGTTCTTCCTAAATTCATCTAAATTCGTTCTCTACTTCCAGTATTTATTTTGTAATTTTTGGATTTTATTTATTTTCTGCTATTTATTTTGTTCTTTTGCACGCGTGTAGAGTCCGACGTCGCCAACGCAAGTTTGGATCAACAGGAACCGCTTACCTCCAACATCACCGAACGCGACTCTCCTTTGACCACTTTGAACCTATGATTTGTAAATTATGTTTTCAGTTTTAAAAGTTATGCATTGCTATTTAAATGATAAGTTAAACTGTAGGTTGTTAGTTAAAAACCTAAAGTTTGCTATTATCATCCTTGATATCTGATATCCTGCACCTTTGTAACCCTAGTGTAGAAATTATGCATTATTGAATACAATTTTGCAGAATAGTTTATTACGGTAGAATTGCTTAGACGTGCTTTACGTCTTTATTTAACCTTTGGGGGAGAAAAACCATTATTACCCTTTTATGCTTTCTTTGGAAAATGTTTGACATTAGGTAATGTCAGTGTTTGGAAAATAAAACTTAATGATGAAAATATGTTTTTGACTTGGGTGGATGGTAAGACCAGGCGGGTGCAGCTAGAGCACGAGATCTTGTATTGAGTTAGTCCCGCCCAAGTCATATTAAGGACCGACGCTTGTGACTATTCAAACTAAGCACTACCGTACAACCACATGTCCAAAATGGGAATGGACCTGGCCAACTAATTAGCAAAATTTTGAGTCGGTTCTGTCATGGTTGTGTGTGCTGATTCACATGGCGCAAGAGGGGCCAGGAAGGCGAAACCTTAGCGGGCAGAACCAAGTCAAAAGGAAGCTTTGTAAAAGCCTTGTGATGGTCTCTCCTTGATTCACACGTCAAAGGAAATGTGTGGTATATCAGGCGATCATCTCTTGTGGGTCAAGCTGTACAACCTCTGCAGAGTGTAAAACTATTCGAATAGCCGTGCCAACGGTCAAGGGCGAGCAAGGTGCGTTTTCACATAGTAGATTTTGGTTTTGTTTTTAAAAGAGTAATTTTGGGAACCGGGAGCAGTTGGGACTCTCGGGTAGTTTACGCGGCTAGAGCCCTATTCTGAAAACCTTGGCAGCTAGAGCCTTGATGCTAGTGGTTGGTAGCTAGAACCTCCACTAGTAATACAATTAATTTATTTATCGAAACTACGTTTGTCAAATGTGCTTTATGAAAATTGTTTAAACTTCAAATTTTGCTTTGTGCAAAAGAACTATATAAGCCTCATTTGTCAAAGCTATGCATATGCATGTTTCCCAAGACTCATGAGTACTTTATGTACTCACATGCTACACTCATAATTAAATCTCGAAGCCTTCAACGACACGGAGGACTACGACTACTTCGCTTGTGGCTTTGACGAAGACACACAGAGTACTAGGTTGCACTCCCGGTCGAATGCTGGTGGGCCTTTTGATGGGCCACCACTTGGAGTTTATTTATTTATTTATGTTTCTGCTTCTGTAAGACTCAAGGTCTTCCGACCTCTTTTGTAATAAGTGGCCATAAGGTCAGTACTCAGTTATTTATTAATGTTATTCGTGATTCGAATTTGTTATCAACAATGTTTCCATTTGTGCACTAGCTACTTGATCGTAGGATAGTGCGGAAATACACAAAGGGTTGGGTTCGAAATCCGGTCCCGACACAAGTATTGACAATAAATACAGTAAGTAGATTGTAAAACATAATTGAAAAGATAATAAATAAATAGAATAAATAATTTCTTTGAAACAACCAGTGAATCTCCTATTTACTTCCCAACCAAACCATTCAGTGAATATCCCGTCTATCAAGTGAACATCACATTAACCAAGTGAACATTCCATTCATCTTCCAACCATTTTTTTTTGTAAAAACTCTACCCCTTGTGTGAAATCTCTGGGCGTTGTCCATAACTCGGGACACGGCTATTTAAATAGTTTTAACTCTGCAGAGGTTGTACATCTATACCCACAAGAGATAAATCAGCTTATAATGTTTGTTCACACACTTTTGTAGGTGTGCGACTAAGTGATTATCACAAGGTCTTTACAAAGCTCCTTCTCAACATAGTTCTGCCCGCTAAGGTTTCAACATTGAATGCCATCATGACCAGACAGGTCCCCCTCTTGTGCCATTGTGAGTAGATGTCCATCCCGTAGGTCGCCCCACCAAAAACAGAACTGAATTGAGACATTGCTAATTAGTTAGGCAGGTTAATCTCTTACTGGATATGTGATTGTACGATATGGCCCAGTTCAATGGTGCACAAGATTAAGTTCTTAACAATTCACCCAAGCGAGGCTACCTCATCCAAAAAGTGCTAACCGCACCCCCCTTACTGCACGATCACTCGCTTGAGTATAAAACCATTTTGCTTAACCAAACTAATGACAATCCCTACCATGGCACACAATTTTATCACAGTGGCATCGCACCACAACTTGTACAATAGTAGCATCACACCATAGTTACACAACAGTGGCATCGTACCACAATTTCATATATTATTATGTCAAATTAACATCATTGAATATGTGACATGAGCCTATCGTAACTAAGCATGACTAAGCATCTCTACAATAACGCATGTCGGTGATACAAGTATGTTCAACTAGTAATGACCATCCTATGGTGACAAAGGATTCGTGGTATTCAAACAATCAACGGTGATACAATGATAAATAGGTGATTAATTACTCCCAAAAAGAGTGGATATAAAAGTAGCATGCAATTTAATATAAAACAAGATAGTTTTAAAAATATAGTTTCAATATGATCAATGGATTATAACTTGCCTTGGCCTTGCTAAATTACCACACTTTGGTCTTCAAAACTTGCTCCTACTCTTGCTCCTTACAACAGATAATCTAAACTAGAAAGAGACAACAGATTTAAAACAAAAATAAATCCAAAATAAAAACAAATAAAATCCAAAAAACAACAAATCTAACTCTAAAAGAAAGAGATCGATTTTAGACAAATTTAGGAACTTGAACGGGCTGAAACGGAGTTGGACGAAGGAGAACGAACTCTTGGAAGATTTGCCACAAAAGGAAAAAGAGAGAGAGAGAGAGAAATATTCTCGGGAATATTCCTTCAGCTGAAAAAAAATAAACTGACAAGTGGGGCCCACTTGTAAGTGAGAAACAATTGGAGAGGAAGTCAAGTAGGACCGAGGTGGAAGAGAGACACCGAGAAACTCACAGGTAGGGCCTACGTGTAAGAGAGAGAGAGTGAGAAACAGGGAGGAAGAAACAGAGGAGGGGGCTAGCGGCGCTGGCATGCGGCGGCAACATCGGACTGTGGTGCGGAAGTGACCAGCAAGGGTAAAAACAGAATCCCGGCTACACGACGGTTCTTTGGGTGGTGGCAGCACAACGAGGGAGGTAGTGAGCCGGCGGCGGCGGTAGAACGGAGGCTCGAGCTTGCGGCGGTGATGATGACTCGACAACGCCGGTGGAAAGAAGGTGAGCATCGGCCGACGGTGATGAAAGGATCACAATGGGACACACAACAAGGACAATGGTGGTCTGGTGACCTCCCTGGGATGGCGAGGCAAGCATGAACTAGAACGCGATGAGGTGGACTCAACGGTGGTGATGGCATAGATGAAGACACAACGAGGGTGACAAAATTGGCGATAGAGACATGCGGCGACCGGTGACTTCTCAATTGCGATTCGATGTAATGGTGACGCAACTGGTCAAGGCGAGCTGGGGCTTCGGAAGAGTAGGATGACGCGAAGAAATCAACATGGGCAGCTGCGCTTAAATAGGCACCAAGAGGGATGATTTAGATCAGGGACGCTGGTGGCAGCGAGGAAGTAGGCGAGATAGACTTGGAGACGAGGCTGACGGGTGGGGTCCAGTTGGCAAAGAGAGAAGGCAAGGGTAGGGGCTACTTGGCTAGCGCGTGAAAGTAAAAGGTGCCGACGCAGAGCTCAGGAGACAAGGAAAATGGGTGGAAAGAAAAAGAAACGGCCTAAAGGAAAAAGAGGCTTGGTCCAAAGGAAAATCCAGAAAAAGAAAAGGATTTCCAAATTTAGAAATTATATAAATTAAAACCGAGCTCAAAGAAATAGCAAATAAACTCCAAAAATTCCCAAAAAATTCCAGAAAATACTCTAGAACTCAAGAAACCCAAATAAAGTAGCTTTGGATTTAATTGAAGTTTAAACTATTCACATTAAATGATTTTGGTTTCTAAAATTCCAAATTAAGCTTTAACTTAAACAAGAAAATTCAAATGGTTATTTTTATTTTTAAATGCTTCAAGACTCCAAAATTTGGGTGTTCTGATTTGCAAGAAACTTTCGACAACCTCGAAAACACCAATTTAAACTCATTCTGATAAGTGTGTGTCTGAGTCTCCTTAGGAAAGTTATTTGGATTCCTTATCTCTACTTAGGGAATCGAAGCCAATCCTGAAAAGATAGTGGTCATTGAACAAATGCGCCCTCCAACCACAAAGAAGGAAGTCTAGAAACTTGCAAGATGCATGGCGGTTTTAAGTCGCTTCATCGCACTATCGGGAGAAAAAGGTCTTCCTTTCTTTAAACTTCTTAGGAAACATGAAGGTTTTGAGTGGTCCAAGGAGGCAAATAAAGCTTTCGAGGATGCCAAAAAATACCTCACGAGTGCACTAGTCTTGGTTTCTCTGAAACCAAGTGAAGCACTCTTGTTGTATTTAGCTAATACGCCACAAGCAGTAAATGTTGAATGTGAAAATATTCAACGACCAATCTACTATGTAAGTGAAGTTTTACATGGGCCTAAGGAGCGGTATCCTCAGATCGAAAAAATTATATATGCCCACCTTATATTTTCGAGGAAACTGATGCATTATTTATAGGTGCACAAGTTAACCGTGTTGTCTGAGTTTCCCTTAGGAGAGGTCCTCAAGAACACAGAAGAAACGGGGTGCAGGGCTAAATGGTCAGTCAAACTTGGGGAGTTCGACCTCCATTTCGTGTTCTGAATGGCCATTAAATCCCAGATCTTGGCAGACTTTGTCACCGAATGGACAAATCCTGAATATGTTCAAGGATCTGAGTACAAATTGCACACTCAGTGGATAATGTAGTTTGATGGGTCATAACACTTAGTGGCTCTTGGGCTGGGGTGGTCTTGGTATCTCCTACCAGAGAAACGTCAAAATATGCTATTCAAATAAACTTTCCTGCTAATTACAATGTGGCGAAGTACAAGGGTTTACAATGTGGCGAAGTACAAGGGTTTACAAATGGCATTCGACTAGCGAAAGCACTTAGGATTCATCGACTACTCCTGAAAGGCTATTATCAGTTAGTCGTGAATCAGTTCGGACAAGAGTACCAATGCTCCAATTCGACCATCGGGAATTACTTTTCGGAAGTCAGAAAGCTTGAAAAACATTATTTTTAGTCTGGATGTAAAATATACCCCTCAGAAGGATAATTTCCTTGCCAACCTGTTAGCTTGAATAGCTTCTTCCCAATCACCCATTCCACAAGGAGTCTTCTTGGAAGAGCTGCAAAAGTTGTCTCTGGTTGAAAAACCAAAAACTACTCCGAGTGAGAATGCCTCTCTAGAATACGAAGATACTTGGATGAATCCCATCTATAAATATCTTCAGAAGGGTACTATACTCAATGATGATCTCGAGGCTGATTGTCTATCCTGCAAAGCCAAAATGTATACTTTGGTCGAAGGGGTCCTCTATAAAAGAGGTACTCAAGGAGTACTCACGTGATGCATATCGTAGAAAAAGGATTGGAACTCCTTAAAGAAATACACGAAGGTATCTGTGGAACTCATGCTTCCTATAGAACTTTGGTCGAAAAGGCTTTTCGACAAGGCTTACTGGCCAACAGCCCTCCACAATGCCAAAGAGCTTGTTAAAAAGTGTATGCAATGCCAGTTTCATAGAAAGCAAATACACCAATCGGCTCAGGTATTACAAATAATACCTCTTTCTTGGCCATTTGCGACCTGGGGTTTAGATATCCTAAGACCATTCCCAAAGGCACCAGAGGGCTTTGAATTCCTTTTTGTGGCTATCACTACATTCAAAAAAATGGATTGAAGCCGAACCTATTCCTAGGATAACAACAAAAACGGCTAAGAAATTCATAATGTAAAGTGTGATAACTCAATTCGGTGTTCCGAGTCAGATCATAACTGATAATGGTACTCAATTTTCGAGCATAAAATTTCAACAATTTTGTGAAGAATTAGGTACCAAACTATGTTATGCCTCTGTTACCCATCCACAAAGTAATGGGGCAATTGAAAGGGCAAATGGCCAAATTATGCTGGGGATTAAAACCAGATTTTTCGATCAGCTTGTAAAGCGCTCGGGGGCTTGGGTAAAAGAATCACCCTTAGTATTATAGGCAATTTGCATGACCAGTAGTCGGGCTCCGGGAGAAACACTATTTTTCCTAGTTTTTTTTTTGTGCGAAAGCCATGCTTCCACCAGAACTAAAGATTAGGTCCACAACTAGGAACAACTTGGAGTTGACGATATCAGTCTACTCATAGAAAAGAGGAACCAAGCCCTAATCCAATCGGGAATCTACCAACAAGCCCTACACAAGTACTACAATCATAAGGTCCAACCTTACAACCTTGTTGTAGGTGACTTTCTTTTGAAAAAGATTCAAACCAAGTCTAATCGGAATTTTTTTTACCCAAATTGGGAAGATCCTTACACAGTTGTTGAAGTCACGTGACCAAGCTCAGTACCACTGGCAATGGAGGATGGTAGAGTTCTATCTAATTCATGGAACATCGATCAGTTACGAATGTTCTATGTGTAAATTCTCATACTTTCAATAAAGTTTATCTTTTCTTCATTTTTGGGAAATGTGGTATCGATCCTTGTAACAGTGTACTCATACCATTGTACCGGTATCATGTACTCGTACAACATAGGTGTTTGGGGATGATATTTTTTTTCTGATTTTGTTTTATTTGAAGAAATTCTCGTCCTACAAATCGTATATGTGGGAGGATTATAAGAATTCTTGGAAACTGAAGAGATACGGGTAGGCTACACTAGCTCGCAACTCAAAAAATCTACCACATAAACTAGGAAGCAAAGCAAGAAGATGATCACAGATCGTTACCACCAGATGCATAGTGCAGCGGAAGAAGAGTTAGAGTAGACTGATCCAACAAAGAGCGCGTTAGTGAAGTGGTCGTAGTCGATCGTCCAGCGTTCTTACAACGATCGTCTCCTCCAGCAACCTTCAAAGTTCCTTGTGAAGATCGCGGATCATCCTTAAGCGCAAGCGGAACTACTGATGAGCGCATCTACGTTATCTACACATCCAGGGAAGGAATACTATACGTCGGTGTGCTAGCACCAACTCGTACAGCAGGGCTCTCTCTCAAGAAGATGGTGGCTAGGGTTACGGTGGAGCAACTCAAATCACGACTTTCGAATCACCACCCCCGATAGCCTCAAGCATCTCCTTATATAGTATCCATGACGGATCCTATCTGAACACATTTGTTCCAACCTGTTAAGTGTATGACCCTGTAGGTTCATGCGTAATCGGTTGTGACTCGGAAACTCTTTTTACCACAAGTCGTTAGCGGTTCCTAGTGGGACATAACGATTCTCAAATACACACAAATTATATCGGACGAGCCTTAATGCAATATGATATACAACCAGGTCCTCATCACCGATGACTAGCTCATATCTCTATACAACCAGTTCGTAACTCCTTACAACCACTCAGTGATTATGTTCGACCAGACTACGATCAGCTCGTATCTTCATACGACTAGTCCGTATCTATTTGAACTAAATGGCCTGCTTGTGTATTCTCTCTTTGTCACACGACATCCGGTTGAACTCGGGTGAGACATTATGTCATCCATGGACTGTTCAATACTTTCTCGATCGAGTGTCGAATAACTTCATGTGGTCGAACTCTTCGACCACCAGTGGCATGGCCATACACTTTCTTTATCCAACCACATCGAGGGGCCCAGAGATATCGCTCCTGTTATGTTAGGAGGGGCAAATCACATATCCAACCAGTCACATCCTTCCGCATGTTTTATTGCATACCCAAAATCTACCTTTATAACTACCCAGTTAAGGAGTAGCGTTTGGCAACCCCTAAGAGTACTATTACACATATAGAGAACCATGCTGATCTCAAGTCTAAGGATTACACATCATCATTGCTTGAGATCAACTAATAACACATAGAACCATAACAATCTCAATCGTGTCTCAAGGTGGGTCTATCCAACACCATGTTCTCTAACATGTGTTCACATTATTGATTCGATATCCCTATATCCATAACCGGTGAAACGTGATCATCAATCAATACATGTGTTGGTCGGTGAGTTACTAGTGTTTCGCTATTGACATTTGACCGTGATATATTTAGAACGACATCATATAAGTTAAAGAGCTTCACCAACAAGTCACATACTTGTTGATCTATATAATCGATGATGCATTCAAGAAATAGAATAACATTTATTCAATAACTCGTAAACATAGACGTGACACAATCATCTCTATGATTGCCTCTAAAGCATATCACCAATGAAACATGGATGAAAATTCTAGAGAAGATGACAACGCTTTAGTATCCTCGCCATTTTTGCCGATGGAGCCATTGCGCTTTGGATGCTACTCCCCACCACAAAAGGTGACATTTTTACTTTTCAAAGTTAATAATATGTATTTTCATCACTAATATTTATTATCAAATACCCCAAAAAGTTATAGAGTGTAATATTATGAAACTACATATTGTGACATTTGCTCATGGCAATTTTTTATATATCCAAACTACATATTCTAGACAATATCTTTGGTCGCAACTTATATGGTTTGATCGCACGCATTGTAGGACATCAATCTTTTTTTGCTAGAGTATTATAGAAGAAGCAGCTCGCTCTTGTAGTTACTGATGTGAGAATAGTGCCATCTTTAATTTGGGATGTTCACAATCGCTGACGATGTATCAATTGAGTATGAAGAAAGGATCAAAGGAGAGAAGAAGGTTTCATGTCAAAGAAAAGAAGAGGAGAATGTAGAAGAAGAGGTCAAAAGTGACATTTCGGTCAAATAGATCAAATGCTACAAAATGCAATGAAAGGCTAGAAATGACATTTTGTGCTTCTAACCATCTTTCGAGTGGCATAACATGGAGAGAAATCTTTCAAGTGGTACTACAATGTATGCCAACCTTTAAGTGGTATAGTATGATATTTCTTATGAAAAGGGGATTTTTGCAATTATAGAATTTTGTATGGACATGGATGAAATTCTCTTGCTACATATGCTAAACTAATGTGCAGATTTGAGTGTTTAGAGCGGTGTTTAGCGGTCGTATTAGTATAGAAAGTTCGACATCAAGCAAAGATCTTCTAGAAGCGGTAATTTTTCCCACATGCATTATGTTTATTTACAAGTGTTAACAGTTAAGGATCACGACAGGTTGTTAAGTAGACACATATTAGGTAGAATAATTAGGTGAAATTTATTAGTCATAATTAATTTGTTTGTAATTAATTAGTCGTAATTAATTAGCTGTAGTTAATTGATTTTAGTTAATTAGTTGTAATTAATTATTCATAAATATTTACTCGTAGTTAATTGGTCGTAGTTAATTAGTCGTAAATATTTAGTCGTGATTAATTTAGTCATAATGAACTAGTCGTGATTAAATAGTCATGATCAATTAGTCATAATTATTTAGTTGCAATTGATTTATTCGTAATTAAGTAGTCAAAATTAATGTAGTCAATTTTTAATCAGCTGTAGTTAATTAGTCATAATTAATTAGTTATAATTAATTAGTCATAATTATTTAGTCGTAATTAATTTAGTCATAGTTAGTTAGTTGTAATTAATTAGTCTTAGTTTATTATTCGTAGTTAATTAGTCTTAATTATATAGTCATAATTAAATATTCATAATTAATTAGTCATAATTAATTAGTCGTAATTAATTTAGTTGTAATTAATTAGTCAAATTAGTTGTAAGGGTTACTAGTTTTTTATTACATGCATATGAAGTGTATTTGGTTGTTATGGCTTTAGGTAATGTCCAACATGCAAGACTTGCTTATGTTTTATAGTGACAGTCTCGTATGGGGTGGACAGGGTGGGTTGGACATTACCTAAAGTGATGGGTATTCACGAGCTGAGAAGTTGCATCCAGAGGGAGTTCGATACGGAGACAATAACAAAGAAGCATGTCATCAAGGCAATCACCTGCACGAATAGGGGGGCAGGGCATATGTGAGTTACACAAGGTAAATGGTAGCGTTGCATGGGGCCAGTACATGCAGATTGATGTGAAGCCCGAGGCAGTGATATACGGGAGACCGATGGTGTACGTGAATTTCGTGCACATGGTGCAAGCAAACTTTGATGATGCTGGTGCTAGTGGGAGCGGGGAAGCGCAGGTGGTGCATGAAGACGGGAGCACAGAATGTGTTGTTTTAGAGGAAGACTATAAAGGAAGACTTGCGGAGAATTTTGTGCAAAATGAGGGGGGCAATAGTGGTCGGCCCGCATTGACTACAACGAGTTTCCTATTGGACCAGCCGACCGAGTCGGTGTCTGATGAGGACACCGACCCAAGCTTAGATGGTAGCGAGGACACACCCTAGGGTGCAGGGTGTGGTGGTCTGGTAGGCAAAATCGTGTCAATGGAGGTGTCTTACATGTCATCCAAACTAGATGATCTTGTAGTGCGGTCGCTTGTACTACCATAGGAAGATGAGTCCCGGTGGGGGCTCGATGCTAACACCCTGTTAGCTGGACAGGACTTCCCAACCAAGGTGGTCATGCAGAAAGCTATAACATGGTACGCCGTGTCCAGCAGCAGTGTGTACCAGGTGCACCGGTTCAACCCAGCCCATTACATAGTAAAGTGTGTAGTGAAAGGTTTCCCTATCAAGCCCAGCGCTCACAAGGCGAAGGGCTATGGCACGGTCTTCACGGTCATAGCGGTGATTGACCACACTTGCGAGCTGAGTGAGTCATTGTAGCAGCATCAGAATACTTCTGCATATGTGGCAAGCCTCATCAGCCACCTAGTTGTGGACTATGTGTCTATCTTCCCCCACGATGTTGTTGTCTGAAGTTGCCAATCTAGTTGGTTATCTAGTGAGCTACAGCAAGGTTCGATGAGCCAAGCAGAAGGTGATTGAGTCCATGTAGGGATATATGAGGAGGTGTTGTCTGAAGCTCCCGATGCTCCTACTAAGCGGATGCTTAGTCGCGAGGAGATCTTCGAAGCCCAGTGATGGGCTGCCTTCAGAACTGGACGCACCTGCAGGTCTGCAGGAAACAAGGGGAAGACATCGATGGGTCACTAAGACTAATTTCGTTCCGATCCACCTTTTTTTCAATTCCAAAAAGGTACACATGTATCTTAGGTGTTTTTCGGTTTGTTGATTCGTGCATGCTGTCGTTTCTAATGCACGTAACCAACCTCTATGCACCATGTAATTCGCAACTACATTATGAAGTCTTTCAAATTTAATTCCCAAATATTTTGTCTATTTCAAAGTTCATTCTCTTCGAAATGAATCAGTTCTGTAAACACTATAATCGTGACAACAACGCGTGTGCCAACCCTAAACCCAAATATTTTTGCCATTTCCGCTCTAGATGGGGCTATTTTTGCTATTGCGGCACCAAACAGTGCTAAATAAGCCAAAAACTCGCAATCTAAATTGAGTGCATGAAATCATGAGCTTTTCTTATATGTCTGACTTTCTATATATTATCACATGTACAAAAAAAGGTCCAATCTGACCATATTTGTTGTGTATTTTCTTGTATAGTTTGTACACACTGTACTCCATCTATATGCACAAATCAGTAAATGACACTCGATGAGGAATCTGGGGGGCAGCGAGGCGATCAGGAGATGGGGCACAAGGGCACAAGGGGGGATCACTGCCCCTAGTGTGTGGAGGAGGGAAGTCCAGGCCACGGACATGCGACGAGGCTTGTCCAGCCGCCTGGTGCACAGATGACGGGGGTCTGGCCGCCTAGCGCTCGGACGCGGACATATGTCACCTATTCGCGAGTCCACGGTACCATTTTTAGCTTTGATATCCGAAGAGAATTATATGTGCTATTTTGAGCGCAAACAATGTCGTTTAAGACAAACTCTACAAACGCAAGCCGGAGATTGGACAGGTAACGACATGTCACGTCAATCTTTCAAACCAGGAGGGATGAGACAGATGGCACGGAGTTGGTGTTAATCACCCACTAGTAATCCTCTCTTAATGGTGTTTGCCGACCAAATCAAACCCGAGATATGGGATGCTTTACAAAGACAAGGAGGCTTTGTACTGGTGGCATGAACTAGAAGGGATCCAATTCAACTGTAGAAAGACGCTCACCTTAAGAAAGCATTAGCTAGTGGGTATATATATATATATATATATATATATATATATATATAATGTTAGGCTGCTTTTGTTTAGGGATTTAACTATGTTCTACAATTCACGTGCTAAATGCTGTTACCCCTCCAATCATAAAAGAAATTTGTTTTGGATATTGACATGGTCACCGAAATACAACTTTATCTTTCGTTTTTATTGTAATATATTTATAAAATCTATTAAAATTATAATATTATACATGTCACTTTCATGTGTTCATTCTAAATATTCAAAAAGATATCGATATTTAAAGTTTAACCGTACGTTAACCAAATCAACTTTTTTTCGTGACCAGAGGGAGTATAACTTAAATGGCAATGTCCCATATGCAAAACTCACGTTTAAATATTGTCAGTAAAAATGTTAGGAAGAAGGTTGTATCGTATACTATTAACTAAACCATGTAGAGAGATGACCCATATTGGCAGGATATTAATTTTGGGAGTAATTATATATAATGCAGTACTTGTTGATTTGGTGTGGAAAGCAAATATGCAATATGGAGCATGTCGCACAGCAATAATGTTTGGTACGCATGGTTTAAAGAAAAATTGTCACAACCAATTGTCAGAGACAGAAATTTTTTTACTAATTAATCATTTTTATTAATATTTTAAAAATAACCCCTACCATAACATATTTTAAAAAATGACCCCCGCTCAAAGCTTGCTACGCCATTGCACCAACATGACCTCCTTTGCCACACCACCATTGTTTTGTGACGTCACTGTGGTGAAAATGGTCACCTTTTCGGAAATAAGTTTGAGCTTACCCGTGGGAGTATGGTTATTTTTAAAATATTGTTAAAGAAAATGTTAGTTAACAAAAATTGTTCCAAAGACAGCAACTTCGATATTTAGCTAGCCATATAGGCCGGTATATTTTTTATTTTTTTTGAAACAAGATAGCTAGGTAGACTTCATTGGTGGAAAAGTTCACATGCATTATTCAAGATCTTTTTAGATGTGACGGGATAAGACTTCTTCCCCTTTACACTTCAAATTTCAGCTAAAAGTGAGCCTCGAAATGTGGTTGGTGGCTACTGTTGCACCCCAAGAGAGTTCTCATATACATAAGAACTGAGCCTAGCTCAGTTGATGAGAGGTGTACACTCCTATCATCTAGGTTCGGGTTGAGCCGCTCGGAGTTAGATATCTATTTCTTATTAAATAAATCGATACCTAGTTTATTCTAGGTATTCCACAAATATCTTATCTAGATGCACTTGTGAGCTAAATTAACATAGCTGATATAAAAATGTCTTCTTGGACCAACTATATACATCCTAGCATGTCGTCTCGACTGGTGAGCTTTTAACAAATATTCTAGCTAAACGCCAGTCTAATATGCACTACTACAAAAATGATTTGTAGCAACACCACCTTTTCACGGTGAGGCGGCTCACTTACCAAGCGCCCTACGGTGGTGAGCTCGCCCAGCTATACCAACCGCCTCTACAAATGGTTCAACAGAGGCTACCGGTATCACCAACCGCCTACAAATGGTTAGATTTGTAGGGCCGGAAATACCACCGCCCCATCGCTTGATTTGTAGAGGCGGCTAGTCCCAGCCGCCCCTCTCGGTTCATTTGTAGGGGTGGTGGATAACCACCGCCCCTACAAATTGACCGAAGATATAGTGCTCAGTTCCCTTCTTCCTCCTCGAGCCGCACAAGACAACCCGAGAGGAAGGAAGGAGGCCTGGGCACCTCCCAAAATTGCTATTTTGAGGGGGAGGTTTTGAGTTAAATTCCTTTGGTGGAGAGGTTGTTGGAGGTAAGAAAATGGTTTTCCATACATCTTTTTGAAGTTTTAAAGGTGGGTTATTGCTTAATTAGAGTTTTGATTTTCTCTCTCTTCTATGGTGTTTGAGTAATTTATGGAGCAAATGAGGCTAAAATTTTGAATATGCTAGGCTAAATTAGTTATGGGAATAATGTCATACCCTTATTTAGTCATTCTTTCTTGATTTTAGTGGACTATTAATTAGTTTTATGGATGTTTGAGCTACATCTAGATCTAGATACCTAGAACTAGGGTTTGTTTTTTTTTACTAATTACATTGTTATTAATTTAGTGGAATATATTTACAATTGCTATTTACATTGCACCATACATTTAGAATTATTAATCGAATTTAGAATATCCTTCCATAAAATTCCTATGTATATTTTTTTGAAGTAATAATTAATTTGTGAAGTATTAATTAGTCCTATTAATTCTTATCTTTGTTTTCTATATTGAAATAAAGATGGACGACAGGAACTCTTGGATGTATGGTAAACAAAGGTGGGAGCCAAGTTTCCGTGATGAAGTGGATAAATTTCTTCAAGCATGAGAGCCATGCAATGTCGAGCAATAATAGTGGTGAAATTCTTTGTCCGTGTAGCGATTGAAGAACTATCTCGCATGGAAAGATGTGACTATCATTAGATCACACTTGATTATGCGAGGATTTGTTAAAGACTACACGCTTGGAATCATCATGGTGAAGTGGTTATTAACAACGTTGATCCGTAAGAAGACGACGACGATTACCTAGATTGCATGGACCAATATGTAGCTGAATATGATGCAGAAATAGACCGTGAAGAAGAAGGTAGTGGTGGTCATAACGACGAAGCTGGTGGCAATGATGGCGGAGGACGTGTCGGGGATGAAGATGACGGTGATTATTTGGAGGAAATGCTTCGGGCCATTGGACCGTAGATTTTACTAAAGAGCCGAAAGGTTTAGAAAATTTGGAAAGGGTTAAAAAGCCTCGAAGGAGACTTTGTATGGTGTTGAAAAGGGTTGTCCGACACAATCGACGGTTGCTACGCTTTGTGCTTGAGCTACTCATCCCGGGCTAAATGCACTACCGGTCGATCAGTAGTTTCAATGATCATTGCATCTCTGTCTTGGTTGTTTGCCACAACCAAACTCGCCCCGCCAACACAAACGGCGAAGAAGGTTATAAGTCCATTGACAATGGGGTTGAAAATCCATGCATGCCCGAACCATTGTATCCTTTACCATGGCGATACGCTCAAGTCACTAGATAAATGCCCTGTGTGGCACTAGTCGTTACAAGAACAATGACCTTTACAACGGGAAGAAGCCTCCACAGGAAGAAGAGGAAGAAAGGTGGGAAAAGGTGGTACAAGATTCTCAACCCAAAGAGGACACTCCATTAGGCATCGATGCAAAGCAGAGAAGAATCCCCGCCTTGGTAATGTGGTACCTACCAGTCGTCGATCGCTTGAGGCGTATGTTCCTAAACCCTAAGGAAGCTTCACTCGTGACATGGTGGGATGATGAACGCAAGGTGGGTGATGGTAAGATTGGACACCCTACGATGCTACTCAAGGCAACGCTTTGATGCGAAATACCAAGAATTTAGCAAAGACCCAAGGAATGTACGGTTTGGCCTTAGCACAGATGGAATGAATCCCTTCAATGAGAGAACCAGCGAGCATAGTACATGGCCAGTGATCTTAACCATGTACAACATCCCAACGTGGTTGTGTCAGAAGAGAAAATATCTTCTCCTCCTATTCTCATTCAAGGTCCCAAACAACCAGCATTGATATAGATGTGTTCCTCGAGCCTTTGATGCAAGAAATGGAGAGGCTATGGCGGTATGGAGAGCCGATGTACGACGCCGTAAAGGAGGACTTCATATGTAGAGCCATTATCTTTGTCACTACCAATGATTACCTCATTGTTTGCTTTGTCCGGACAGATCAAAGGGAAGACGGATGCTTAGTATGCTTGGATGGTACTACATGGGTGTTCCCGGATGCATCCAAGAAGACAGTTTACCTAAGATACCGACGATTCTTAAAGACAACTCACGAGATACCGCAGCAAGTTGTTCTTCAAATTTTATGACAACAAACCGTAGACCGAATCCCTCCAGAGAGACGTCAAACGGCAACATGTGTTCGAAATGGTGAAACACATACATGTCGATTTGGAAAGAAGAATGCGGATGGGACAAAGAGAGATAGAAGCACACCTCCTGTCCCGGTGTACCTTTTAAGAAAAAGTCGATCTTCTTTAAGTATCCGCTTTATTGGCCGACTTGGAGGTCCCCATGCCATTGATTCTATGCACTTACGTAAGAATGTATTTGAGAGTCTCATTGCTACCTTGATGGACACGGCAAGACAAAGGATGGTCTAAGATCACGGAAAGACATGGTGCGGCTAAATGTGAAGCCGAGCTTCACCCGATACCTCGTGGTAATGGAAAATACCTCCTACCCGCAGCTAGTTTCAACTCGACTCGAGATGAGAGGAGGGCGATCCGCAATTTCTTGAGAGGGTAAAGTTCCCACCGGGTTTTCACCAACGTGAAGAGGCTAGTGTCAATGAAGGACACACAATAACACGCTCAAGGCTCACGATTGTCATGTGATGCTCACATTGTTCCTACCTATTGCAATCGTGGCTATAGAGCCGAGTTCTTGAAAATGGCCATCACCCGCATGTGTTACTTCTTTTGAAGATCTCACGTAAGACGATTGGTGAAAATGAGCTTCGTGACCTACATGAATTCGTGGTGGAGACAATAAACCAACTAGAGATGTGTTTACCTCCGCTTTTTTGATATAATGCCACATCTCATGATTCACATGGTTCATCGATACATGCACCGGGCCCTTGCTACTTACATGAAATGTGGTCCTACGAACGGTTTATGTCGGTTCTTAACCGACACGTGCATAATCGAGCATGCCCGAGGGCTCCATGATAGAGGTTACAATACCAAGAAGTCGCCGAGTCTTTGTCAAGAGTACCTAAAAGTACAAAGAGGGATTGGTAAACTCGATTCTCGCCACAAGGGTAGGTGATCGGAAGGGCACCAAGGGAGAAAAGTCTTCATCGACAAGGATTTCAACGGTTAGTCGAGCTCATTATAGTGTCTTGCAGAGTACAGAATTGATGCAACCGTACATTGATGAACACTTGGATGTCATTAGGGCAGAGAGTAATGGCCGCTCTGACGATTGGGTCATGAAACAGCACAAGCATCGATTCACTACATGGTTGAAGGAGCAAAACCTACCGAATGGGGAAGTCGTCTCTCAACGTCAAATATGTCCAAAAGGGATTAACTCCCTTCAAAGAGTTTGGCAACATAACTCCCGGACAATGGGAGCGGTTTGTGGCTCGTAAGACTTCAATGAAGCATTGGCCCTCGCGTTCGTGAATAATCGAGCGGGCGAAGAAGAACGTGCACCACCATCATCTAGGACCGGTGGGTACTATGGAAAGGAAGAGCAATTTAGGAAGATAGAGGAAGATGCCGCATCAGCTGGGACATACAACTTGCAGGGGGTTTCAAAGCGCACAAGGAACTGGATCCTTTCGAGGAATAAAGAAGCATCCAAGGCGCTTAAGTTTGGTAAGTCGGAGATCAAGAGACAAAGATCAAAGATACCGAACTATGCTTGATAAATGCAGTAAGGGCTTATTTAAGCCTTCCAGAGAGGGATGAGCTTAGCCTTGCCTTGGGAAACCCCGAGCACACAGGCCGTGTTAGGGAGCTAGGGAAAAGAGTGATATGGAAGGAGGGATTTGAAGAGGATAGACACATGTACAAGAAACATGATAGAGACCGAGAGGCTAACCTTGAGGTCCAAGTAAAGGCTCTAGTTGCGGCGTTGCAGGAGCAAGGATCACAACGAGGCGTGAACTGTAATGCCACCACCGGACAAGCGGAAGTTCGCAGCAGCCAAGGTTCCATCGCAGCCACAACCGCCGTCGATCGCATACGGAACCTACTCCTTGCACTTTGGTTGTTCTCATGGGCGGCAATCAAATATGATTGAGGTGGCAACGGTGAGGCACATCCTCCAGAGGCACTTATCACACTAATCGGATCCCGCCGACTACACTAGGTCGAGATTCGCACCGTGAAGCCCGAATTCACCCAATGGAGGATAGACTTTCCAACTCCCGAGGACTCCAAATACTCGAGAAGTAGTGAACGGCTTCGTCCTCCGCACAAGCGAGACATCATATTGACTACGATTACATCGCCGTGCGCATACACCGTTACGCTTGGAGGGAGTTAAGGAGGGGAGATACGCACACCACATCATGACCAACAATTGCTCGAGATGCGATACACCGCCACCTCGCGATGACGTGCCTCATGATATGCCACCGTCTTCACCGCCTCGGAGGATGTGTAGAGCCGACACATGAACAACAAGAGGCGCGCACAACAAGATGAAGAGCATGCGAACAAGTTGATGCACCCGAAGGTGCCCACGGCGAGCCGAAATTAAAAAGCATCCAATCAAGATAAGGCCACTTATGTGCCGATGATAGATGTCGTGGGGTGGAAAGGTGGTATGGCCATGATATGTTTCAAGCCGAGAACCAAACGCCAAGATCTCGAGAAGGCCGTCACCAAGAAACGGAAACAAGTGCAAGGGCGTGCACCAACCAAAACCAACCAGACATTTGCAAGTACGTAAATGTTGAATGCATCACATGGTCAAAGAATTGCCCGCAAAAATATGAAAGAGGCAAGTGTTTCCTTCCAAATCGGGTGATCCAAAGACCACCAATTGGAATGAAAAGGTTTCATGATTGGTACTTGCGTGCTATCCCGACGAAGGTACATCTCATAGAGGCAAGGTTCCCGCCATGACATTTGGAGGCCCAAAAGGACAAATTGTCTTTGACTTTGATGACATACATACTATCTTTCGCCTCTGAGAAATGAAAACCAATCTCATTCGCGTGTGGTGCCTGTAAGTCCTAGTCCTATTGCATTGATATGATTGTAATCTTTAGATTTTGTTATAACTAACTAACCCGCTATGATTTGTAGAATGCAAGTGCACATTTCAAGTAAACTTCCTAGCAAAGACCAAGCAGGTACTTGGACCTCAATTAATAGCCCAGACGAGGTTTAATTTCCCAAAGAAGTGGGGACTGGACCACAAGGAGTCTGGCCCGTGGAGAGACCGTTGAGAAGAAAGATAAAATACGGAATGAAAAATTAGGAAGGAGTGCTATAAGGTTGCAAGTATATTTCGAGAGCTTTCTCCGAATGCAAGACAAATCCTATATATTTCTACCCTACAACTTCAAGTAAGTTTAACTATATCCTTCAATCTTTAATGAGCCATATTATTTTGTTCGATGCAAACGAGCTTATCTATTCCTATGATTAAATTCATGCAATGAGCATTGATTTGTGTAGTCATCGACCTCAAGCTAGGCATGGCGTGGGTCATGGATCCACTTGATTATGACGAGTCGCTTACAAAGATTTCATAAGCATTCTTAAGACGTATACTTATCAACCATCCTCATCGCTTTTGACTTTTCAATACTAACTAACTTGCTTTTGTTAAATTCATTCGAGCAGAGCGTATAGGTACTACGCCAACAAACTCAAAGGTGCATGATCCGAGAGGAAGGGTGACCTATATGTCAAAACAAGATGGCGGTAAGTGCAACTTACTTTAGTACTTCCATTACGTTGCCGCCACAAGCATTGACGTTTTTATATGCGAAACTCACAGTGCCTGGCGCGTAAGCCCGGAGTTTGCATGTGGATATTACGTATGCACTTACATGAGTGTCACCGGTGCTTACAGGAGACACCCTTTATGGTATGTTATAACTAATTCACTCGTCGATAACACACGCATATGTTATGAAATACTAAACTTAAAATTGTCTTGTAGTGGAAAGATGAGATAGGAATTTGTAGAAAACCACTCAACGATGATAGCCTCCGGAGCTCGTCGGGACATTTGCAACTTCATAATGGATGCTATTATACACGTCGAGGTACATACCATGACGACACGTCTATGCTAGGACGTCGCCCTGAGTACGAGTTCCTTCGTGAGTGGGAAGGAATGCATTTAGGACATTGAGAACAATGTGTATGTAATGTTATCGCACTTTATGCTACAAGTGTTTGTAATGATAAATTATAAACATGATGTTGCGGATGTGAATATAATGTCTCGTTGAACTTGTTAATATCATGTCTTCAATTATATATATATATATATATATCATGCATGGTTTGATATATATACCGTGGTTTGAGAATTTGAATTTTTTTTGCGGGAAAACAGATTGTAGGGGCGGCTGTAGTTGCAAGTCGCCTCCACGAGAAAATTACAGAGCGGTGGTCATCTAAGCCGCCTTACAAATCTAATTTGTAGAGGCGGTTAATCCACCGCCTCTACAAAACAGTTTGTAGGGGCAGCTCTAGACACCAACCGCCTCTACAAATAAGATTTGTAGGGGCGGTTCAGAAATCGCCCCTACAAATCTCTGATTTGTGGCGACAGTTGGGTAAGGGCGGCTGGCCGAGCCGCCTCTACAGAGGCTCACCAGCCGCCCCTACAGTGCTCTGCTGTAGTAGTGATGCCCTCTAGTACCAATTCAGGAATGGATCAACGATAAGGATGGTGACGTGATGCCAATCTGAAGTGGTGACGCGGTGACAACCTAAATTGACCGGGACACACAACACCCGTGCACGCAGGTACCCGCGGCTTATTTAGCAGCCGACCAGCCCCCACTTGCACCCGCGGCAGCTGCAATTTGCGACACCTTGCCGAGAACATGATATGCGTACACATTGTGCACATGATACTGTTCCAGTGTTACCATCATGGCATATTTGGCAATATTGACCATAAGGTTTTCAGCGATATTTATTTGTGTTTAAATTTACTACCTTGTCATATTAAATCCTTTAGCATGGAAAACAAAATCCACTAACATCCATGTACAAAGAATGCAGAACAAACTCAAGGGGGTTTCTATTTCGCACATGCACACACGATGCATTATGAGCGCAGAAAAAGCACGTGCACGCCTCTTCCTCCTCCCTCCTACTCCTCCCCTCCTTCCTCCCCCCTTTCAAAATTATTTCCCTTCCGTCCCTCCACTTTCAATTTTAACTTCTAGCTTTCAATTTCAACTTCGAACTTGTAACACAGATTCAAAACACTTTCAATCTTCAAAATAAACTTTCAAGCTTACATTCACCTTTCAATTTTTGACACTTTTCGAAACCGAGATTTCAACTCAAATCAATTAGGTTGCAATTCACCTTAGCGGTAGCGGGAGGTCGAAGAGACACGATGGCGGGAGAGGTGGTGGCAGTGCGTTTGCCGGAGGCGGTGCCGAGGAGGGAGGCGAAGGGGTCGAGGAGGAGTGGCGGTAGAGGGAGGCGCGGTGGTACAGTGGCACCAAGGAGGGAGGTAGAGGGGCCAAGAAGGAGATCGTAGCGGGAACGACGGTGGAGGGCGGGGGAGGACACACAAGCGGAAGTTATGGTAAAATCGTAAAATCACAGAGTAAAGCATTTCAAGTCATAGTAAAATTACAGAGTTAGACATTTCAAGTTTTGGTAAAATCAGAGAGTTATAGATGGTTTTTAATATGAATCGTCTGTGATATTAGCTATCACAGACGGTTTTTGTTTCAAACCGTCTGTGATTCACGGAATTTTTTTGAATGCTTGCGCGGGAGACAAAATATTTTAACGCTGTCCTTATATATTATATCCACCCCCACTTTGTCTTCCATCATTCTCTCCCTCTCCCCTCCCCACGCCGAGCTCTGACGACCGCCCTCGATTCCCCAGCGCGGTTCGGCGAGAAGAGGCAGCCGACGATGAGGAGGAGGAAGGACGCGCAGGAGCTCCATGTTTGCCGCAGGAGGCCGACACTCGTCCGCAGCCTGCTGTTTCATGGCGCCTCCGGTGAGTGGGGCGTTGCGGCTCGACCAGTACCGCCAGATTTGGCTGCCCTCATCTTGGTCTTAGATGAGCACGAAGTTTTGCCCCCAAATCCCCATTTAGGTTTCCTTCTAACTCTGATTTCGTCCCCTCCATCATGTCAGATTTCGTTCTCAGTGAGGACCTCCATCTGTGGTCGACAAGGGAGGCTGATTCAGTTCAAGATACGTCAGAGAGTGATCCATTGATTGAGAGAGAGAGAGAGAGTATCTTTCAATTACCTTCTTGCAAACTATCGAATGAGCATATGAAAACTACTGTCCAGCAATTGATTGGTTTGGCTCAACATTCGATTTTTTTTCAATAGAAAAAACTATCACATACGGTTTTTTTTAGTAAAAACCATATGTGATAGTCTATTTTCACAGACGGTTCTGAACAAGAACCGGTTATTTTTTAGAACCGTCTGTGGTAGCTTTTTCATAGACGATTCGAAAACCGTCTATGATGACATCATGTC
Source organism: Ampelocalamus luodianensis (assembly GCA_036346255.1). Classification (NCBI taxonomy): domain Eukaryota; kingdom Viridiplantae; phylum Streptophyta; class Magnoliopsida; order Poales; family Poaceae; genus Ampelocalamus; species Ampelocalamus luodianensis. Next base: position 32,610,349 of record CM070618.1, read on the forward strand.
ATTACTGACTCATAAAGTCAGACGGTTTAGAAAACCGTCTGTAATTACCTTTTTTGTAGTAGTGAGTGTGACTTCGTTCCAGCACACACACTCGAAGCCTTGTCCCGCCTGGCTACACGTACGCGTTGACGCGTATGTGTAAAATAACAAATTCGACATTGTCAAATATCATCTATTACATTCTCATAATTAACCAGTGGAGGATTTTGCCACAACAATACGTGTTCACTGCATCCAGTTCCACTCTGACTAAAATATTGTAAATTAAATCTTCAAAAGTTTCATCAAAGAAATTAACACAGTGGATGGTATCATCTAGGGCGGCGAATAAACAACTTGTGTAAAAGAACTGGCGTACCCGAAGCGGTGCACAGCGATAATAAAACCTTTAGCCAGCGAAACCGACGCGAACCTGCCGTGAACCAATCAACCAAAGAACGGAAATGTGAAGGAAGCCGTCAAAGTCCACCACACCACACCACGCCGGAAGCCGGAAGGCAACGCGTCTACCCAAACCATTTCGATCATTTCATCTTCCTTTCGTTTCCGTGCGGTCTATAAAACCTGCGCCTTCTTCCACCCCGGAATTTCACATCCAAACCGTGTAAAGCAATCAAAACCCGATTGCACTTTCCTCTTTCTTCCTCTCATCTCCTCCTTTCTGTCGTCGCCTTCTCCGTTGATGGCCACCGAGGTGCTGCGCCCGCACAACATCCTCCTGCCGCCGCGCAGGATCCGAGCCACGCACCGGAAGCCTAACCCCAGCGCTACCAGGAAGTCGCCGCCGGCGAGCCTGAGGCACCATGGCAGGCCTTCTTCTTCTTCTGCCAAGAAGATAGCTGCGGCTCCGGTGAGGCCCGCGGTGGAAGTGTACGCGGGGCCGGCGTTCTCCGTGTCCCCCGAGCCGAGCTCGCTGCCGCTGCCGCAGTTCCCGTTCAAGAAGGCCGCGACCGTCGGCGTCGTTGATGACGTCGCGACGCGCCACCTCAGGCGCATCCTGCAGTTGGAGTAGTTAGCTTTTGGCTAGCTAGCTAGAGGCAGAGCTCGTCGCGCTTCTGCCTTTTCCTCTGCCTGTTAGCTTGTAGTTGACGTATGAGCTGTATGTTAGTTCTAACTACTCTCGTAGTGAGGTCGCGGCCGCCGCAAGGTCTCCGGCTCAGTTTTATTGTGTGGCCGGCGGCGAGGCACGCGGTGGCCGTGGGCTCCGACGACGGCGGTGTAGAATGGGCGCAGCAGTATGTTACCATCGAAGTGATGTAATTGCAAGTAGATCACATATGTAGGACAACGGATTCTATATAAGAGAATCCCGTGTGCAAGAATACTTGCGGATTGATGTATGTTCTCGTAATTAATCACCTCTATCTCTAGTAAGCAAACATATGGCGAATTAGGCTGCTTAATTTCTGTGTATTTTGATCGAAAGAAACTTCTGTCAGTCGTGTTGATTTGAATTAGTCACACCTAGATTATTTTGATTTGAATGTCACAGCAACCGGCTGCTCGCCCGGTACATCACCGACCTACCACGCCTTAGCCAGCATGTTTTTTTAAGAGGCCTCAACATATCAACATCTTTAATTAACAAAATCAAACCTTCAAATTAAGGGCATAACGAAGCTTTTCTTTTTTGCGAGTGTTGGATTGTGAATTTGTGCTGCAAATAAGGATCAGATCAACTTGTGCCCATTTCGCCCATTTACCCGCCAACATACACTGACAAGTGGGGATTGACTAAAACCCTAATACTCATCAGCCAGCCGTCAACCCATGCCCCATCACTCTCGTTCACCACTCCTCACGCCCAGGTCCAGCCGCCACCAAGCACCAACCCTAAATCCCTAAATACAATCCTCAATCCTCACTCCTCATGTCCGACCGCCACCGCCCCTCCTCTTGCCCAGCAACACCGCCCCTGTCCTCACGCCCAGCCACACCCCTCCGTCCTCACGCCCAGCCATCGGCCCCGTCCTCCCGCCTGACCTCCTCACGCCTGGCCATTGCCCCCTCCTCACGCATGGCCACCATCCCTGTTCTCCCGCCCGATTGCACCGCCCCCGTCCCCCGCCTAGCCGCCAACTCCTCCTCACGCCCAGCAGCCGCCCTCGTCCTCATGCCCTCGTTCGGTTTGATTTTCCATTTTATTTGAACTTGATGTGTGATGAACTTGATTAGTTGTTGAACTTAATGTGTGGTGAACTTGATTAGTTGTTAAACTGTCCATTTTATTTGTTGAACTTGATTAGCAAACCGGTATATGAACTATGCACTCTACGTTGTTTTATGATGATATGGGCATGTGGCGGGTACATAGGCATGCCCGCAGGCGATTGGTATGGGCGAGGTGTTCTGCCTGTTGCCCTTCGCGGGCATGCCCGCGACGCCCGATTGCCATCCCTATCGCAAAGATAGCAGTTACATACTCCGCTTGATTCCAAAGCTTCGAGCGTGTTTCAAGAACTCTCTTGAGTTTCAACGGTAGCAAACATATTTTCACAAGTTTGAAAAGTTTCAAGCAAGTTTCAAATTCCAAGATCAGGTTTCAGGCAAATTTTGAAAAGAAGTTTTAAATTATCGAGCTAGTTTAATGCATGTTTCACAAAGATCCAGGAAAAACAGTTTCAATCAAATTTCACACGCATGTTGTGTAACACCCTGAGCACAAAATCCGCTCAATGCCAAGCCGATCGTGAGCGAAGCCAGCACACATAGCACCTCAATTATGAAGGATCGTGGGAAGGCTACAATAGCACAAAACAAAATATTTACCGCGCAACCAAGGAACCTCTGCTAGTAATAGATCACGATATTACCACTAGACGCGCTGACTCATAACGGAAGTAGAGTTGATGTAGCGAGTAGATGCAGACGTAGTTGTACTTGCCACGGTCTTCTTCTCCTGCTCCAATGATCGTCACGAATTGCGGATCGTCCTAGTGCTGATGCTTCGCAACAACACCTCCAAGGTATCCACACGTACGAGGCAAGGACACCACGAGCAGGAGTGCTAGCGCTAGCGGCATGGTTAAGGAAGGCGTGGCTATTAGGGTTTTGGGAAATCATCAAAAGCTTACTTAACCCCATGCCACCGCCCCTCTATTTATAAGCATCCATAACGGGTCTCCAACCTGAGGCCCATTAGGAACTCGAGGCCTATAAGAATTCGGATCACCATCCAAATCAAATTCTCGCCCTTTAAGAATGTGACCCTATAGGTTCATGCGTGATCGGTTATGACTCAGAAACTCTTTTTCAACCACAAGTCATTTGCGGTACCTATCAGCACATAACGATTCCCAAACACACAAAGAATATATCGGACGAACCTTAATACAATTGTGAGGACCCGGAATATTTAACTAGTAACACTTAACCTCCAAATGGCTCTAGCGTTACTAATTAAACATTCTAAGCCTCGATGGTCATATGCTTCCTGCACTGCAAGATATGCACATCATCACAAAATTACACATCAATTCCATACACATACATCACTAGGTTTAACAACGACATACATAAAGTAAGTTATTACAAAAGAGAGCCGACCGGCCAAATAGAACAATATACAAGAATGACAGCGGAAGCAAAAGTGCCATAAGATGGCTAGAACAAAAGTCGACCGGTTAGCCACACAACCCACAAGGCAACCGACCGGGCCGCCAAGTCTAAATCATTTTGCTTTCAGTTTTAGTTTTCATAAGTAGACATAGCACAAGGTGGAAATCATAATCATAATAAGGTTGATGTGATCAAGGTTATCGACAAGTTGATAACCGCCCATTTCTACCGAAACTAAGCATGGCTAAGCAATTAATTCGTAAACTACTAAGTGACAAGAGCCCATCCATGAACTCTAAATCACAGCAAGTAACCTAGGCTCATGGTAGTAGAGGATAATCATTTGCTAAGGAAATGCATCTACTAGGCCAACTATTAACACAAAGTAGCAATGCATACATAGAATTTGTAATCAACATAAATACTTAAAATACTGGATTAACATGATCAAACGGCTTGCCTTCTTGTCGTTGCTCAAATCTGTTGTGGAGGGTCGCTCTGGGATTACCGCAAATGTCTAATCCTGCTTAAAAGGCAAAAGAACCAAGAACAACCAATAAGACGAGCCGCACTTAAACAAACGAGTAAGCAAAAATTATCCAAATGCTACAAAATTTACACATAAGGCGTAATACGAATATACCTAGACATAGAAACTAGAAAACCTAATTTGGATTTGTGGTGCAAAAGATATTACCTAAAACCCATTTTCTACCATAAATAGGTACTGTAGCAAAAATATTTTCTAGAGGTTTTCTGACTTGACAATTTTATGATAGGTTGCTACCGACATTTTAAGGCTAATACAAGTGGTTTCATCTTAATTGGAGTTAAAATGATTTAGTTATGATTTTTCTAAGGTGCAAAACTAGCATAATGCACTATCCGTATATAAACATGTGCAAAACCCATTTCACATTATAGCATGATAACAGAGGGATTTCCTAACATCAAATTTCTATTTTTAGGATTTACAGGAATTATCGTGTCTATTACATCATTAAATGAATTTTTAATTGCTACTAATAAGGTTAAATTTATTAACATATTTTTCTCAAATGATTTAGGCCTACTACCATTTTAGATTAAAGTTTAGCTAATAACAAATTTATCAAGGTTAAAATCATTCAATTAGCGTATATACGTAAAAGGATATGCATTTTCCAAGTTTTAATACAATTCGAATATATAAAAATAGCGTAAAACAAGCTATAAAAGATTACAATTTTCTACTACGTACATAGCTAAAAGCATCTTTATATTAAACTTTAGTGAATTTCAAATTTATTACCGTTGGTTTCGTGTAAAAGGATTTATCTTGAATTAGTTATGAATTTCTAAAGTTTTGATACAATTTGCGCTGATAAATAAATACTTACGTAAATAAAACCAACCCAACCGAAAATAAACGACGGGACGCCATGGGCCGTTGATGCAAAATCCAACGAGCCACACGCGACGAGAACAGCGCACGCGCGATTCATAACAGAGCCCACCGTTGGATCAAGATCCAACGGCCACGAGGAAGGATGCAACCGACGGCGCGTTGCCTCGACGATCCACGCATCGCAGATCTAAGGATGAACGGCTACGATCACGCCTCCACGGATGGTCCGACAGCACGCGCGATCGTGGCCGCAGATCAAGTAATGGACGGCCGAGAATGATGAGGGAACCGAGGGTCCGAACGCATACAAAATCTAGGCCGCAGATCTCCAAATGGACGGTGGTCCATGATCAAAGTGCATTTAGGAGTGCCGACACGTGGGGCCGCATGTCGCTGGATCGAGAGTCACACATGCGAGATTTAACACACGCACAAAGTTCGTGGACCCACATGGCGTTGACTTAAAGGAGGCTCTTAGGATGCTAATTAATTACTAATGACCAATGATTAGTGATGATTAGCAATTAATGTGTCCTAAAGATTTTGAACAGAGATGATTTAGGACGAGGGCCCACACGCCGATGACCCAAAAGGTAATTTGACACATTTATTGCTAACAATGATTAGCAATAAATAAACCCAAAATCACCATAACGACTTCTTTTTCGATTTAGGCTTACGCCCACAAGTCGCTGACACATTAGGCGATTAAGACACCATTAATACTACTAATGATTGGGTATTAATCGTGTCTTAATCATTTGACGACAACGGAGTTACAAGCAAAGTCCCGAGTGGCTACCACGGCTTGTCGCCGGCGACTCGATGCATGGCGGCGCCACAAACTAGCAAAATGGACTCGCAATAGCAATGCGAACCTAATGGTGATGACCTCACGGCGGTGGAGGTTCGGCACGCCACGAGCCGAAAACAAAGAAAGAGGCCGACACGGCAAAACATGAAAATAACAAGATGCTCCACATGGTCCAAGGAAGCGAGTGCCATGACTTCTAGGGACTATATAGAAGTTACCTTAACCGAGAGGAGCTCCAAAGATGGTCGGGAAGACTTGAACACGATGAAGTCCACCGAGCCGAAGAAGATGAAGTGGAAGATGAGGTTCGAGCAAAATGAGTGGAACCAAATCATCACCACACTTCATTATAGCTCAAAGGGGCTCCAAAGCAAATAATTGCAAAAGAACCACTTACCTGAGTGGAGAAGAAAGGGGGTGAAACTAACCAAAATCTCCAAACTTAAAATTGAGTGATTCTCATAATGCAACCCAAAATAAAGTTAGGGGAAATATAAAGGAGGTTGAGGAGTTCAAAAGGGTGCAAGAAAGGTTGAAGATGAACCACTGGACACCAAGGCCGCCATTGGAGCCCTCGGGTCAACAATGGTGGATTGAAGGTTTGAGGTAGTTTTGAGCTCAAACACGAGAGGAGCTAGGTGCGCAAAAAAGAACACCGTGAGGACCTAGAGGCCAATTTATAGGAAAGGAATTAGGGTTTCGAGCAAGAACCCGAGTCCATGGTGGGCTCGGTTCATGCTACGGTCATGGACCAAGAAACGACGGGAGCAAGTGAGCATGGTGACAATGGAGGAGAAAGCCTGGTGCGCATTAAATGCCCCGCAGAGACGTTGACGAAAGCAAACTTGAGGTGACACATCAAAGCCGCCGCGCTCTCTCTCTCTTCGCCATTGCGCGCGCACACCGGAGAAGCCGAGGAGGAAGAAGAACGAAAGCGAACAAAGACCGTTGGATTGAAAATGGACGGTCACGATTAAACGAGTTCGCCGGACAGTCCGATTGCCCTCAGGAATCTGGACGGTTGGATTGAGATCCAACGGTCCCAATCGGTTAACGCAACCGGAGGGTCCGAATGCTCACATGAACGTGGGCCGAGCGATTTGAATCCAACGGCTGATATCACACGCGCGTTTTAAAACGCGGCTCGGTGCAGCTAGGTGGTTCAACCGAGTCAAGTGGCTCGGACTCGAGCCCGACTCAACCCAATGAATAGTGAGTCGACTTTAGGTTTTAAATTAAAGCTCGGACTTTTGAGGATTTATTTGGGGTAGCAAAATAACTCCAAAAATTCTGAAATTTTTACAGGAGCTTGCTGACTGGGACATTGACCTTGTGTAAAATTTTCAGAGGTTTTTATGCATTGTATTTTTCTCCGAAAATTCTACAAGGTACTGGTTTTAGGTTTGATGAGAGTCAAACAGTTTGATCGCCCCTAAAATATTCAAACAATTTCTAAAAATTGTGAAATTTTTCAGAGGGTCACATACCATCCCAAGAACTTAGGAAAATATTCCCTGTGAGATGATCACAACATTTGACAAGAATGTTTTTGAAGGAACAAGATTTGGATCAAAAGACTTGTGACTTTGCATTTCCATAAGTCTTGTACAATACTTGTCCAGTACACAAAGGAAATACATGATGTAAGAAAAGTTTTAATTTCTAGTCATTTTCTTACATTTGAAAAACAAGCCCAAAATTTGGGATGTTACAACAATATTATCTATGACCAGGTCTTTGTCATTTACAACCAGCTCGAATTCAATCACGACCAATTCATGTGAAGTTACGACCAGTTTATAATACCTTACGACCAGGTTGTATCTCTATGCGACTAGTCTATATCTCCATACGACCAGTTTGTGACTATGTTCGACCAGTCTACGACCAGCTCGTAACTGTGTACGACTAGTCTACGACCAACTCGTATCTCCATACGACCAAAGACGTAATCAGTACGATCGATCCACGACCACCAGAATCGTATGCGACCAGTCTACGACCAACTCGTATCTCCATACGACCAAGACGTAATCGTACGCGACCAGTTCCGATCGCCTCACGACCACCAGAATCGCGTATCGACGATCACGATCAACTCAGATCTCCATACGACCAAAGACGTAGCGTATGCGATCAATTCCGATCGATCTACGACCAGCTCGAATCGTATGCACTCGATCTACGACCAACTCGATCTTCATACGACCAAAGACGTAATCGAGACGACTAGTTTCGATTACCACGACTAGCTCAGAATCGTATGCGACTAGTCTCAGATCCGGTCGAAATGAATGACCTGTTTGTATATTCTCCCTTTGCCTCACGATATCTGGTTGAACTCTAGGTGAGATAATTTGCCATCTATAGACAGTTCAATTCTTTCTCGATCAAGTGTCGAATAACTTCATGTGGTCGACACTTCGACCACTAGTGGCATGGCCATGCACTTTCTTTATTCGACCACAACGAGGGGCCTAGACACATCTCTCCTATTATGTTAGGAGGGGTAAATCTCATATCCGACCAGTCACATTCCTCCGTATGTTTCATAGAATACCCGAAAGCTACCTTTATAACTACCTAGTTACGAGTAGTGTTTGGTAACCCCTAAGAGTGTTCTTACACATGTAAGAAACCATGTTGATCTTAGGTGTAAGGATTATACATCATCATTACTTGAGACCAACTAATGACACATAGAATCATAATAATCTCAATAGTGTCTCAAGGTGGGTTAAACCAACACTATGTTCTCTAACATGTGTCCATATTATTGGTTTGATATCTCCATATCTATGACCAGTGAAATATAGTCATCAACCAATACATATGCTAGTCTATTCATATGTTTTCTCATATGTTTTCGACTAGGGAACATTTAAGAATAATCATCGCAAAAATACAGATTTCACAATCAAGTCACATACTTGATGATAAATATTAACGATATTATTCTATGAACAATATAACATATTATCCAATGTTATGAGCATATTAAAATATAATAATCTTTATGATTGCCTCTAGGGCATATTTCCAACAGTCTCCTACTTGCACTAGAGCCAATCATTTAAGTATCTAATACCAATAGCTCTTGTGTGCGCCTCATGCTTTGGTTGTGTGAGAGGCTTTGTCAACAGATCAGTAACATTTAAATCCATGTGAACTTTGCATATCTTAACATCTCCTCTATTCACCAATTCGCGAATAAGATGGTAACGCCTGAGTATATGTTTGGATTTCTGATGGGATCTAGGCTCCTTAGCCTGCGCAATAGCTCCATTATTGTCACAATAGAGATTCATTGGGCTCGAGGCACTCAAAACCACACCCAACTCAGCAATGGAATTCCTTATTGAAACACCTTCCTTCGCAGCTTCAGAAGCCGCAATGTACTCGGTCTCCGTCGTAGAATCAGCAACTGTCTCTTGCTTAGAACTTTTCCAGCTCACTGCTCCTCCATTCAAAATGAACACAAAACTAGATTGCGAATGATAATCATCTTTGTCGGTTTGGAAGATTGCATCGGTGTAACCATTTACAACGAGCTCTTCATCACCGCTATAAACTAGGAACACATCCTTAGACCTTCTCAAGTACTTAATAATGTTTTTCACAGCTGTCCAGTGACCTTCACCGGGATCAGCTTGGTATCTACTCATAACACTTAGAGCATATGATACATCTGGTCGAGTACATATCATGGCATACATGATAGATCCAATGGCTGAAGCATATGGAATACTATTCATACGATCTCGCTCATCAGTTGTCGAAGGACACTGATTCTTGCCAAGACTTATGCCATGTGACATTGGCAAGAACCCCTTCTTGGCATCTTGCATGCTGAACCGAATTAACATCTTGTCAATATAAGTATTTTGGCTTAATTCAATTAGCCTTCTTGATCTATCTCTATAGATCTTTATCCCTAAGATATATGCCGCCTCTTCTAGATCCTTCATAGAAAAACTATTTTTCAATGATGCTTTAACGAATTCCAGCATAGGAATGTCATTTCCTATCAATAATATGTCATCTACATATAATATTAGAATTACAATTGCGCTCCCACTAACCTTCATGTAAACACAAGGTTCTTCTTTGTTCTTGATAAAACCAAATCTTTTGATCTCCTCATCAAAATTTATATTCCATCTCCGAGATAATTGCTTCAACCCATAAATGGAATTCTGAAGTTTGCACGCTTTACTAGCATTCTTTGGATCGACAAAACCTTCGGGTTGTGTCATGTACACATCCTCACTTAGGTTTCCACTAAGGAAAGCCGTTTTGACATCCATTTGTCATAACTCATAGTCGAAATATGCAGCAATAGCTAGAATGGTCCATATGGATTTAAGCATCGTTACCGATGAGAAAGTCTCATCGTAGTCAACCCCTTGAACTTTGTCGAAACCCTTTTGCGACTAGTCGAGCTTTATGAATGTGAACATTCACATCCATGTCAATCTTTTTCTTATAGATTCATTTACACTCAATGGTTTTAACACCATCAAGTGGATCGAATAGGTTCTAAACCTGATTGTCTCTCATGGAGTTTATCTCGGATTTCATGGTTCTAAGCCATTTATCAAAGTTTGGATCCATCATCGCTTTCTCATAAGTCTTTGGCTCATCATTATTCAATAATAATACGTCATGCCCACACCTTATAGGCAATTGACGTGACCTTTTATATCTATGTGGGACTGATGTCTCATCTACAGGTTCAACAACATTTTGTTCTTCCTGTAGAGATTTAGTAGGAGTTTAAACACTTTCAGATATTTCCCGAATTTCTTCGAGTTGCACCTTTCTCCCACTGACTCCTTTTGAAAGAAACTTTCTCCAAAAAGACACCATTTTGGGCAACAAAAACTTTGCCCTCTTCTCTGTTGTAGAAGTAATACCCTTTGGTTTCCCTAGGATATCCTATAAAGAAGTATTTATCTTACTTGAGTGTGAGTTTATCAGACGTCAAACGTTTAACATAGACATCACATCCCAAAATCTTTAGAAAAGACAAACTAGGACTCTTCCCAGTCCACATCTCATATGGTGTCTTATCTACTGATTTAGATGGTACCTTATTCAAAGTGAAAGCAGCAGTTTCTAGAGCGTAACCCCAAAAAGACAATGGGAGATCTGATTGGCTCATCATCGACCGAACCATGTCCAACAAGGTCCGATTACGCCGCTCGGACACCCCATTCCATTGTGGAGTGCCCGGTGGTGTAAGCTGTGGAACAATTCCACATTGCTTCAAATGATCACCAAATTCATGGCTCAAAAATTCACCTCCACGATCAAATCGTAAAGATTTTATTGTCTTACCAAGTTGATTCTGTACCTCACTCTGGAACTCCTTGAACTTTTCAAAGGATTCCGACTTGTGCCTCATTAAATAGATATATCAATATCTACTATAGTCATCGGTGAAAGTAATGAAGTACTGAAAGCCACCTCTAGCTGTCGTGCTCATTGGTACACACACATCAGTATGTATGAGTGCCAACAAGTCAGACACCCTCTCATTCCTACCAGTGAAAGATTGTAACACCCTGGCTATTCGAAAGCCAAAATGTTACCCAAAGAACTTAACATACAACAACACTGCGGAAAAAAATATCAACAACAACTCATCAATTAACATAAGACGTCCAACATCTATTAAAACGACTGCAGGAATAGAATCTGATTCCAACAACAGTTCGCAAAGTCCAATTATTCACGTCTACTGAATCCGCTAAGATAGTTATATCAATGGAATAATCAAGGATCACAAACAGTTATTTAATCAACCTTATCATAGAGAAAGATATCATCCATCATCAAACTCTATTTATTACAGTTCATCACTTAACGAATGAAAGACAGGGACAAAAAATCTTATTATAGTGCTTGAATATTGTGAAGTGAATGAATCATGTGTGCCTACTCCCTCCCAGAATGCCCTCATCTGCTGCACCTAGAATAAACAAACACAGCAAGAATGAGTCCAAGACTCAGCAAGTACAAGGAATAATATGAACTACAATGAATATGAACAAGACAAAGGTCATTACGTAATATGAATACAGAATCGAAGAACATATGAATGGATGGAATGAATGAACTACACTTCGCTTATACTGCAGATAGCTCGTGAAACACCCGTCGATGTTCACTTAGGCCCACATTTAACAAAATGTGGGATCCAAGGCCCGTATGAAGAACGTTTCATACGGGGATCCAACTCGCCACATTGGAATGGTGGGACTTACGTGCCCATACCGATTTGATGGGTCTTATAATCCACTCCCGTGAATTAAACATGAATCATGGATGCAAAGAATGAAATATGAATAATGAACGGCCTCACCACTCGACCATGGAAATATCACATATTAAAGGAACATAATAATTGAATACCATCATGAATCTTAGAAAACACAATATTGACAAGAAGCATTCAATCATTCACACTCTTAATAACATCAAGTACTTGCCTTCCGCGATGTGATGAGTTTGGAGGCAAAGGCGGTGCTCCTAAACTGAAACCTCCCGCCTACACAAAATATATTCGAAATAAGAACAACATAAAACAGGACCATCCATTAACGTTCTACAACGCTGCCCAAACACCCAAGAGCTAACTAATAGTCTTAGTCTAAAACTGATCACCCCACACATAAGTGAAACTGACAGCGGCACGGAAAAGACCATATCTATTAACCTGGGACTCGAACGAGGTAAGCCCAGTTCCTAGCGAAACTTAACAACCGTATCTACGAAAACTTAGTTGGGGAGATAATCTAAATCAGCCATGAGGATACACTAACGAGCAGCTGAACCTGAAGACAGAATCTGTCCCAAGAAACGGACAGCAGAAAGAAGAAAGCGTAACTCTTGATCTAACACTCCAATTGGGGCGTTCTTTGGCATTCTTGAAAGGTTACGAGATTTAATGCAACAAGTTAGTTGGGTGGAGACCCTGAATTTGACACTAACATAAACATATTTCAAAAGACAAATCAACGGAGTAATTCTGTCAGAATTCTGGGCAGCAAGATTGAAACAATCATAACTTTTGATCCACAAATCGGAATTAAGTGTTCTTGGCGGCTATTGAAAGATAAGATAATAAGCTACAATTCTCATAATAGGAGGGTTCCTGATTCGGACCTTATCAATGCTCAAATTGCCCCGCAAAGCGACTGTCAGAAATAAATGACGTTCTGGACAGTGGTACAAAAATGACTGTAACTTGCAAACCATAACTCGGATTCAGGTGAACTCAGAGGCTATCGAAACCTGATGAACTAATCTACAACTTTCTAAGAGATCACAGGTCCTAAATCGGCCTTGATCTAAACGAAAAGCAAAGCCCAACAGAGAACAGAAATCAGTTTCTAAACACAGACTATCGATTTAATCCATAACCAACCTCTACCAAGAACGAATCTTCAACAACAAAGCAGGATGTGAGTGGATACCTCTACCAAGAAGGAGGAGGAGGAGAGGGCTGCTAGGAGGTAGAGCTGGCTGGAGAGAGGGCGCCACCAGAGCGCAGCAGGGGCGCCACCAAGAGGAGCTACAGGAGGCGCCACCGTGAGCAAGAGCAGGAGGCGCCACCAAGAGGAGCCGCAGGGAGGCGGCTTGGGATGAGGGGAGCAGCCAAGGGGAAAAAGAAGAAGAGAGGCTGCCAAGATTAGGGTTTGAAGGGGGGGCGCATGGGCTTTAGGCCCATGGCTTCTCCTCTTGGTTGCCGGCCACCAAACAATCCAGCACCCTGCCGAGGCCCAACTCTTAAACCCCTCAAACTGAAATTACACTAAAACCATTTTCCCGATTAACTTTTCTAATCGGCACTCGGTGTATTAAGAAGGAGGCGCATGCACGGCTAGGGAGTAGGGAGGCGGCGCCACAGAATGGGGAAGGAGCCCAGAAGATTTCGGCAAAAGGAGGAAGGGGTGAGGGGCAACTAGGGTCAAGGGGCGCCCCTTTTCTTCCCACTGGGCCGCCCACTAAGGGCTTTTGCGCTTTGGAAAAGAGCCCACTAACCAAACGCGCAAAATTAGAAATTTGAATCGAATTCCCTCACTAAAACTTTGAAGCAATCGAATTTGAATTAATTATCCTCTCCGAATGATATTTCCTCCAATAGATGTTTGGGGTATTACATTCTACCCTCTTATGTGATTCGACCCGAATCTAAACACCGAACAACAAAAGAACAATCGCCTCAAACGAAACAACAATCAACACGCCTAGACGTGAACACATCCGGATATGGCTCGTGCATGCAAGACTCAGCTCCCGTGTCGCTTCACGCCACCCGAATGCGCCATGGCACCTCAACTGATACCAACGCCTTATGCCCCAATGCTTGTCCCGACCTCTCCTGTATGTACCGGACGAGACTCGAACGTGGGGTCTTACTCAAAGGTCAACAGCTCTAACGAGACCTCACATCCCAAATTTTGAGGTTCTCACTCAAAGACGTGAACACACTAGACGTTGTGTACGTCGCGCATGGACCCGAGACGGTCAAAGTGATACGCCAACTTCCTAATTTCTGCAACTATCGAAAACGAACCAATGTACCTGGGCCAACCTCCCCTTTGCTACAAAAGCACACAACAAGCTCAAAATCGAACTCTTCATCTAACAAGAGACACCTCCTTTAAACAAGAATGCACAATGAATGGTTCCCAAACCACCGATTCGCAAAAAGAATCCAACTGGAAATAGAGAGTTCTCATTGCATCCACGCAATACTAACTCTCCACCAAAAGGGTAAAACCCCAAATTTGACACTTCATCACGAAAAGAATCCCACTTTCTAAATAGGCAGATACGATTGAATACCACGAAAGCCAAAGAAGGAATCACTCGAATACCCAAACCAAATACCTCTTTTGGTTTGCTCGAATTGGAAAGAATCACACATGCCAACAATGCGTCAACTCAAAGTGTGGAAAACACCACCAACAACACAAAACTCAAACAAGAAACAAGGAAAAAACTTCACCACCCGAGGAAACATCCTTTTCTCGCTCTCTTTTAGGAAAATAAACCTCTCTCGAACCTTGGAATTGAATTCATCGCTTACCACACGAGCTTAAACCTCTTAATTAAACATCCTCAAATTATGCTCAAACCGAATACATCATCCACACCATGGTGGAGAGACTCTATTAAATCAACCGAAAAACTCTAGGCAACTCGTCCCATCGATAAAATTTAAGTTGATAGAAGGCATCCAAAGCTTCACAAAAAAATAGATCCTACGCAATCACATTACATCCAATTTTCAAGAACAACTCAAAATCTTCAGTACACACGCTCATGTCCTACATCAGAAGGGATCTATCAACAATCATTCCACTGCTCAGAATACTCCAGTTTTCTATCTCCTCTACACACAATCTTTGGGCGACCAAAAGTTTAGCATACAATTGCACAGTCCAAATTTAACCTCCAAGACCTTTACAACGAATTTCTCTTATAACAGATAGTGAAATCATCGGATTAAATCTCTAACATCCCCACAAATCTAACATACTCTCTCATTGACATCACCAAGAATCACCCACACATTATTGCAATACCTTCCAATTGCGAATTTGAATTAATTATCCTCTCCCGAATGATATTTCCTCCAATAGATGTTTGGGGTATTACAAAGATACCTTGGTCATTTTTCCATGTAAACAAGACTCGCACGTTTCAAATGATTCCAAATCAAATGAGTTTAGAATTCCATCATCATGGAGCTTCTTCATGCGTTTCTCACTTATGTGAACCAAACGACAATGCTAAATAAAAGTGGAATTCATATTATTAGGCTGAAGCCTCTTCGCATTAATATTATAGACGGGTGCATCATCAAGATTTAAAATAAACAACCCATTCAAAACAGGTGCATAGCCATAAAACACTTCATTCAAAAATATATAACAACCATTGTTCTTAATAATGAATTTATAACCCTCTGCAATCAAACATGAGACAGAGATAATATTTCTACTAATGGCTGGAACCTAATAACAATTATTTAATTCCATATAATAAATCATGAGGGCAAAAGTAATGGTAAAGTCCCGACGGCTAATGCAGCAATCTATGCTTTATTCCCGACACGAAGATCCATCTCGCCTCTTGCAACTCTCCTACTCCTTGTTAGACTCTGCATCAAATTGCAAATATGAGCAACCGATCTGGTATCAAATACCTAAGAGTTAACAGAAGAATCAGCAAGAAAAACATATATAACATTAATACCTGAAGTGAAAGGTTTAGTCCCACCATTCTTTTTCAGATCAGCCAGGTATTTCTTGCAGTTCCTTTTCCAATGGTCTAGCTCTTTGTAGTAAAAACATTTATTCTCTTGAGTCGGGCTGAACTTGGTCTTGGGTTTAGGCTTGTTAGTACGGATCTCATCCGAAGCTTTAGCCTTGCCCTTTCCTTTGACCCTAGTCTTAGCCTTCTTCTTGAAGCTTGTACTCTTTGGCACCATCATCACATGACTGTTGCTTTTCTTAATGTTGTCCTCTGCAGTCTTGAGCATCATATACAGTTCGGTGAGATTCTTATCTAAACTATTCATATAAAAGTTCAGAATGAACGGCCCATAGCTTGCAGGAAGCGAAGCAAGAATCAAATCAGTAGCCAACTCTTGGCTAAGCAGAAAACCAAGTTTTTTCCAAACTCTGTGTGTAACCAACCATTTTGATCATATGTGGGCTCACCGGACTACCCTCAGCTAGCTTGCACCCAAACAATTTCTTTGAGATCTCATATTTCTCGGTTCTTGCTTGTGTCTCAAACATGCCTTTGAGCACCACGTTCATATTGTAGGCCTCTATGTTCTCAAACTGCTTCTGAAGGTCTGAGTTCATAGCAGCAAGCATGAGACAGCTAACATCACGAGACTCATCACATGCCTTATTATAGGCGTTTTAAAGAATAGCAACAACATTTTCAGCAGGCACATCTGGAATTGGTTCCTCTAGAATATGTTCCTTTTATCTTGTCTAAGAACAATTCTTAGGTTGCGGGACTAATCCGCAAAATTTATTCCATTCAGTTTTTTCTTTTCAAGTATCGAACGTAAAGCAAAGCTGGATGTAGGTACAGCAGTTAGTGCCATGATCTACAACATAAAATATGCAAAACTAAGATATATGTTCAAGAAAAGTAACTTCTATTAAACAATTTAATAAAGATACTTCCACTAAATACTATATCCCTCTTATGACATTTAGTGATTCAAGATTCACAATCAGTTAATCTACTAGTGAGCTTTGACATCACTGCTAAAAGATTAGTGAATTTGGTAAGCAACCCTTTACCAATCATATCTTCATATGACTCTTGTTGTTGGGCAGCATCTCTATGCTCCGACACTCAACACTATGCCCCAAGGTCCATAAACATTATGATGACCTTATCAAGTTAAACCAATGCTATACATGTAAGTGTCCGACACAAACCCATCTAGTTAAGGAGAGTTAATGGCACTCTACTTTGGCAAGACCTACCATTAAAATACATGACTTTGGATGGTGTAGCAAATTGGGAGGGTATCAATTTAACTTAATATTATGTGAGAGAATATTACTTCTGCCAAGTTAAAAGCATACAAAGCAATTAAATAACATGCATAGAAATAAACAAGAATATAAAGGCGTTTGTAACATCCTAAATTTAGTGAGTTTTTGAAAATTTTCAAATTTTAAAAATAACCATTTGATTTTGTTAAGTTGCAAAAGCTTAACTTGAAATTTAGGAATCAAAAACCATTTAATTTAAATTAAGCAAACTCCAATTAAATAAAAATTATTTTATTTGATTTTTCTAGCTTTTCTTGTAATTCCTTTTTCGACCCGGTTGTTTTATGTGGAGTTCTTTTTATTTATTTTCTGCTTTCCCGTATTTCAGAGTCTTTTTAAAACTTTAGAATTAAAATAAACTATTTGCATTTCATTAAATAAATATAAAGCTTAAATTGAATTTCTAAAGGAAAAATATTGTAATTTGCCAAAATAAACTTCAAAAAAATCCAAAACTATTTTATTTGATCTATTTAAGTTTCAAAGTATTTTATAAAGTTTTCTTGGATTTTCGGATTTATTTTTATTTTTTTCGGATTTTTTTATTTCCTTTTTTCGCTTTCTCTTCCCGTTGCTATTTGTCTTCAAGCTTCAGCTCAAACTTTCTTCTTTCTCTTTATTTTTGGCAGCCATGCCCTGCCAACTCTGCTTGTGCACGTCACCTCCCATGCCTCGAGCCCCTCGCCAGGATTCCCGCTGTCGCCCTCTACCACTAGCTCCCCTGCCACCTCCACTCCTCCCCCATGCCATGCCCTGCCGGCCACGCCCTGGCCCTCCTGCTCCCAACGACCCAGCGCATGCCCTGCTGCAGCTCCCCTATGCCGACCGTCCCCTCCCACTGCCGCCCACGTCGCCTGCTGCCAGGCCGTGCGCTCCCCATGCCGCCATACACAGCCCAGTGTTGCTTCCCCCTCCCCTTCCTCTATAAAAGTAGCAGCACTCCACCTCCTCTCCTCCCTCTCCCCCTCCCTGTGCTGCCTTCCCTCTCCCTCCTCCAATGCAAACCACCAGAAGCTCCTCCTCCGCTCCAGCCCCTCCTCCTTTTCTTCCTCCCTAGCCGAAGCGCCCAGCCTCCTCGTCGCTCGCTATTGTTGCTTTGCCAGCCATGCGCATGCCCCCATGCCGGTGCAGCCACCACCAAGTGCTCCCATGGTGCCTCCTCCTCCAGCTTGGCACGACTTCCTGGCGCCACCTCCTCTTGCCCGGCCCAGCCTTGAACCGCCTGGCCGACCGACGCACACTGCCACCGCGCCTCCATGGTCCGCCCAGGCGCATCCGCGCTTAGCGGCTCGCCCGCTGTCGGTTTGGTTCGGTTCCTCCAGGCTCTTACTCCCCCCCCTGTGTTGCTCGGTGGTGCTGGGCAGCAGCAGGCATGTAGCTAACAACTCTCCTTTAACCACTAATACATGCAATGGTCAGCTAAGCTAGCCTATTCTCATGCCACTCCTGAAATCACACGCACGCACACTTTCATGCCTTTCAGGCAGCTACATGCGTGGGCATGCCCACTAACAAACCCACACGCATGCATGCTTCTGACTTTGGGAATTAGTTCACTAACAGAACCAACCCAACTAACACACACACCTAACTCCCTAAGTGCATGCATACACTAATTCATGCATGGGACGACTAGAAACTCAAGCAAACCGCTTTGTACATGTCTATCTCACACTACTTCTCTCTTTTAAATCTTCACCAAAAATGAAAAACCAAGGTATGCATGCAGCGGCGTTCATCGTCTCAAGAGCAAGCCATTCATCTAATTAGTTCTTGCATGCACTGACCGGAGCTCCACCACCATGGTTCTCCCATCTCCGGTCGTCCGTTCACCAAGCCACCCACGTCACGATGAGCCCCTCGGCTTCCTCTTTCTATCCGCAGAATTCGCCACACTCACTCGCTTTTTTTTCCCTGCAATCAGAATTTTTAACGCTGCCGGCCGAACCACCTTCTGTCGTCGGTTCCGGTGTCGTCTTTGATCCCCCGATGACATCAACCACGCCGTTGGCTTCGCCTCTCGCCGTTCTATGCCGTGCTTCCTTCCTTTCTCCGGCACCGCTACCACTGAGCCCGTCGGCGTCGATCGCAGACGCCACCATGACTCTCGCTCGCGTTCCTCGTCGAACCGTGTGTCGCTTTCGTCTATATAAGTGAGCACCGCGCGCTCCCAACATCCCTCTTCAAATCGTCGTCAACCCCACTCTCTAACCTCTCCTCGTTGGTCCAGGTTTTGTCGCTTCCTTGAGCTCTGACATTGTTTTGCGTGCCCTCGCCGCGCTGGACCTCCGCCGGCGATGCGACCACCATCATTGGGTCCAACTCGCTCCCGGGATCCTATTTTGCTAAGTTCGCCGGCTGCCGCTCCTTTCCCCTCCCTAGCGTCATCATTTTTGTCCAAACTTGTACTATTCATGTATGATGACATTCTATATTTCATGTAATTTCAAACTTCTGGAGGTCGTATCTTCTTCGTTCGAACTCCGATTCGAGTGATTAAAATTTTTAAATTCATCTGAAATCCTCCTCTTACTGTTAGTCCTAATTTGGTATTTATTTGGAATTTGTTTGGAGTTGTTTTATTTATTTGGTTCTTTTCGCACGTGTAGATTCCGGTGTTTCGGAAGATTTCTCGGATCCGACGACCGAAGCACTTCCACTCTTCAACGAAGGCAAGTCTAGACCTTTGATCATATTGAACCCATTTTTACAAATCTATATTGTTTGATATAAATCTGCATTGCTAGTTTTATATTAAATGATTTTGGGAATAGATAATTGCCTAATTGATGTATGCCTCCTTGATAAATTGCAAATGACATGTACCCTTGAATGACATAAATCCTTGGACACCATAGGAAGGTTTATTTTAGTTGAACATTGATAAATTACCAACACGGGTATCGTATTATGCTTAGCCATGCTATAGTTGTACGTTGGGACTCATGATCACATGCTCGTATGAATGAAACATGACTTAATGAAATATGGAATTGTGGCGCGGCCACCGTTATTAAAAGATGTTGTGCCAAGGCTAGGGTGGTCTTTGGCCGGGTTGTGCCGAAAATGTTTTATGCTCGGGCGAGTGGGCGGTGGTAAGTGTGGGTGCCGTAATGCACAATGGGACGTGGATTAGTCTCGCCTGAGCAGCCAACCAAGGACTTAACCTTGAACCATTGATCTGGGTCATACCGTGCAACCACATGTCCAGGATGGGGTGGAACTGGCCAACTAATTAGCAATGCTTTGAGTCGGTCCTGTTTTGGTTGAGAACGACGCAAGAGGGGGCATGAATCTAGCGGGAGTAAGACCCACTAGAAGTGAATCCTTAGCGAGCAGAACCGAGTCAAAACAGAGCTTTGTAAAAGCCTTGTGATAATGACTTAGACGCACACCTTCGGTAGATGTTTTCATTAAAATGATGGGATTGATGGTTCGGATGGAATGGTTGGGATGATCTCCAGTTGTTTCAAAGAACTGAACTACTTATGTATTAATCTTTTAAATTATGCTTTTAATCTACTTATTGTATTTACGATCAATATTGCTTTCTGCAAATTAAACATAAAGCTATCCTTATCAAGCCTAGCATGAATAATAATTGCATATATTTCCCTATGACTTGCAGAGTACATTCAAAGTACTCACGGCTTGCGCCCTGTGTGATTAATCCCCACAGAAGAACCAAGGAACTCAGAGTATTATGAAGAGGAGTATCTTGAAGACTTTGCGAACTAGGTCGCGTCCTCCACTCGATTGCCTCACAGGCATGTCGAATGACCGCCACGAGATATTTTGGTTCCGCTGCAAGTTGTCTTTTGTTGCTAAGCCCTACATGGCAACTCTGTAAGACTTGACCATAAGGTCCTTTTGCTACTATTAATATTAATTTGTCTGCTTCATCATTAATTAGTTAGTTGTATGGTTATGATTACATCTTTGTTGTAACTGTGCGAGCTAGCTACTGATCATGGGACTAGTTCAAAGTGCACAAAGGGTCCTGGGGTTGTATATCCGGGGCCCCGACACATTCATAGACAATCACATTGTATCGTGATATAGTATGACCCTTCCACATGGTGATCTCCATCGCCGTGCTTCCTGTTCGCCATGTCTCCAAGTGGCCAATACCTCCAAGTACTCCCACTAATCTATTACTCCTAATGACACTAGTGATAAATTACAAAGAGTGAAGAAGCATCACAAGTCGACACGTAGGCCGTTATACAAAAATAGACAACCTTGAGCTACAATAAGCATGACACGCAGGTCATGAACATTACACACAAATATGCATCTCATACATCATGAGTCATACTATTCACAAAAATCTGCAAAAACAAGTTAGGCATAGAATCGCATTCTATCTAATGGATGACGTGAACTAGCAATACCAAAACCATGATAAGATTCTAGTCCACAGGGGTGGCAACCCGCACCAGAAGGGTGGTAGCCCTATCCATATACCAAGGTCCTTTTCGGCGGTTCCGCTCGCTGGTGAGTAGAGCGGGGTCACAGGGGCTACCGTCCCTGTATGCGAAATTTTTTCGAACTACGTAGATCCTATCTACTGTTCCGTCCATGAAAATCGCATTGGATTAGTCACATTAACCCCTTTTCGATCGCAACTCCGATTCAATCAACTAGATTGATCTTCGCGTGCTCCATGGATTTACGATCACTGTCTACCCCGATGGTGTAAACCGACCGGTAGAGGCAAGTCGTGATACGACTATGAAAACACGATCACGGAATAACGATCATAAACCCATCTTGAGACCACCGCGCATGGACGATCATATTGACCATCGCCAAAAACAATCTATCATATAGAATGACCAATAGAAAACAGAAATAGATCACATCTATCACCCCCCACAAATCACAATATGCATCTAATCCGAATCTAAAACTAGACGGGATGGCTCTAATACCACTAAAGGAACACGGGTAGACTACGATAGCACAAAACAAAAAAATCTATCGCGCAACCAAGGAACCAACGCTAGTAATAGATCACGAGATTACCACTAGACGTGCCAACTCGTAGCGGAAATAGAGTCGATGTAGCAAGTTGATGCAGTCATAGTTGTACTTGCCGCGCGTCTTCTCCTCCTACTCTGATGATCGTCCTGAGTTACGGATCGTCCTAGTGCTGATGCTTCGCAACAACACCTCCAAGGCATCCACACGTACGGGGCAGGGACACCACGCGCTGGAGTGCTAGCACTAGCGGCGTGGTTAAGGAAGGCGTGGCTATTAGGGTTTCGAGAATTCTTATCAAGGATACCTTCACCCCATGCCACCACCCCTCTATTTATAGGCATCCATAAAAGGGTCTCCAACTTGATGCCCATTAGGAACTCAAGGCCTACAAGAATTCGGATCACCATCCAAATCAAATTATAGCCTTTAAAGAATAATCATCGCAGAAAAATAGAGTTTCACAATCAAGTCACATACTTGATAATAAATATTAACGATATTATTCTAGGAACAAGATAACATATTATCCAATGTTATGAACATAATGAAATATAATCATCTCTATGATTGCCTCTAGGGCATATTTCCAATAGTTTGGGCGGTCTCGAGAACGGGATCTCGAGCGTGGCTGAGCACGAGAGACTCAGGTAGTGTAGGATTTGGATCTTTTTGCATCTCCTTATTTCTTGGTGTTATTTGTTCACTGTGTATGGCCTAACACACTTTAATAAAGAGTTAGTCTCTGCCAGAGAAATATGAGAGTTAACTATCACAATTGCCCCCATTCAAAATTGACAATGGAGTATGTCTTTCTCAATCATTGTCAAACAACCCGAAAACTTCATTTAACAGGACGAAGTGTTCCATGATTACTGTAATACATCGTGCTTATTGCTGTAAGTACAACATAGTACTGTCATGTGCAATGTTGATTGTGATATTTCATACATATGGCATGCGGTACTGACTTTGTAATTTTTTGTTGGATGTAGATGGATAAAGCTGTACGTGTATTTACCGGTGGGCCGATTAGCCAAACGGGTAGTGATGTCGACTTTGGTGGCATGGAAGTTACCATTCTTTTGTTTCGCGAATCACCGTACTTTCGAACTCTTCTGAGTAGGATTAAGTCGACATTTGAATGGGATGAGCCTGGGGTCATTGTCGGACTGCAGGGGCCATATGATGCTGGTGTGGGTTGTAAGGTGCACGCCTGTTTGGTGCCAATCTTGTTAGACGATGATTGGGATACATACAAGGATCTTGTGCTCGCATCCCAGGTCCGATCGTTGCAAGTGGCGGTGGAGAGGAGAATCGTTGCAAAGGATTTGCCAAACAATATGGATATGGTGAATGGCAACACGGACGAACTTGAATCCACTCTACATCTTTCGCAAGGGCCACCAATGGAGGAGCAACCTTCCGAAGAGTTTGTCGGCGTCAGTCTTAACAGTGATGCCCCCCTGTTGGTGGATCTGTCACATGTGCTTGTTCCTTCCCCGTAACATGTTAGCAACCTCGGTTCGACTGGTCCCTCGGCGTCTACTATGGTATGTTACTGTACAACGGAGAAGGTTCCTCTTCCTACGGTTTGGACGGGTGAGTGGTCCTACTTTCGAAGCTTGGGGCATGCATTTTATAGCCCGCAGGGGGAGGCTCACAAAGTGGGTAATGTGTTAGCCTGCAGCTTCGCATGGTGATAAGACCAAACGGGCCAACTTTACGCAGTGACAACACCAAAGGAGACAGCCTTGCACAGTGACAAGACCAGACGGGGCAGCTTTGCGTAGTGACAAGACCAAACGGGCCAGCTTTGCGTAGTGACAAGACCAAAGGAGGCAGTCTTGCACACAGACAAGACCAGAGGGAGGTGGCCCTGTGGGTGGTGGTGGTGCGGCTAGAGGTGGTTAGTGGTGGCTGAGCGGCGATTCGCGGCGACTCGCGGCGGTCGGAGAGGGGCACCGGACGGAGTGGTAGCGCTGGAGAGGGATTGGAAGGAAGGTAGGGGAGCATGAGAGAGAGAGGTGCAGGGATCTTACCAGCACGGTGGGGGGGAGGCCGTGAGGCGCAGAGGCATGCCAGCAACGGAAGCCGGGGGCGGTGCGACGGGCTCGATGTGGCGATGGCGCGGAGGGGCAGGAAAGCCGGATTGGATGGTGGGGGAAGGTAGAGGAAGGTCCGGGGATGCTTCAGTGGAGGGAATTGGGTTGAGTCTTGCCGAGGCTGCAATGGCGATGGCGGCGGCGGCTTTTGGCCGGAGGGGAAGGAGATGACCGCGTCGTGAGCTCCTGTGAGGGAATCCCGCAATTGGTCGAGGGGAAAGCCACCTTGAGGGCTAGAACACACCGTGATGCGGATGGGGTGGATGGAGTTTGCCGAATCGACCGAATTGGCTCGGTGGCACAGCATGGTTACGGTGGCGTGGCCATTCCTCTAAGCGGAAGAGGGTAGGAGAGGATGACCATCAGGTGGAGGGGACCGAGGCAAACAGGGAGGGCATGGTGGTGGTGGAAAGGGTGCACCGTGGCGGTGGTTTCGCGTGGGGAGATGCGGCGGCTGGAAGAAAGCGCACCGTGCTGCTGCTTGCGCAAGAAGAAGAGGGGCGAGGGAAGGAGGAGGGCTATGCTTTAGGAGCTTAAGAGGGAGGGAGGTGAGCTGGCTGCTGGTGCTAGTGGGATGGCGACACGACGGGGGTAGGCGGGAGATGACGGCATGGTCAAGCGGACGTGCTGGCGGCCACGTGCTGGCACTGTGGCGAGGTGGTTAGCACGGCTCCAGTGGCAAGCACGCGATGGTAGGCGTGGCTCCAGTGGTGATGATGGAAGGGGAGTGGGAAGGAGGCATGGGCAACGCGATGGTCAAGGATGGTGATGACGCGACAGTGGTGGCGATGGGATGGGAGTGACAGGGATGGCTAGGCTCGGCATGGCGCTAGGGAAGCCATCGGGTTTATGCACCCATGGTGGGGGGCGTGGATGCAGGCGAGGCAACGAGGGCAGGCGCACGGCGTAGCACCAGTGGCGTGGCAAGGCGCACGCGGCGAGGCTAGTGTAGGGTAGAGGAGGGAGGAAAGGGGGCTGGGTTGGAGTAGGGACGCGGCGATGCGGTGCTAGTAGCGCGGCCAAGGGAGTCGTGACGCACGACACAATAGGAGGCAGACGGCTGGGCTAGCGGCCGGTCCAGAGAGAAAGAATGAAAAGCAGAAGTTGGGCTAAGCTGGGTGTCTTTTGGTCCAGACCACGCTTTTGAGGTCAAAGTTTCAAGTAACAATTCAGAAATTCGAACATCAATGAAGTGCAACATTTTTTTAAAAAAAATTGTTGGTGATATGCCTTAGAGGCAATAGTAGAGATGATTGTATCACGTCTATATTTATGAGTTATTGAATAAATATTATTTGTTCCTTGAATGAATCATTGGTTATAAAGATTGACAAGTATGTGATTTGTTAGTGAAGCTCTTTAACTTATATGATGTCGCCCTAAATGGTATCTCTGGTTGGATGTCACTAGTCGAAACACCAGTGACTTTACGATCAGCACATGTATTGATTGATGACCATGTTTCACCGGTCACAAATATAGGGATATCAAATGAATAATGTGAACACATGTTAGAGAACATGGGGGTTGGATAGACCCACCTTGAGACACTATTGAGATTGTTATGATTCTATGTGTCATTAGTTGGTCTCAAGCAATGATGATGTATAATCCTTAGACCTGAGATCAGTATGGTTCCCTACATGTGTAATAGCACTCTTAGGGGTTGTCAAACGCTACTCGTAACTGGGTAGTTATAAGAGTAGCTTTCAGGTATGCTATGAAACATGCGAAGGGATGTGACTGGTCGGATATGGGATTTGCCCCTCCAAACATAACGGGAGAGATATCTTTGGGCCTCTCGAAGTGGTCAGATAAAGAAAGTGCATAGCCATGCCACTCGTGGTCGAAGAGTTCGGTCACGTAAGGTTATCCGACACTCGATCGAGAAAGTATAGAACAGTCTATGGATGACATTATATCTCACCTAGAGTTCAAACCAGATATCGTGAGACAAAAGGAGAATGCACGAGTAGGTCTCTTAGTTCGATCAGTTATAGTCTTACAGACTAGTCGTATATAGATACGAGCTAGTCGTAGACTGGTCGAATGTAATCACATAGTGGTCGAAACCTGGTCGTAAGGAATTATAAACTGGTCGAGACTAAATACGAGCTGGTCGTACTTAAGTATTAACTGGTCATACCTAAATACAGACTGGTCGTGACGAGATATGAGCTGGTCGAAAGTGATGAGGACCTGGTCATAGATCATATTGCATTAATGTTCGTTCAATATAATTTGCGTGTATTTGGGAATCGTTATGTTCTGCTAGAAATCGCTAACGACTCATGGTCGAAAAGGGTTTCCGAGTCACAACCGATTACGCATGAACCTAACAGGTCACACACTTAACGGGTTGAAACAAACCAGTATAGATACGATTCGTAAAACGTGTTCGAATAGGATCCATCATGGGCACTATATAAGGAGATGCTTCAGGCTATTGGATGACATGCAAGAGACGTGAGTTGCTCCACCGAAACCCTAGCTGCCAACTTCCCGAGAGAGCCCCACCGTGCGACTTGGTGCTAGCACACCGGCGTTCGATGTTCCTTCCCTAGACGTGTGGATACTGTAGAGGCGCTACTGCGGTTGCTGTTGCGCTTGAGGACGATCCGCGATCTTCACGAGGAACATTAGAAGTTATTAGAGGAGACGATCGACTACGACCACTTCGTTGACACGCTCTTCGTTGGACCAGGCTACTCCAACTCTTCTACCGCTACACTGCGCGTCTGGTGGTAACGGTCTGTGATCATCTATTTGCTTGGCATCCTAGTTTACGTGGTAGAAAATTTTGAATTGTTGCTATCGTAGCTTACCCGTATCCCTTTAGTGGTATCAGAGCCATCCTGCATAGTTTTTTATCTAGATCGGTCGCATATACTTGATATGTGGCAATGGTAGATTAGATCTATTACTAGTTTGGTCTGATAACCTAGATCGGATCATATGGATGGAATGATCTAGGCACTGGTCGATAGGATCAATCGGTGTTCGGAGTATGCCACAGTGCGTGGTCGTATCAAGGCAGTGATCAGATTGGTTCAGAATAGGGTTAATATGATTAATTCGATGATTTTCATGGCTCGGTTACGTGAATAAGATTCATGTCTCAGAAAAAAAATTGAGCGCGTGTAACGTCCCGTTTGTCCTAAAGTTCTTGCCAGTTTTCAAAACCAAAAGGAACCATTCGGTTTATTGGTTTGCTCAAGCTTAATTTGGAATTTTGGAATTTTGGAGGTTTAACTTGAACTTACCAAACTTCAACCAAGTCCAATTGGTTTGTGTTCTTTGTTCGTTGGAGTTCTCTGGTGTTCTCTGGCCTTTAGTTTCCCTCCTTTGTTCTCTCTACGTGCCTTCCGGCCAAGCTCCTTTTTCGGATCTCCTCTCACAACTACAGAACGCCATCACGCATTTGTTCGGAACCGTCTCGTGTTTTTGCACGCCTGTGATAACTAGCGTTATCATGCATTGCTAAAAACGCCTGTGATATTCACATATCACGCACGTTCGGAACCGCTCTGTGTTTTTTGCACGCCTGCGTGATAATTAGCGGTTATCACGCATTTGCCTAGTTACCAACCGCTTGATATGTGGATATCACAGACGGTTTAACAATCAAATCGTCTGTGATAGTTCTTTCAGCCTAACTTTTTTTTTTTGATTTTCAGCTAGCCTCAGGAATTGCTAGCTATGCCCTCTAAAAACAAGCAGGCAGAAAATAGATACATACAGA
This sequence comes from Ampelocalamus luodianensis, assembly GCA_036346255.1. Taxonomy (NCBI): domain Eukaryota; kingdom Viridiplantae; phylum Streptophyta; class Magnoliopsida; order Poales; family Poaceae; genus Ampelocalamus; species Ampelocalamus luodianensis. Next base: position 32,638,541 of record CM070618.1, read on the forward strand.
TGAATCAATCGTTGACAACTCAAAGTGATCATTTATAACTCAAAAACAGTTACAAACGAATATGTATCAAATATTGTCGCTAGAGTTACAATTGAATTACAACTATTCAAAGTGAATTACAATTAATGAATCAATTGTTTCAAGGTCATTCAGCGGTGTAGATGGACTAGTGAAACTCTCCGTCGGCGTCAATGATATCCGTCATGATGAAGGTGCAGAGCCTCACTCGAACATCCGAGATCTCTCTCTGAACGAGTGAATCTAAATCTATATTCAAGCCCTGTAGCTAGCAAGAGTAAAGTAGTAAGCATATATATTTAAATTTATAATTAGAAATAATTATTATAGATTGACCAACTCCTGATCCTTCAACTTAGCACTCATGAGAATCTGCATATGATGGCAAACGTAGAATGCACATTCTTCTACTTTTGTCAAGCTGATCGCAAAATAGAATTATATATATGTGTATAGTCGGTCGAGACGATTATTACGAAGTATGATATAGGATTATTGTGTTGTAGCACGCATCTGAAATCGCGTCCCCGCGATTATGTGGCGCTCGCTCCTCAGTATAGCCCTCCATCTAAGCAACATAGGAGATGAACGATCTACATGTTTCCAAAAGTTAACCTCGACCATTTCAAACGAAGGAAGACTACAATAGAGTTATGTATGGAGGAAATGAGCACACTTGTCAAGTACTCCTTGCACAAAGGTGAAGTCATGGCTTTTTTACTAGGGAATCAAGGTATAGTACCGGTTCCTCTTTGGTATAATGACTAAAAGGATCCAGCAGTGCCTACTCATGTATGTCGCTATAGTCATTAAACCTAAGTTTGTGTTACAGATAAAGTACAAATGAAATTTGTGTAGCAAGTAGTGAAGCACTTACTCGTTGTAGGGCACCATTATGTAGTCCTTATCGCTTTGAGCAAGCAATCATGTCGTTATGTATTTCGACGAGGATGCGTCGCCAAGATGGTTTGCTCGAGACCATGTGTGGGTCAAGAAACCCACCGCTTCTTTCAATCGCCGGCATTTTTAATCATGTATCTATACATAAGCAATGAGTTGTTATATTAATCCAGATACGTGAATGTAGAACTTGATTGTACACACTTACAAAGGTCCAAAGATCGTGAGAAGTGAGGCATCGAGGGCTTTGAGGTTGAATAAGTCGAATAAGTCGTCGGCCCACGACGGCTGGGCCGGCTCGTGGAGGAATACTCTCAGTATCCGACGGTGATTCCATCGCACCTTTCTCTTTGGTCTTGTGCAAGTACCACTATGCAAACTCGACAACCTAATCCAACAGAGGCTAATATCGTGGTGTTCACCAACGGACTCAAAGAGTATTTCTTAGAGTTAGGAGGTGGAAGTGCCTTAATGTTCTTCGATTTCGATTTGTCCTAAACGACTTGCCACGCGCGCCTTCCCGTGAGACAACTCTGAAATCGACACGCAGACGCTTTTTTGTTCCTTCTGTCTTCTCCACGGAACCGGCGAGGTGGAGTTCGCCGAAGGTTGAGGTGCGATCATGGAGGGTCCCGTTGGAGAGGCATGGTCGTGTCGAGATGGTTGGGTGGAGTCATCAAAGGTTGAGGCGCACCGCAGGTCCGAGCGATGTCCTTCTTGGACCACCGGATAAAACTATACATGGCATCCCCAGTGTTCGATGTCGCCGTCGGCGAATCTCCAACGAGACGGCCCTAAAATTGTCATGTACCATGTCCACCGACTTCGGCGTAACCTCGCGCCACCGGGCACCGTCTTCGCACTATCCCTTCCTTGCATGGATACGCCACCCCGCCCATCCTCACAGACATCTCAACCATCCTCACTTGGAGCGTGCAAGGTGTCGACTCTACAAAACGATACGCAATTAGCTAAGGCGTCCTATAGGTCTATCTTTGGAGCATTCCGAGATGTACATTACCTTGATGTCGCCGACAGGTAATTGGACGCCATCATGTTCATACTTTTGCGTGGACGCGACGCCATCCGATGTTGAGGAGGACTGCCCCAAAACAACGGGGCGCTTGCATCGTTGAGGAGTAGGAGTTGATTCACTTGGTCCTCGCAATCTTGCTATCTTTTCTTCAAATTTTGCAAGAGCACCCGCTCTTCCTTCAAATTTTGTAGTAAGCACATGTTCCAACACCGTGTCGCATCGCCTTGATCTCTTCCCCGCTCCTATAGGTGCGTGAGTCGCCTGGGAATCCATCCTCCAAGATACGTTAACCCTTTGCATCGCGTGCGACCCGGTGCTCTTGTTTCCTGTACGTAGATAGTATATCCTTCTCCTCGCTCGCTGGAAGGAGCCTTCTAACATGCGAACTCAATTTGCCGCAAGAGGTCATCATGTTATTGTAGACATTATGAAGTTATGGACTTATTAACAATCGGTAGTTCAAGACATATTTACCACACGGTTGGCCACATCCCTGCCTCGCTGGTTTGTGAAAGAGATTTCGCCAAGATGTGATCGATACCCTCGCCTTAACCGAGAGAGAGCGCTTGTCCGTGATATCAAGAAATGGCCTTATTTCGCTTCGCCCTCCGCCACCCATTGCGCTGGTTTTACCCGCTGCACCCGGCCGTGCCGAAGTTTGTGGGGGTGAGTGTTCAGTGTTTAGAGAGCCTTGTGCGTCGCACTTTCCTCAAGAAATTCGGTCGTCATCTTCATTTGCACAAAGGCGTCCCATATATCCCGCGACAAGAATTTATATGCCGTGAAGGGCGTTCGACCCGTGTTCACGTACTTCGTGACAAGCATGCTCTTGAAGCTCCTCCACGCCTTTCCCATCGAGAGCAATGCCTGCCGTTCCACATGCGCCTGGTCTGCGGCTGGGAAAGTGAACGATTTTAAAACTTCGTCCCCACACCGCGTCTCGATCATCCGGCACGTTGTCCCGGCACCGCAGTGGTGATGGGGACTCGTTCCCTTCCAAGTATCCCGCAGATGGTCCGGAATCTCGCCGCTGCTTTGGGGGGACAAACAGGGATCCCATTGGCATTGACCTCCGTGACGGTCATTAGGCCTAGAGGAATTTTCGATATTCCTCTGCCATCTCGCGTACGTACCACTTTCCTCGAAGATCCAGACGCATTCGGCGACATCGATGACGGCGGCGAAGATGGTGCGGACGCCATGTCGCTTACTTGCTATCTATATATGCACGAAGCAATATGATTAAGCTCTAACTAACCAGATTCAAGCAGATTTACTTAACTTAACCTATGTTGGACCACATGTATAATCAAATGTAAATCATTCAAGTCATTTAAATTGATTGAAATGCAAAACAAGGATTGATGATAGTTTGTGCTCACAGAAGGAGAGTTGCAAAAGAACAAGTCTTTGTCATCTCGATCCTATTGTCTATACTCTTCATTAAATGAATATGATAATATAAATTCAAACTATGAGCTCTAAACAATACTTTGCTTAACTTTCAAATGATCTCAACTGTTACCGAAAATGATCTTAACTATCACATTCAATCTCAGTATAAGACAAAGTTCATCACAGAGCGAACTAGAAGAATCGTAATAACTAGTATTCAACCAAAGTAACCAATTAACAGATATCAAATTGATGAGTAAGTAATACAATAGAGCTCAAGAATGAACTAACTTTCACATTCAATCTCAAAGATAAGACAAAGTTCATAACAGAGCATGTCAACAAAGCCCATCGATCAATTTGCAATATCTTTAGTACTAGATTCAGCTCACAGATTATCAAAGACTATCAAGTCAATATATCCACCGACAACATAAGGCACTCGTTATGAAAATGTAATGAGCAATGATATCAAGACAATCATAATATCATTTCAAAGAATAAGTCTTATCCACGATTGAGAATAACTATGTAACACCCCTACCCCACATGAGCCTCGGAATGCTACTAAACTAGCACAATAACATTTTTACATTGAAACAATTCTCTAAAATCCGACAGTAACCTCCTTTGTTTAGTTACTAAACCGGAGGTCCCAATATTTAAATATAACACAATCAAATAATCCAACCTCCAAAGATAAACAAGAGATAACCAAAACTATGCTAATCATCACTACAACATCCATAGCATGCTAAACAACTAAAGCATAAAATGTAATGACATTCATAATCCTCTAATCAACTCTATTACAAATTATTCCAAGCATAGTGAGTAATCATAAGAAATTCTTTATGCAATTACTCAACTACTAATTTATCAATCATAATCCAAATGTGAGTAGTTCGTGCAATTGTGCAACCACTTCTATTCCTCCCATGCATGCCGCTCTTGTAAAGGGGTACCTAAAAACACAACAACAAAGCAAGAGTGAGTCCAAAGATCCAGCAAGTACATTAAATGGCAACAATAACATAGACTCATCAGAATCATCAACATCCATATACCATCTCAATTATAAACAAGACATATGCTCATGCTATGCAAGATGCTCAAGTGCACTTTCTCTTTCTCTTTAACTTTTGCATTTTACCAGGTAATGCAAAGTATGCAACCGCCACGATACCCATGCCTGTGCTCGCAAGCACAGTGATCAATTGCCCATTACTCGCAAGTAATGGTGACTCAAGCCCACACTCCGCAAATGTGGGGATTATAAGCCCATCGTTTTCACGATGGGGATCTTCAAAGCCCACATTCCATGAATGTGGGACCTCAAGCCCGTCATCTACATGACGGACTCAATCAGATGTACTTGGTCACTACGTGACTAAGGCGCCTAGATGCTTCTCAACATGCGTATGTACTAGAATGTAACTTTCAACAACTAGTAAAAGCACGAGTACATACCACATCTCAATCATCAATAACATGTAGAGCATTATCACATACAAAATTACTCTTTAATCACAAACATGCCATAACCAAGTCTCATTCATATATATCACACTATCATCCATGTATGACTAGTACAGAAAGACACAACCAATTTCAAGAATCAAACATAAATATTCTACAACCCAATACTTGCAACCCAATCCTTAATCATAGTCATTTTATCAAACCAAGACTTGTAAGTATTGGGTACTTCAAAGTTGTGCATACTTGGTCCTCACAAGACCAAGTCTAAGTATGAAATCAATATGCACAAGCACCAATACTATTCATCATCGAGTACCAAAAGCAATAACGACATTCATGTAAGGCATAACCATACTTCAACATCCACTATTCTTGAAACAATCATCAATCACAATCTTGCTACGCTATCATATATCGAAAAGCACACAAACATGGCCAATCAATCACACACATACAAATGCATAATGCACTTGCCTCAACCGTGCGGGAACGAAGGACGCCAAGAGGGTGCCACCTCCGAACCAGTCCCCCACCTAAAAACCATTTAGGAGAATGCTAAGATAACAGTAATGGACCACTCAACCCAAAAGAGTAAACCCGAACTCGCAAAAGCTTGAAACGCGATCCCAACTCCAATTTCCTATAAGCTAATCTGTCCTCTCGAAATAGTCGCGTTCTAAAATTTGTATCTTTAGTACAGTAGTCCAAATGAGGTGATCTTGGACTTCATTGAAAGGTTATCAAATTCTCCAACTAAACCTAGTTGGTGAGCCTTCCTGATTCAGCCAACTACTACCCCTATCAAGTCAAATAACAGAACAACATTTTCTCGCCAGGTTCTCTGGACAGTACACTAAAACCATCATAACTTTTAGCTCGTTTGTCCAAATTTCTCGTTCTTGCCCTTCCCTGAAAGCTACGACAATTATCTACAACTTTCGTTATACTGAGCTCCTCAAATTCGCCCTTTAACAGATCGAACAAGACATATTACTAAAACCCATCAGATTACCGACAGATTCGCAGAACAGTCCCACCAATAAATTCATAACTTTTGCTACAGAGGTCCAAATATTGTGATCTAGTACTTCATCGAAAGCTAGCGACGTCCTCTACAATTCTCTAGGAGACATCCGGAACTGATTCTGCCCTTAGACTACTCAAAAACGTCTCCCAACCCACTCTGCTCCAACCGATCAGATTACCGATAAAACTTAATAATCAAATAATCGACTAATCGGAAGGGGATCGGGTCTTACTCTCGAAGAACCGCTGAAGATGATGCACCGAGGTCGTGATCTCTCCCCTTTCCTTTCTTCTCCCCGCACTCCTTCTTCTCCCTTCTTCTTGATCGGTGACCACGATGGAGATCCCCCCTTCTCTTCTTGGACAGCACCAATGGAGGGGAAGGTTGGAGGAGATGAATGCTACAGTACCATGGTGCTACAAAGGCACGTGCTACAGGAGGAGGAGCAAGGAGGGAGAGGAGGGCGCCAAAGGGGAGGAGGAGGAGGGTGTGGGAGTGGGGCGGCTAGGGTTTGGGGGGGGGAAGGTGCCTCCCCCCCTTGGTCGGCCACCTATGGGCCTCATGGGCCGAAGCCCAGGCCCAGGTTGCCGCGGTTTTACAAAAAAAACCCTTCTCCTTCCTTGTTTTGATGTTTTGCTGAAGGAAAGATTCTCCCGATTTAATTATTCCTTCCCGATTTAATTATTCTCTCCCGACTAATTCCTTTCAAATACTTTTGGGGCAAGACTAATTCCTTTCGAATACTTTTGGGGCATTACAAACTATGTATCTCACAAAGATCAACTAGCTCACAAGGTTATTAAGTCGTAAAGTCGAGTCGAGTCGCTAGGGGACCGACTTGTCGACTTGACCGACTAGTCGCGACTAGCCACGACTAGTTGGCAGACTAGGACGTATATATACAAGGCATATAATGTACTAAGTTGTAGCAACAAATATACACATATACATATTGTACATCATGAAATAAAGAGAAAACAACATAAGCATGATAATGAGTTGATGACTTACTTGTTTTGATCCTAACATATATTTCTTTTTATGAGTGGCACCAAGACTTCAAGTATATCAAATTTGCCTACTACAACCGCTATTCACAACTACTACTAATTCTACTACTACTAGTAGTAATCCTCACATCGCTACTACTATCGCCGCTATCTAATACAGATACTGCTACTACTACTAGACTACTAGTTTACTACTGCTATTACTAGTACTACACTACTACTACTACTACTAAAACAGAGCAAGAGCATTAGCACTTATCACTTAGTAGACAGTAGAGCAAACAGTTAGCACTTAGCAGATACAGCAGCGCAAGCAGAGGGTGCAAGCGGCGCGGCAGAGACGCAAGCAAATGCAAGCACAGGCATGAGCAAGCAATGGGCGCGAGCGGCCTGGGCGCACACAAGCGAGGGCGACTAGTCGACGATTAGTCTTGATAGTCGTGCGACTTAATAACATTGCTAGCTCATACAAGGATAATTTGAAGCCAAAGTGATGCACAAACGTAATATAGGAATACTCACAGAAGCCTTATCCACAGATTGAGAATAACTATGTATCTCACAAAGATCAACTAGCTCATACAAGGATAATCAACTATGCGTAACTAACAACCAAAAGGAATAAAGCTATATATTAAACCTAACAAATGTAAAGCCAAAGTGATGCACAAACGTAATATAGGAATACACACAGAGGATGCCACACAAGAACTCACAAAGGCAAGGAGGAGGCTGTAGGGAGGAGGCCAACGCGGGAGGAGGGAGGCGTGGGGAGGAGGCCGGCAGCGGGAGGAGGCCGACACGAGGAGGAGGACGGTGCGGGAGGAGGCCGTGCGTGGAGGAGGCCGACACGGGAGGAGGACGGCGCGGAGGAGGCCGGTGAGGAGGAGGCCGCCGTCGAGGCGGCGGCGTCGTGCCGATGTCGGGCGCGCGCGCTGGGCTACTGGCCGGGAGGTGAACAGGCGAACCCTAGAGGAGGCGCATGAGCGTGAGAGCTCTACGGGCGCGGAGAGGAAGTGACGAGTAAAGAGCAAAACAATAGCGGTAACCGTCTGTGATATGGAACGTATCACAGACGGTCATTTAATAGAACCGTCTGTGATAGCCTTTTTATAAGGAGGCCACCTCTTTTGCTCTTACTCAACTCATAACATATTTGACTTCAAAAATTCATATCTAATTCAACTCAACTCCAAATCAAGTGAAACTAATTTTGATACTTCACATTACAATGAACGTCCACATTAACATCACACATTAACACATGACAATTCCACGTTGACATCAAAATATACGTACGAGAGATTATAAGTCCATAAAACATGATGTTATGGAATAAATTAATTACAATGGAGTAAATTTTAATTAAAATATAGCCCTTCATGATGATCGACGCAGATATAGCTAGCTTCCTCACCGGGTTCTTCCTCGAGCCGATGCCGTCTTCGAAAGGAGACAACTCACAAATTGATTGTACTCTTCCTCGCCCACTATATTCTCAACTCCGACAATCCTTCTTTTTCCATGAAGAACTATGTGGCGCTTCTTATTTGCCTGCCTTACATAGAAGACTTGAACAACTTGGTTAGCCAAGATGAATGGTTCGTCTTTGTATCCGACACGATCAAGGTCCATGGTAGTGATGCCGCATTTATCGACCTTCACCGTGGGAGATGGACCCAACGGCACCTAAATAGGGGATCTTGAAAAGCACGTAGTCGAGCTCTCATATCTCCTCTATTTGCCCATAGTACGAGCTCCTCACCATCGGCATCGAATGCATCTATGCGACACCGCTGATCGATCGGTGCTTCCCGCCCCGAGCCAGATAAAATGTGTACCCATTTATGTCGATCCTTGCCATGTGACAATTGTAAATTGTGGCCCTTTGCCAACCAAAGCCAGATCATCACTTGATGACCTCCCGCTGATTCGCACCTTTAACCATTCGCTGAACCGATGGTTGTGCTTCTCGTGATCCAAACCTCCGACCGTCCGGATTCGCTGGCGCACTCCATGTCTTTGTGCTCGCCGATGTATGGGGACACTTGGGTCATGCGTTGCAAGACCATGAAATGGACTTGAGCGCACGATCCGGATCGGGAGTGATTGATTTCTTCCGATGGTCCCGATACCATCCACCTTCCCTCATGACGAGATAGAGGCACACCTATCGGTTCCACTCGAGCCATGTAGTCGACGCAGAACTCAATGACCTCTTCGGTTGCATAACCTTCGATGATGCCGCCCTCCGGTCGAGATCGATTCCGCACGTAGGACTTGAGAATTCCCATATACCTCTCGAACGCTGCATATGATTTAGGAACACATGGCGCATATCTTTATCTCTTTCACAAGATGAACAATTAGATGGACCATGATATCAAAAATGACTGAGGGAAATACATTTCAAGATGACATAGAGTCGTCACCACCTCTACTGAGAGCATCTAGTCCTTGGGGATCGATGACCTTCTGAGCAATTGAGTTGAAGAAATAACACAGCCTCAAGATTGCCACTTGGACCTTGTTCGGCAAGATACTCCAAATTGCAATAGGAAGCATTTGTGTCATCAGCACATGACAATCATGAGACTTCATACCAATTAATTTCATGTGAGACCCCGGTTTATTAAGCTTGTAACACTTAACCTTCCACTGGTTCTAGTATCACAAACAGAATAAATCGCGCCTCGATGGACATGTGCTTCCCAGAAATTGCAGCGCACATTCATCATACAAAAGCATGCATCATTTCCATACAAGATAATATAACAAGTCTACCAAAAGACATACATAATATAAGTTATTACAGGACAGCCGACCGGCCAAATGAATTAAGTATCAAGTAACAGCGGAAGCAAAAGGTGCCATAAGATGGCTTAAACCAAAAGACGACCGGTTAGCCTCATAACACCACAGGGCAACCGACCGGACCGCCAAGCTAATCGCCCCACACACTGCCACAGCACCAACTCACAAAAGTGAGGCCCCTCAAGCTCACCTCTTCCTCTGCACACAACAAGCAATGCAGGTGAGTACAATAATGTACTCGCAAGACTTACGAGTAACAAGCCTATACATAGCTACATGAAAGTCAGATCAAAAGAAGGTTGGTTATATGGTTATTTGGACGATAAAGCAAGTTTCATTTGCAATAATGTAATAGATTGAAGGCAATTTGACAAATCAGCTTTTTAAGCATTGAAATAACAAATAGTAACAATAATTATCAAGTAACCACCTAGAAGTGACTAACCCTTTAGCCATCAAGAAATAAGCATGAATCCCATTCATACCACCCATCAAATTTTAATTAAAAATGTTGTAGTCTAACTCTTGAAAAGCTTATCCAAGCGTGTCCATAACCTAGACGAGACTATTCGAATAGTTTGTAATTCCGCAGGGTGTACCAATGTACCCACACTTCGCATCGCTTTTTGCCAAGCTATTAAGCACACTTCCTTTGGTATGACTACAAGACACCGAGTCCTACGAATCCTTTCCAATGGAATATGCTAATCAAGAGACGCACGTATGGGGTTAATCCTTAGTGATCCGTCGACTAAATATGGATCACAAGGACCCATACGTGGAACAGACACACCGCCTCAAGGTGCGCGCTCCCCACAAACATGTCCATGTTGCACATAATTAAATGTGCAACCCACCACGCGACTCATTAATTAACACACCCCAAAGTACTCAGCTAACAGAGGTCTCATATCCTCTAGTGTGGTTAACACGCACGTAAATGCTCTGATAATGTGTACTCACAAGTAGTTCGGTCCTTAATTGACCCGCACCATTCCAATCACACCCAAAAGATCACACCATCTTACCATTGTGCCTCGCCTAAATTGTTTTCATTTTCGCTTTAGTTTTGCAATTTAGACATAGCACAAGGTCAAACATAGAGATCATAATAAGTTTATAGATCAAGGTTATCGACAAGTCGATAACCGCCATTTCTACCGATAGCTAAGCATGGCTAAGCATAATGATATGTAAACTACTATGACAAGGGTTCATCCAAATAACCCAAAATCACAAAGAAATAATCCTAGGCTTCAGAGTAGAGGAATAAACATTTCCTACCGACAATGCAACCATCCAACTACCGACAATAGTTTAAAACAACATAGCAATGCATACATAGAGTTTGCAAACCACATATTAGAATTTGAAATTAGTAGGAACAATATGATCAAATGATGCTACATCCGCTTGCCTTGCCGAGTGCAGATCTCATGGTCGTGGCTCTAATTATTATCAATATAGTCTTCTAACCTAACGCTAAAAGGCGATAAACCAATTAAGAACGAATAATACCAAATAAACTCCAACAAAGAAAAGACATTCAAATCTAATGAAATTTATACAAAGCTCTGGGATAATTTTAGACAATTTTAGAACAAGAATCATGCAATTTGGATTTAGGATGCAAAAGATATAGTTAAAATACTCTTTCTCACCCTATTAAATCACCGATTTAAATATCGGTATTGTTCATGGCGAAATTTCTAGAATGATCTAAGGTCTGAAATTTTTATAGCAGTAGATTATGACATCCTAGTGACAAGAAAGTTGAGTTTACTAAATTTGGAGTTATAAACATTTACTTATGATTTTTCTAAGTTGTAAACCTAATGCAAGTCATTTTACGTAAATAAATCCATGTTCAAATCCTATTTTACATTAAAGGCATCAACAGAGGAATTTAACAAAATTGATTTTGCACAAATTGGAATTACATGGAAAAGATATACATTTTACAAGTTTTAAATCTATTTCGAATATTCAAAATTGGCAGAAACAAGTTATTTTGTTACGATTTTTCACATGTAAATATGCCTAAATGCATTTTTAGATTAAACTATAGTGGCATAAGATTTTATTGCAGCTTGGAATTACCTAAAAAGGAGTTAACAAGAATTAGTTATGAGTTTTTAAAGTTTTAAATACAATTTTTAGTTGATAAATACAAGCTTACGTAAATATATTCGAACTTAATTGTAAATAAGCGACGAGACGCCGAGAACCCTTGATCTAAAATCCTACGCCCACGCCAAGGCCGGGAACAAATAGACGCGCGATACCTAGAAGGAACCCACCGCTGGATCAAGATCCAACGGCCACGAGGCGGGATGCATTCGGACGGCGGATTCACGCCAACCACAATCGTAGATCCAAGATGGACGGCCAGATCGCACTCCTCCTTCGGATGGTCCGACAGATTCACGATCTCGACCGCAGATCAAGCGATGGACGGCCTAGAATGATTTAGCAACCTGATGGTCCGAATGCATACAAGATCCGGGCCGCTGATCACGGATCGACGGTCCACAATCGACAAAGTGCTACGCACGGGACTTAAATGCGCGAGGAGGATTTTAATTCGTGGGCCCACAAGTCAAGAGGGACAGGCCAATTAGGATGTTGATTAATTATCAAAATCAATGATTAGTAATTAATGTGTCCTAAAGATCTTTGCACAGAGTGGATTTAAAAGATGGGGCCCACCTAGCGTTGACACAAACCGATTTAAGACACATTAATTGCTAACCAATGATTAACAATTAATGACCCCAGAGCCACGGCTTAAGGCCTATGGCCCACATGCCAGCGACACAACGAACTGTGATTAGGACATGATTAATGCACCTAATGATTAGCAATAATCGCAAATAATGTGTCCTAAATAAATGACGAAACGAGGATTTCACAAGACACTACCGAAGCGTGTTCAACTGGCTTGTCACGGCGACCGCCACCACGGCGCCAACCAAGAAGTGAAATGGAATCGCAATATCCTTACGGACCTAGTGGTGACAACCTCACGCGCGTGAGGGACTGAACGCCGCTAGCCGAAAAATGAAAATGGAGCTTTATCGCTAAGCACCTAAAATAGCAAAATGCTCCATCACAATCCAAAGAGGCGTGTGGCAAAGCCTCTAGGGACTAATAAGAAGCTACCTTAATGAAGAGAAGCTTTCAAAGATGGCCGAGAAGCTTGTCCACGGTGGAGCTTTTTGACCCGGGAAGAAGATATGAAAATAGAGACTGAGCCAAATGAACACCACGGTGGTCAAAATAGCTACACCAAAGCCCATATAACCTTCATGAGTAATTAATTGAGGAATAGAGCACTCACCGAGTGAGGAAGAAAATGACCAAATTAGTCGAATTTGAACAAACCCCAAATTGATAATTCCTCGAATCAAATCCAAGATTAAGTGAGGGATATGTTCAAGATAGAGAGGAGGTTAAATTGGTGCAAGAAAATATGAAGGAGAACCACTGAACACCAAGAACACCAATGGAGATCTACGGTCAACAATGGTGGTTTGGGGTTCTTATGAGTTAAGCTCCAAAACCGAAATGGAGCTCGAGGGTGGTGTAAAGGGATACTAGTAGGTATTGAAGGTGCTTATAAGGCTTTGAAAATATTAGGGTTTGCCAAAAGAGCTTTTCGGAGGCATGGTGCAAAGCTCAAGACACAAGGCATGGCGATAAGCATAAAGAGGTAGATGGTGCACTAGGGCAAGGTATGGCCGAAAGTATCTCCCCAACTCTTAATGTCGACTAGGCGCCGTAGGGAGCATGAAATGACATCCCTATGCCCTACACTATTTTCGCATCTACGGAGGTTAAAGATGACCGAGAAAAGCTCGCTAATAAGGACCCTTGATTTTAATCGGACGGTCGACAACGCCACGCCCGAGATTTGAAAATAAAGGAATAGATCGGAGCCCTGATTAGAAACGAACGGCCAGATTCACACAAAACAACCTAAGGTCCGAATGTCTCGAGAATCTGGGCGTTAGATGGGGATCCAATGGTTCGTAAGGGATAAAGCATCCGCACGGTCCGAATGCTCACACGAACATGGGCAGCGATAAGGATCCAACGCGGAGATTAGACGCGCGATTTTAAAATGTGCTCTGCGCGCTTAGTTGATCGGACCGAGTCAAGAGGCTCGAGCCCGAGTCCGACTCAACCCAAGGAACAGAAAATTAGGTTTTGAGTTTTAAATCGAACTAGGACTTTGAGGATTTAATTGAGATAGCAAAATAACTCCAAAAATTATGAAATTTTTACTAGAGCTTGCTAACTCGCACATTAACCTTGTATAAAGTTTTCAGAGGTTTTATGTCATGCATTTTTCTCCAAAACTAATGCAAGGCTCGTTTGTTGTTTGACTAAGAGTCAAACAGGTTTGATCGCCTCTAAAAATATTCAAACAATTTCTAAAAATTGTGAAATTTTTCAGAGGGGCCACATACCATCACAGAACTTAGGAAAAATATTTTCCAAAGGATGTTCACAAGATTTGAGATGAATGTTTTGGAAGACAAGGTTTTGATCAAAAGACTTGTGGCTTTGTATTTCCATAACTTCTTGTACAAGAATTGTTCAAAGCATACAGGAAATACATGATGTAAGAAAAGTTTTAATTTCTACTCATTTTCTTATATTTGAAACACAAGTCCAATATTGGGATGTTACATTTCAAATCTTGCATAGAAATAAGTTTTTTAATGTTAGCGGAGTAACCAGACGGGACTTTGACACCATGCAAGCTCTGGCACAGTTTATTTCTCTCGGCCTTGGACATAGTGTAGTAAGCTGGTGGAAGGTATGTTCGTCCTTTATCGGTCTCTTTCGGTGCTAACTCGGTCCTTATGTTCATATCAACCAAGTCACCCGTGCGTTAACACCATCCTTTGTTTTGCCACTAATGTTCAGTAAGAGACCAATCAAGCTATCACATACATTCTTCTCCACGTGCATGACGTCGATGCAGTGATGAACTTCTAAGTGCTCCCAATAAAACAAGTCCCAAAAAATTGACCGCTTCTTCCAGATGTTCTTCTAAAAGCCCTTGGAGCTGAACTGTCCTCCTTATTTCCGTCAAATTGTTTCTTCATCTTGCGGTATGGGTGACTCCTGGGAAGGAACCTACGGTGACGCCTATACACGCTTTACGCGAGTTGTTCACCATACACTCTTCGTAGCATCTAAGCAAGCAAGGCATGTGCTTTGGCTCCTTTCGCATCAAGCCCTGACGAGTTACCAAGAGCAGAAAATCATTGATAGTGCGTAACAACATGGCGCAGAAGAGAAGTTCTCGCTTGTACGCATCCCATACTTGTACCCCTTCGCTCCACAAAGGTCACAAGATCATCCAAGAATGGTGCTAGGTACACATCAATATCGCTCCTGTGTTGCTTGACCCTTGGATAAGTAGTGACATCAAAATGTACTTCCGCCTCACACACGACAAGGAGGAAGGTTGTACATACATAGATTCACTGTCGTGCTCTCGTTACCGCTCATATTACCGAAAGGATTCATTCCATTTGTACTTAATCCTAACCTTATGTTCCTGCCCGCACCAAACTCTTTGAAGGTCTAATCAAAGTTTCTCCACCGCGTAATCACAGGTGTCTTAGCTTTCCATCTTTCTCACGCTCCTCCGAGTGCCAACGCAGCAATCTTGCCTCCTTTCGGTTCGCAAATAAACGCTTCAAACGTGGGATCACAAGCGATACCACAACATATTAGCAGGAGGTCCTTACTTCACCTTAGCGGATTCTTACGCTTGTATCGGATGCTTTGCACACGGACATACATGCAAGTCTGCATACTCTTACGATACAAGATACAATCGTTCGGACATGCATGTATTCTTTCTACTTCCATTCCCAATGAACAAAGAACCTTCTTGGCTTGGTAGGTGGTGCTGGGCAACACGTTTCCCTCCGAAAGAATGTCCGCTAGGAGACCTAATAACGTTGTGAAACTCTTGTCGAACCAGCCATTGCTTGCTTTCAATTTCAGCAGTTCAAGTACGGTTGACAACCTTGTGTATTCCAACTTGCAGCCATGGAACAAAGGTTTCCTCGAGTCCTCCATTAAGCGCTCAAATTTACAAAACTCTCTCTCACTGTAGCTCCCTTCTGCATCGCATAGCATCTGATTCATATTGTCATCGTACGACCTATCCTCATCAAAAGCACAATCCACATCTGCCACATCGTTGACTTCCTCGGCGATGTCATCATTATTAACTTCCTCGGCGATGTCGTCATTATTAACTTCCTGTATAATCTGCTCTTCACCGTGACTAGTCCAACATGTATACCCTTTTTTGAAACCCCTTCGAATCAAGTACCCTACGATCTGCGTCAGATTGTTAAAAATCTTCAGATTACCGCAATCAATGTATGGATAGTACATAAATTATATCCCCTTATTCAACATATCCTGCTCCGCAGCTCTTTTAAAAGCAATCACGCCATTAATGTACTCTTCACTCACACGGTTCGCACCATACATCCAGTTTCGGTCCATCTACGCTACGCACGTAACAATTAGTAGTATTAAATTATATTAATAAACTGCAAATACGTTACTCCTCCTATTAACCAAATACACTAAAATTGCTTAAAGATCAACCTAGAGCAAATATAAAGAGTTACATATCGTTACCCTCAGAGCTCACGACGAAAATTCCAAATATCCCGCGAGATTCCTCATTGGCCTTCTCCTTCAGGCCACAGTGCAATGTGAGAGTTAAGTGGACAGGGCAAGAGAAGAGCCGCAGTCGAAATGCACCTCCCCCATAAGCTTCTCCCTCTCACAAAACACCCACTGCCGAAACAAAGCACTCATTCACAACACCCAAACCGAGAGCTACCACCAAAGCCAAGCCTCACAAAGCAAGCAATATGCAAGCCAAATAGCCATAAGTTGCTAGGGCAACCCACAACCAAGAACAAGGCAAGCAAAACAAGCAAACCTCCTACAGCCACCACAGAGCAAAGTTTCTCAAGCCAATCTATTCCAAACAACAGATCAGAGGCGCTAGGGTAGGGGGTCTGTCGGGTCCTGATATTTATAGGGGTGGCATATCACAGACGGTTCACAATAAGAACCGTCTGTGATAGTGTCTCATCGCAGACGGTTCTTATTATCAACCGTCTATAAAGTATCACAGACGGTTGGTAGAAGGAGCCGTATGTGATGAGGCACTATCACAGACGGTTCTTATTACCAACCGTCTGTGAAGTATCACGCATAGCTTGGTAATAAAACCGCTCGTGATGAGGCATTATCACTGCACGGTTCCAAAGGGATCCGCTCAGAGAAGTTCAACACGCGGATCCTTTGGAACCATCTGTGATGAGCGTCTCATCACAGACGGTTCTTATTATGAACCGCTCGTGAAGTATCGCTGCACGGTTGGTAGAAGGAGCCGTCTGTGATGAGTCACTATCACAGACGGTTCTTATTACCAACCGTCTACGATACTTCACAGATAGTTCATAATAAGAACCGTCTGTGATGAGGCACTATCATAGACGGTTCCAAAGGGAACCGTCTGAATAAGTTCAACACAGACGGCTTCTTTGAAACCATCTGTGATGAGGCGTCCAGTATGACCTATTTTGTAGTAATGTCTTCAGGACCTCCCCTTGTCCAAACCTCGTTGTTGGTTTAAGACCTCCCCTTTTGGGTTTAGACCTTCCTTTGGTTATGACCTTCCCTTGTTGGGTCATGACCACCTCCGGGTTGCTCCAAGCTCAGGTTTGTGTTTCAAACCCCTTTGATTTTTGAAATCTAATTTTGGGTTGAGTTTTCCCCTTTCAGGACCTCCCCTTGAGTTGATCTAACCGTCAGGACCTCCCCTTGAGTTGATCTAACCGTCAGGACCTCGTTTAAGTTCTCCATAGGACCCCCTTGTCCTTTGGACCTCCCTTTGGTCTTTTTGCAAAGACCACCTTTGCGAGTTGAGACCACCTCATGGTCAAGACCGCTGGTCTTTTTACAAAGACCACCTTCGCAGTTGAGACCATCCTTTTACTGGTCTGTTCTCTTGAGTTTGACTGGCCCCATTTGTCAGTCTTGTCCACTTTCTCAATTCCCCTGCCTCAAAAGCCTGTGTGCATTAAATGGATGTTGCATCACATTAAATGCGGTCACATCCGAGGTACTTCGTTTCCTCCTTTTTATGGCATGCCTTGTCTTATCTTTGTCCTATCTTTCACCTATCCTTGACACGTATGCTCTGAGTCGCTCAGGGTTTCCGTTGCCATCTCCAGCTATATGTAGCCCGAGCATGCCTCCCTTCATCACCTTTTTCCTCTTCTTCCTTACTTCTTTGCTCTTGCCTAGTTCTCTCCGTGCTTGTGCCTGGGGCTTCACCCTCCTTTGGGTTGGACCTCCCCTCTCGCCAGGACCTCCTGCTTTCTGGTTTTTGGGTTGAATTCGTTTAGGTTCTTTTACCCGAGTTTACTTTGTTAATTTGGTTCTTTGTGAATGTGTAGATCCTGAGTTCGTGGAGGAGTACTTGGACCCAGCAGTTTCTATCGAAGCCTCGCCATTTCTCAACGAAGGCAAGTCACAGACCTTTGATCATATTGAACCCAGCTTTCCAAAAGTATATTGTTTTACCATATCATGCATAGCTACTTTTACATAAATAGTTTGGGCAGTAGCTAACTCCCTTTTGACAGTATGCCTCCTTGAATAGTTGTACCCGACATATTGTTGTGTCCCCCTTTGACACCTTAGAATGGGTAATCTTAGTTGGTATTTGTTTGATATTGCCAACAGGGGATCATACTTATGCTTAGCCTTTGCTTTAGAACCGCTGGTCTTGAGAATCATGATGCTTCCTTAATAATCTTGACTATTTGATCTATGCAATTGTGGTGTGATGCCACTGTTGTGCAGTTGTGGTGGGATGCCACAATTGTGTCAATCGTTGTGCGATGCCACTGTTGTTAAAACTTGTTGTGTCAAGACGAGGGTGGTCTTTTGGCCGGGTTGAATCCAAAATATTTTCTCACTCGGGCGAGTGATCGTGTAGTAAAGGGGGTGCTATACGCACAATGGGATGAGGATGTCTCGCCTGAGTGGTTTAAGGACTTAACTTTGTGATCCACTGATTCGGGTATTACCTTGCAACAACAAGACCATTTTATGGGGGTGGTCTGGGCTAAATAATTAGCGATGAGATGGTTCGGTTCTGTTGTGGTGGAAGTGTGTGTTGATTCACACTTGGCGCAAGAGGGGGCCACTGGGATGGCGAAACCTTAGCGGGTAGCTCCGAGCCAGATCAAAGCTTTGTAAAGGTCTTGTCACGCTCTCTAGACTGCTCATCGTCAGAAATGAGCAAAGGGTTCCGATGGGAACCCGACCCGCTAGAGAGGTCGTGAATTGTGGGTAAAGTTGTACACCTCTGCAGAGTGAAAAATCTATTTGAATAGCTAAGTCCTTGATCATGGACATTACCTAGTGATTTTGTGCAAGGGGTAGCTTTTCAAAAGAGGTCTTGTGAACCCTAGGGTGGTCCAGGATGCTCCAGAGTTGGTGCTCTGGGGAGGTATTGGAGCCTTAGGGTGGTCTTTGGGAGCTCTGGAGTTGGTGCTCCAGAGTGGTCGTGGGGGTGGTCTTGGTCGTGGGTGTGGCCAGACCTCCCACAAGTGGTCTTGGGAGTGAGTTGATGCTCACGACCTCCTTTCAACAAATATACTTATGTATTATTGTTTTGTTTTTAACTTGAGCTTGCAATCTATCTATGTTATTTCCTGTAAAATATTGCTTTCTGTAACTAACCTTGCAGCTCTCCATTGTCAATGCCAATGCATGAATAATATTTGCATACTTGTTCCTTGCTATTTGCTGAGTACATTCAACGTACTCATGGTTTTAAGCCCTCTGTTTGAGCAGTGGCCAAAGATGATCAAGAACAAGGTGGCTCAGACCTCTTCGAGGAGTAGTTTCTCAATGACCCAGCCTTTTAGGAGACGCCCTCCACTCGACATCCTGTGGCTTGCCGGATGGCTTCAAGCGCTGTTGGTGGTTCTGCTGTGAAGTTTTGTTGCTGGCTTTTGTAAGCCCTCGCTGGGAACCTCTGTAAACAACTTTGGCTATAAGGCCCTTGCCTAATATAAGTTTTCTTTGTTTGTTTCTTCTGTTATCGGACTAGGTGTTTGTGATTTTCACCTATGTGGTTTTGTGCGAGCTAGCTTCAGTTCCTAGGACTAGCTCAGTGCACAGAGACCAGACCTCCGGGAGGTCTTTGTGATCTCCTAGGAGGTCCTGGAGGATCTCCTCTTAGGGTGCCCTTGGAGGACCTTCCAGACCTCTGGGTGGTCCTATCGGACCTCCCTAAGATCTCCTAGGAGATCTTCTCAACACATCCAGAGAGGGTCCTGACAGCGCGTTGCCCTCGACCAGCGAGGGGCACTGCCCCTTCGAACCCCGCCCGCTAACCGGCTAGCAGGACCGCCGTGCTGGGTAATCGTACCGCACGTTATAGGTAGTATGCATTCATGTCGCCTGATAGAATTGGATTCTATGCATAACTCATTTTTTGTAGGGTTTGATGTGAATAGTGTGGCCCATTGTGTATGTGATGCATGAATGGATTTTCATGGCCTGCGTGTCATGCTGTGAGATAGCCATCGAGCTACATATTATTGTATAACGGTCTACGTACCGACATGTGATACTTGACATTATCCTATGCAATTCATTACTAGCTTTTAGGAGTAAATGCTTAGTAGATGAATGCAGTCGGAGACGTCAAGCATGGTGGTCGGAGAACAGGAAGCATACTGATGGAGATCGACATGTCAAGGGCCATACTATTTCACAGTTTAATTTGACTATCTGTGAATATTTGTGTTTATTCCTATTAAGCTATTTGATCATGTTTTATCATTAGATGTTAGATTCATATCCAGATTCTACTTCTGTTGGTACTTGTGTATATGAGCTTGTGGTATATGAGGTTATGTTAGATTCATATCCAGATTTGTGTATATGAGCTTGATTAATGCTTAATCTCTTAACATATCCAGATTTATAATATCGACCCCTCGTACTGAAAGTAGTAGCCAATGCCTAGCTCATTTGAACTGTCAATGTATGTCTAAAGTATTGTTTGGGATCTATTAGCTCATTTGAACTGTTAGCGAGGAATGACCCTGTTGCCATCCCTATGTGCGTATGCCAATTATTGGTATTATATGAAGGTTATTTTACTACCCTTATGGAATTTTTATGACGTATCCGTATTATGTGCAAATTCTTCAATATTAATGGTATTTGTGCCTCAGTCATGTGCTTCGTGCATAATTTTTATTATTAAGTCCTAATCATACTTCTATTTGTTTATATAATTAATATGTTTACAAGGTAATTTTAGTTAATTGGTTGGGTAACTTCTATTTTTTATGTATAAAATATGTTTCCAAGAGAAATTATCTTTAAAAATACCTAGTGGATATCAACTTGCAATCCATTTTATTTAAACTTTCAGCGTTTTGAATTCTGAAATTTTAGTTCATTGCGTATGTAACTTATATAGATAGCAAGTAAGCGAGATGGCAGAGGCACCGTCTTCGCCGCCGTCATCGACGTCGCCGAATGCGTTTGGATCTCCGAGTAAAGTGGTACGTAAGTGGGACAAGAGAGGAACATCAAAATTGCCTGTGGGCCGAATGACTCTCACGGAGTTCGGTGGCGCTAGTCCTCGAGTCCCAAGAAAGCGGTGAGATTTCAACCATCTGCGGGATACTTGGAAGGGAACGGGTCCCCATCACCACACAAAACTGGAAGTCTCTGACAAAGGAACAGAGAGGCGAGCTGTGGATAGAACTTTCAAGCTCGTTCACTATCCCAGAATCAGACTAGGCACGCGTGGAATGGCAGGCGTTGCTCACGATGGGACATGCGTGGAGGACCTTCAAGAGCACACTTGTCACGAAGTACGTGAACATGGGACAGACGCCCTTCACGAAGTATAAATTCTTGTCGCGGGATATATGGGACACCTTTGTGCAGATGAAGACGACGGCCGAATTTCAGGAGCAAAGTGCGACGCACAAGGCTCTCCAGGCACAAAACACTCACCCCACAAACTCGGCACCGATGGGTACGCGGGTAAAACCACGCAATAGGTGGCGAAGGACGAGAATGCAACCCCGCCATTTGCTGAGATCACAAACAAGCGCGCTCGAACTTGGTTAAGAGCGAGGGCATCAGCCACACCTTCGGGCGGCATCTCTTTCATAAACAAGGCAGACGAGGAAGTGTCCCAACATCTGGTAAATATGTCAAACTATCTAGTTGTTAATAAGTTCACAACTTCATACTGACTATAATAACATGATGACCTCTTTTTGCATGTATTGACTTCCGCATCTTTCTAGGGCTCCTTCGAAGCAAACAGGGAGAATGATATACTATCGGAGGCTCTGCGAAATAAGGAGCACCCGGGTCGTACGCGAGGCGTTGGGGTTTATGTACCTTGGAGGGATAGATTCACAAACGACTACGACACGTATAGGAGTAGAAAGAGATCTAAGGCCGAGTACGACAACCGGTTGGAACAAGTGCTTACTGCAAAATTTCAAGGACATATAGCAAGATTGCAGGATCAACTGAATCAAGTACTCCTCAACCAGTCGCAAGCCACCCCCGTTATTTTGGGAGCCAGTCTTCTTCAACATCGGAGTAGCGTTGCATCCACGCAAAATTCTAAACATCATGACGTCCGATTACCTATCAACAATATCAAGGTAATGTACATCTCTGGAATGCTTCAAAGATAGACCTATAGGGTGCCTTAGCTAATTATGTATTGTTTTGTAGGAGTCGACACCCTTCAAGCTCCAAGTGAAGATGATTGGGTCTATTTCTATCGAGGCTAAGCAGGGGATGGTGTATCCATGCCAAGAAGAGACAATGCAGCACGGTGCCCAGGTAGCGCGGGGTTACGCCAGGGTCCAAGTGGACATAGTACATGATAATTTCATGGTCGTCCCACTGGAGATTCGTCCGAACAAAAACATCAGAACATTAGGAGATGCCTAGCACACTTTTATCCAATGGCCCAAGAAGGACATCGCCCTGTACCCTATAGTGCCACGATCTCGACACGAATATGCCTCTCCAACAGGACCCTCGATGACTCCATCTCAACCTTCGCTTCAGAAGGCCGCCTCATCAGTTCCCGTGGAGAAGACGCCGAAGGAATTAAAAAAGCGTGTCGCCTTATCGGTTCATGAGTCATCTCATAGGAAGACGCGTAGCGGGCAAGTCGTTAAGGCTAAATCGAAATCGCAGAACACTAAGGTGCCTCCCAAGCCTGGGGCATACTCCCTCGGAAGTCCATTGGCCCCGGCACGATGATAGCCCGCTACTGATTAGGTTGCGCCTTTGCATGTCTGGTACATGCGGAAGACCAAAGAGAAAGGGTGTGATACTACAATCACCATCAGATACATGAAGGAGCATTTCTTCAACGAGTCGGCTCCCTTCGCCATGGGCTTCGACGATTTATTCGACCTATTCAACCTCACTTCCCTCGATGCCTTACTTCTACGATGTTGGACACTGTAAGTGTGTACAATCAAGTTCTACATTCACGTAATACTGATAAATGTCACAACTAATTGCTTATGTATAGATACATGATGAAAAATGCCCGAGAAAGCTGAGAACCGGTGGGTTTCCTCGACCCACACGTGGTCTATGAGCAAACCATCACCACAGACGCATCCTACATTGAGAAATACATAACGACGGGATTGTTTGCTCAGGACGATAAGGACTACATACTGGTGCCCTACAACCAGCAGTAAGTACTTCACTACTTGCTATACAAATTTTATTTATACTTTATACGCAGCACGAACTTAATTAGGTTTAATGACTATAGCGATATACATGAGTAGGTACCACTGGATCCTTTTAGTCATTGTACCAAAGAGGAACAAGGTAATATACCTTGATTCCCTACTCAACAAAAGCATGACTTCACCCTTGTGGAAGAAATACTCGACATGTATGCTCATTTCCTCCATACATAATTTTATTATAGTCTTCCTTCGTTTGAAATAGCCGAGGATAACTTTTTGGAATCATGTTGGGCGTTCATCGCCTATGTTGCCGATGGAGGGTCATACAAGGGATCGAGCACCACACTGCAACACAAGAAGCGATTTCTAGTACGAACTACAATACAATAATCCTATATCACACTTCGTAATAATGTCTCTCGAATTGAATATACCTATATATGTAATTCTATTTTTGCAGTGCCACCAGCAAAAACAAGTTCATCATGCATTCTACATTTGCCGTCATATGCAACAAATCATAGGTGCTAAGACGAAGGATCCAGAGGTTTGTCAGTCTCGCAATAATTATTTCCTAATTATAAATTTAACTATATATTCTTACTACTTTACTCCTGCTAGCGACAGGGCATGATACTCGATTTAGATTCATTCGCTATGACCGAGATCTCGGAGGTTCGAGGAGCGCTCTACAGCTTCATCAAGACGCAGATCTTTAACGCTGACGGAGAGTTTCACTCCGTCAATACTACTGAGCAACCTTTAAACAATTGATTCAATTGTAATTCAGTTTGAGTAGTTGTAATTCAATTGTAACTATAGCGACAATACTTGAACATATTCTTTTGTAATTGATTTTGAGTTGTCAACGATTGATTCATCTGTGATGTATCTATTTTCTGCCTATTTGTTTTCAGAGGGCATGGCTAGCAATTCCTGAGGCTAGCCAAAAATCAAAAAAAAAAAGTTAGGTATAAAGAACTATCACAGCATCGTTTTATCCTTTAATCGCTGCGTGAAGGATACTATCACGCATTTGTTTCACCTACACCGCCACGTGATATGTCGGCTATCACAGACGGTTCTATTTACTAACCGTCTGTGATATGTATGAAATCACAGACGGTTGGTAAACAGACAGATGGTTTTTGGTAGAAATCGTCTATGATAGTAGCCCTTCACAGATGGTTTTGACCAAAAACCGTCTGTGTTGTGTCTTATCATAGATGGCTCAAAAACCATCTGTGATAACAGGCATATCATAGATATACAAATTCAGACAGTTCGAAAACCGTCTATGATGACGGTTCTAAACCGTTTGTGATGAGGTTTTCTGTAGTAGTGTTTATTCCATTAACTACCTTATGAACCCTGTTCTCACTTTTTAGAGCATGACTCATGAGAATTAGTGATTAACCATAAGTAATTAGTGTGTCATCACTATATAAATAGTTAGGGTGTAAATTTGATTAGAAGTGTGGTTTAAAGTAATTTGATTAGAAGTGAGGGAGAGGCCGCCTTCTAAAACTTCCCATTTGATTAGAAGTGTGGTTTAAAGTAATTGGAGTTTGAGCACTCAATTATTTGCATGGACAGCAAAGTTAAAGAATCATATAAAACAGACAATCTTTATTTATATATAATGGCTAGGGAAAATGCTATGCAAAAGAGTAGTTAGTGGTTACAAACTTACAATGTTACATAGATGTGTCATTCAACAATTATGCAAGCATGGTCAGCTAGTAAAGTACTTGATCTCTAATCAACTACTCGCTGCAAAATATACAACAAAAGCACTGGGAATGCATGCAAATAAATGACTTGTGGTTTCACAAAAAAAAGAATTAATATATCAAAACTGTACATGTTGCTTGCAAAATTGTCATTCTTTTTATCTCTAGTAAACAACTACTTGCATAATTCAATTTTGATCTTGGTAATGTTCAAGAGGCAAATAATATCTCACAATTAGTGTCATTCGTCATACACAAGACATCCATCTGATCAACAAAGATGAAGCTCACATGAATTTCAACCATCTTCCTCTAATTTTTTTTTATCTCAAGCATCCTTACAAGTGCCATAAAAGATTAGATCAAGCCTCCAATGATAAAGTTCTCACTAGTCCGATAAAATCAAACTGATAATTTTTCTCAATTGGAACAACGAGGATCGTGCAGACGTACGCTGATCTAGAACGCATGAAGGTGAACGCCACCACACCATTTTTTTTATTTTTTCCCTTTTTATTTTTTTTCATTTTCTTCTTTTCCTCTTTCTTTTTTTTTCATTTCCTTTCTTTTTCTTCTTTCCCCTGTCTTTTCTTTTCTTTCTTTATTTTTCTTCTTTCCCCTTTCCTTTCTTTATTTTCTTCTTCCAAATCCCCGCACTCCTCCTGTCTCGCTCTGCCTTCTTCTTCCCCAATCCCCCCTTCACCTACCTCTCCTCCCCTCCTCAGCCCAAGCAGGCACCTCCTGTTGCCGCGTCGGCGCCACCCTCCACACGCCGCCACCTTCCACCCTCCCCAACCCCAAACCCAACTGGCTCCGGCTCTCTCCAATCCCCAATCCCCATTCCTTATTCATGGCGCCGGCGGCAAGAAGGAGGCCCCGGCAGCAGCGTTGCGGCGACAAGAAGGAGGCGACTTCAAGGGCGATGTCGCGATGACAAGAAGGCGGCGGTGGCCGAGGCAGGCGATTCAGCAGCGGAGGCACGCGATGGTGTCCGAGGTGGGTAGAGGCGGCCAAGAACGCGACGGACACGACCGAGCTACAAGCGGCGTGTGCCGTGCCCATGTCGGTAGGACCTGACGGTGGCCCCTCGTGTGTTTGTGCCGTGTTGGGTCTCGCCGACGACTGTCCATGCCAGCACGGTACAGCCCGAGAGCTCATCGTGCTGTGCCGCCGTGGCCTGCGGCTCGTCGTGCTCGTTGTTACCTGCCAACTCAATGTCACATCGTGGCACGGCTGGACTCCCACCTCTAGCGCAGAGGCTCCCAAGTAGGAAAATGAATTCCATGAGGACGACTTTCCACACATCACCCCTGCAATCCAACACCCGGGGATGGGCCTCACGCGAATTCATTTTCCCCAAGTAGGGCCTGTTTGGTATGACTCTGCTCCAGGTTTTTGCAACTCCAACTCCAGCTTCAATTTTGGATCTACTCTATAAGAAGTTGGAGTAGATTGAGGAGGTGTTTGGTTAGAAAGCTAACTCCCACTCCCTGAATGAAAATGATCTATGTGAAAAGATGAGAGTAACCTTGGTGTTGTGACTTGTATTTTTTTTCCAGATTTCTCACTATTCACGTGGTACTATAGCATACGTAATTGCATGTGTCTGTTTTCACGTGGTAAATTTTTTACTGTATCATGCTTGCTGATCCCGAGCGATGGTTAACAAGAGAAGGAAAGCATGTACTCTGTAGCATGTACTCATTTTTACGTAGCATGTACTTGTTTTTTTTTTACTGTAGCATGTACTCATTTTCACCTTGTTTTTACCTATGTGATCGTGCGCGCGTACGTGGGTTACGTACTTGCATGTTACTCTGCAGTACCATTTTAGGAGAACTAGTAAGGTGGTTTTTCCGGGCACCATCATTATAGATTGATAAAATATCGTTAATTCTGCATAAATATAAACGAGTACCATAGGAAAAAGTCCATAAACTCAAACATATAAAGTTCATAACAAAGGCTCTAATTCGATGAATATCATAACAAAATGCAATAATATAGACTAACATATATCTTCGATAGAAAATCAATGAGAGGTCACATTATCTTTTCTAACTCACTTTCGTACCATACCAAGTCACCAAGAAGTAGCTATGCCAGTAGCAAGCTCATCCCGAAATGTATCCATATACCGATCATTCGATTGTGATGTTGACGCATCCAAAGCATCTTAAGAAACTGCATATTTTCGGTATCTAGAAGGAATGGTAGGGACATAGTTAGAATCTCGATCGCACCTACGGAAATGACAATCCCCACTACCATGCTCACGTATGAAGTTGTGGAGCACCATAGTAGCCGCAACAATCATCTTTTGCTTGGTCATTGGATAGCTTGGCATCTTGAGTAGAATTGGCCACTTCATCTTCCATACACCAAATATTCGCTCAACTATGTTACGCATGTAAGAGCGCACTGTTGAACTTTTCATTAGCGATGGTTGGTTCAACACCTTTGTGGAACTTAGAACATGATACCTTTCGCCTTGTATGGGGCTAGGTACCTGACGATTAGGATAGCCAGATCAACAAGGTAATACTTGCCTGAATCAAAAGTAATATAAAGTTAATAACACTACATGTTTTAGGAAGAAGTATTAATTTATCCAATAGCAAAGAGAGTTACTCAATGGAGGATGTGGGAGGACACTTCGGTCTACTCTCAATGCATGAATCATGCACACTAGTGTCATACATAGCCCTTGGTTGACCAATGGATGCATAAGTGAAACACATATCGAAGTCCACAACTACCATCACATTCTAAGAGGGATTTTTTGACCTTCCAATGTATCTCACTTGTTGTTTTAGTGGAAGAGTTGCACATATATGAGTGTCATCAAGAGCACCTATTCAATCCTTAAAATGTGGCCAATCCCTTCGATCATCTATAATCCTACTATGGATGGTGGAGAAGTTTGGATTCTTTGGTTTCACGTAATCTATAGACATTGCAACCACACATTCTAGCACTTCTTGAAACTTCCTACTAATGGTCTCACCCAAGTGCTTGAACCGGTTTTGTGATTTTCTATTCGATTCACCTCCACCGTATACCCACAAGAAGATTACAAGTGCCTCTAGTGTACTCATATTCTTGGTAGGTTTGAGTTTATACGTACTCACCAACAAGTCATGTAGGTAAAAAAAGATTGTTTGGTTCATATGAAGCATCCTATGAGTCTCCTCCGGAGTAGCCAATGTCTCCTTCCACCAACCCATCCCACTGAGGTGTGAAGTCTGTGTTTCCGCCTTGTTCATGTACGTTGAATAGTACTCCGCAACAATGGATACCCCGGCTAGAGAAATGACATCCATGGCATGCTTTGCTTGCATGAACTTCTCTCTAGCTTTGTTCTCTTCATCACTATCATTTTCGTAAGATGACATCTGTTCATTTCATCACAAATCGTGAGAAGCAAGCAAACATAAAGTTACAATATATAGACAACAACATAAAAGACATAAGGATAAGAAGGAAGGTAGCATAAGAAGCAAGCTAACATAAAGTTCATATAATATCTCAACATAGGATTTTCGGTCTTACATAGATAGAATATGGTTCACGAATAAGCTAATACGACAACGTAAGAAGGAAGCTAACATAAAAAGCAAACAAACATAAAGTTCATACAATATCGCAACATGCCATAATCAATTCCCATACCCCTTCTTGTACTTCCTCTTAAGCCACTCAAAACAAGCTTGTGGGGTGTGCAAGGTTTTGAACATCTGCTTTTGCTCCCTCTTCAAAAATAACTCATTGGCAATGAATTGCTCATCACTACCTAGAGAGGCACCACATTCTTCTACCCAGTTCATCACAACATCTATAGAGCAAGGGTCATCTTTCATTGCAAATGACTCCAATGTTGACTGAGATTTCTCAGTCATGTTGGCTATCTTTATGATTTGGTCTTATATAACTTGAGCTGAGCTTGACTTCGGCTCTTTGCCCGTTCCAATAGATGCATGAGCTACTCTCTTGCCTTTACCATTGGAGTGGGGCTCCTCCTCAATCTCGGTCTCATCCATCCCCTCAATGTCATTCTCAGCATCAAGGTTGATAGTTTGAGTATTCCCATCTTGTGTTTGAGGCAATATACCCATTGCCGGAGACCAATGGTCAGCACCATCATTGGTGATATCTTCAAACATTTGCCTTAGAAGGCCTTCATTTTGAAGACTTTTTTTGCGAAACTTTATTGCCCCTGGGATTTCCTGTAAAAAAATGACACCGATTAGGATAAATAAGAAGTATGTGCTGGTGCCTAAAGTGTAAAAAATGAAACAACACTTACTATGTTAACATTCTTCCACCATGGAAGGGGTTGAGAAATTGTGCCTTTCTCATTGTCCCAGCCAGAACCAGTCTTCCTTGTGGTGAGTTTTTCTTTCCAAATGGCGTACTTGGACTTCAATTTATCCCATTTATTCTTGAATTGTGTCTTAGTGTACTCGAGGCATATTATATCCTTAAACCCCTTAGCTACCTCGGCATATCCTATAGTGTTCAAGTGGTTGTTTGGCCGGTTCCCAATCCTAACTTGTTCCGCAAACAACTCACACACTACCCTAAGGTGTTCATCATTCCACTCAACAGAACTTGCCATCTGCATATTGTAACATTCATACATGCATCAATTTAAACTAACCACAACAGAAGAAGTTTTTCTAGGTTGGCATCAGGCAAGGGATCATGCTAATCACAACAGTGCATCTATAGTTTTTGGCAAGGGATCAGGCTAATCACAACAATACATCTGCAGTATTACATCAGAACAATGCATCAAAGCTAATCACTTATTTCGATAATCGTGGATTGTGGGCAATAACCAACAAGCAACTAGAAATTAAGGTATATGCTCTGCTAATTACCAGTGGCTAATCACTACATACTGGTACTACTACTATATATGTGAGACAGACCTCAACATTTCATGAACTAGGATGGGAGAAAGCATATTAATTGCTTCAACCTTCAGGCTAAGTAATCATGACAACATGATTCAAACTACAATGTTAACAATTGTAGGGTTTAACCTATAGAAGCTCGATTCACATGAGTTTTGGCATGTATTTGCTAGACATCATCCAAAACACGCTAATGTACAAGCAAACATTCTTGCAAAAATGTCCTCTACTGTCAATATCGCGAACATTCATCCACATTGGCCTTACTCCCACTCAGATGTGAAATTCATGCAAAATAATAATTTAACATCAACTACAACACTTCCTCTACTATCAATATCGCAACAATCTACAAAATTTCACACTAATCTACATAATCCAAACAAATAAAACCAAGGAAGAATGGATGGCTACATGGGGAGGGGTGGCCACAGGTAAGGAGGGAGACCAAGGAAGGAGTTGAGACTTGGGAGGGAAAGGGGGAGGAGCGAGCGACGAGCAAACCTTCACTACAGGCTCGGACGAAGGGGGTATCATTGGAAACGACAGGAGAGAGAGAGAGAACGAAGAGGTCGCGCGCGCCGGGGTGGAGTCGCTGGGGGAGAGAGGACGAAGAGGTCGCGCGGAGGACTGGGTCCGGGAAGAAGCCACCGTCGGGGAGGAGCCCCCTGCTCCCCTGGCCGTCCCCTTGCTACAAATGGGCGAGGGTGGAGTTGCTGGGGGAGAGAGGATTCTTCCGCCGCCGTGAGGACCGCCGGCGGGCAGAAGCCGCCGTTGGAGGACCGCCGGGAAGAAGCCGCCGCGTGGGGAGCCGCCTCGCCCCGCCCCTGCTACGAACGAGCGAGGGGATGAGAAGAGGCGGCATAGCGGGATGCGAGCAGCCAATCGCGAAGGGGGCGAGTGTCATGTTGAGTAGTTGAGTGGCATATTGTGGGTAAATAATCTAAACTTCTAGGGGTATTTTATTTTGTTGGTCTGCAGCTCCTTTTTTGGAGCAATGTTCTACCCGTTTCCAAAATTTGCACTACATGCTACTCTGCTCCTAGTTGCTCTAACTTCAAAAAATTTATAAAGTAACCCTATTTGACACAACTCTATCTACTCCAACTACAAAGTTAAGAATTGAAGCTCTACCAATCAGCACCGTCATATCGCTGCCAAGTGCCAACTCAAGCCCCACACACCACTCAATGTCACGTGGGCCAACAGGTCAACTGCGACCCGTGATTAGGTAAGCAGGTCCCACGCGAGACGGGAGGCTGACGGAGCCATCGAATCGTGGGCGAGCACGCACAAACGCACGCGGTCGCTGCAGACCCCGTCCCCAAACAGAAGAAAGATAAAAAAAGAGAAGCAACAGGGGAACCAACCCACCAAGTGAGATCACCTCGCTGCCCTAATCCCCCAATCTCTCTCCCCGCGCGGAACACGCTCAATTCGATCCGATTCGGCTCTCGTCCGGGATGGTGGCGTCGTCGGACTAGCCGAAGCGAAGCGAGAGGAGAGGAGCCGCCGTCTCGCGATGGCGTGGCGGACGGGCGGGTGCGCCGGCCGCTGCCTGCTGCCGCTGCTGCTCCTGACAGGTGCGCTTCGCTTCCTCCCTCCGATCCAAACCCTTTGGAATGCCGATTGGTGTTCCGGTGCTGCCCCGCGACGCTTCTAGCTGGGAATTCGCGGTTCCTTTCGGTTTGCGCTCGGCGATGTCTAGGGTTTAGGTCGTGGCGTGTGATCTAACATAAGGTAGCTGTTGTTCGGCTGCTGCAGTACGTTCGTAACTGTGATGGATTCAGCTGTATGCTGTGAATTGCGAAGCATTTTCTGTTGTTACATAGTCCGGGGGACAGGGGAATTGATGGCGGAGCTAATTGGGAATTTCTGATGCTGATAGGGCAAGAATAAGTCGGCTGGGTTTCTCTACAAATTGAAACAAAGCCCTCTAGTTGCTTAGTATGGCCGATCGGTTGCTTTCTTTCGTTACATGTTGTTGCGGATGCCTGACTGCTCTCTCGGAGGATTGAATATTCTTCTGGCATACATCGGAGCCATGTCAGAGAAGTAATGATCTATTTGTATATTTAAGATGTATAACTTTTACTAATGCAAAATGATGTGCCACAATTCACAAACATGACACTGATACAAGCATACAGCTGTGGCAGCTGGAAAGACATCTAACATTACTGTGTCTACTGTGTTGAACCATTGTCACATGACACTGTCAATCTGTCACAATATTGATGTATCCTACAGCACCAGTTATGGAAATTTATAAAACTTGGAAGATGTGGATACAGGAAGCTACTTTTGTTATATAATTCTTCTCGAGTGTTAAATATGCATCCACTGCCACCACTGATGAACTTACTTACTTCACAGTTTTCTGGGCCTAATTTCTTTTCATTTATTACTCACAAACTTATGTAGTAATTCAACCATTGATCAAAATAGAATCTACATGCATGAATAGGATTTGACTTGTAGTTTGTCAGATTGGTTTGTTGATAGTACTGTATAAATTATTCTGTAATGAATGAACATACAATTCTTCTTTTGCATCTGTCATTATCAGTGTGCTTATATGGAAATCTAAATAGGAGGTAATCAAACCATAAATTCTATTGCAATTGGTCCACCCATCAACTAAGCTTCTCCTTATAATATACTCCCTCTGTCCCTGACTGTAGGTTGTTTTGACTTTTCAGTCTTCAGTGCAAAGACTTTGACCATAATTTGTAGTAATATGTTAGTAAAAAAGTACAACATTATGAAAGTATTTTTCATCACAAATTAAATGACATTATTTTCATGTGGCCAACCTAGATACCGTTACATATATTAATGGTCAAAGTTTGAAGCATAGATTCCACAGCAACTTACAACCTGCATTTAGGAATTGA
This sequence comes from Ampelocalamus luodianensis, assembly GCA_036346255.1. Taxonomy (NCBI): domain Eukaryota; kingdom Viridiplantae; phylum Streptophyta; class Magnoliopsida; order Poales; family Poaceae; genus Ampelocalamus; species Ampelocalamus luodianensis. Next base: position 32,671,619 of record CM070618.1, read on the forward strand.
GGGAGTATTGCACTTTTCCTCCAGCATCGATCTGGGGCCCTTCTTATCTGGATAAAGGATTGTGAAGAACTACATATGAGCAATTTTTCTTGGGTTCCTTTTACACATCAATGCTTATATATGACACCTACTGTTCGTAAAGGAAAAAGAATTATGTGTTCTGTGGTCACTTACTGCCACACTTTTGATTTCAAAGACTTAGTTAGTTGGAAATTGAGGTGATGATAATTTAGTTTGAAAACAGCAGGTTTGCTTATGGATTGCTAGTTAGTGAGGGGTGGTTCTGTCAAATGTCAACCATTCTTTAAACTTTGTTTGGTATTGTGGTGGATTTTCAAAAACACACTCATTTTTCAATTTTTGGATATAATAACTACTTGAAAGCTTTCTTCTTTGTAGTCATAACAGCAAAATTTTACTGGAATTGGTAAAGATACCTGTAACTAGTTAGATGGCATAGCACAACACAGTGCAGCACATCAATGGCATGCTGACCCTTAGGCTGATTGAATCTGTTTTTCTCAAAGCTCTAAAATCTAACAAGCTTTGTAACGTCTTTCCTGTTGATCTAACCCTTCACTGTGCACTCTTTTTTGCAGCTTCTTTACTTGATTGGAGCTTGATTTCTCTTGTTAATATGATCATCTTCTTTGCTATTCGATTTATTTCTCCAAGGAGAGGTATGTCTGTGCTATTTATGTGCATTTCTTAAGTATTGCCAATTGGATTTGTCTATTAAAGCTGAACTCCACTTTGGTTGGGTCCATACCCTGTTTGAAGAACTAAGCTGCAGTTCCCAAACACAAAAGTTTCAATCCGTTCCTTAAAAACTGTGACCTTTGGTTCAATCAAGTCATTCTAGTCATGTGCTGTTAAAGATTTAATATTTGATTGTTGACTTTACTTTTAGTGTCTTGTAGTGCTATTTGATTTGCATGGATTTAATTTCTCTTTTAGTGACATTTAGGAACATGATTTATAAAAAAATAGTATTGTGGTATATTGGTGTTTCTGTAATGGTTCATTTGCAATCAGTATAATTTTCTGTATTCAAAATGATAAGTTCATTTTTTTTTTCTGTTTGACATGGAACTCTAAGGGGGAGCTATTACCTCCTCCTTGGTACATACTCCCTCTAGTTTTTAATAAATGACGTTCAACAAGAGTAAATTGTACTATATGGCGTCATGCTTTAAAAAACGGAGGGAGTACTATAGTATGCTTTATACTGGGCATAGTAAATTCCCTTTGGTATAACTAATAATGCCTGTACATTTGTCCTTAATTTCTTTGTTTACTGAATATTACTTCGTGGCCTTATTTACTGAATATCATTTCTTATTGCTAAATTGGCTTATCTTGGTAGAAACATACTAAAACTGCAATGCAAAGTTTTGTTTTTCCCCCCGGTAAGCAGGACTGCAGGATCTTAGCTTAAAATCCTTTTGTTGATTGTATGGATTAAACTGGGTACCTATTAAAGTTCCTGTTATGCAGTAGTTTGCATCAATACTTCTGTATCGTATCACAAGCACGTGGTCCTGATGCCTCTGAAACACAATTAGGTGCTATCTTGATTATATGAAATTAATATGCTGTATTGCTGTGCTGTCTAGATGCCATGTTGAATGGATGCATTTTCTGTCCAATATGCCTCAACACTTTAATACATCAAGTTTACCTAATTGTTTTAACTTTCTGGGCCACATGTCTTTGGTATATAGCTTGCTTAAATTTATGGAACAAGCAAGACATGATATGGGTAAAAACTTTACCTGGTTGAACCTTATGTGCTTGATATATAAAGCTAAACGTTATAAATCACGGTAGCATTGTGTAGGTGTCAAAGGAAGTCGAAGATATATTTCATTTTTCTTTCTTCTATATATTTGCATCTGTTTTAACATGTGAGTAATTTTTGAATGTTGCTCACTGTGTCTATGCAATGTGGTACAAATGTTGCATGTCTGTGTTGGTGGCTTGGTGCAACTTAGCTTATGCACCAGAAAAGCAACTTATGTGAGACCATTTAACTCCTAGCTTGTCCATGTTAGGTGTTAGTTTGTATAGGGTGGTTGTTGCATTTTTACATACACTGTAACTTGTATATTTGGCCTTTGGCCCATTGGAATAGATATGGGTTCATTCCAACATGGTATCAGAGCTATGGAAACCCTAACCCTAGCCCACTTTCCCACCTTACTGCTGTCGACCGCCGCCGTGACCGAAGCCTCCTCTGTTTTTCTGGCTCCGCGCGCCGCCCGAATCCGTGCTGCCGCTGCTCGCCCCCTGGAAGTTTTGGTATCACTCCTATGATGTGCAAGTGGGTGTACAATATCAAGACCCATTCGGATTGTTCTTTTGACCGCTACAAGGTTTGTCTTTTGGCATGTGGTTTTCAGCAGGAGCATGGTCGTGACTATGATGAGACCTTCGCCTGTCGCCCACATTATCACTGTTTGCACTCTCCTTATTGTGACCTCTATTCGACAGTGGCCCATCTCTCAGCTGGACGTCAAGAATGCCTTTCTGAGCTGCGTGAGGAGGTCTACATGCAGCCGCCCCTGGGTATTCTGTCCCTGATGGTGTGGTTTGTCGCCTTCGTTGTTCTCTTTATAGGCTCAAGGAAGCTCCTCCTGCTTGGTTTGACCGCTTTTCCTCTATTGTCACTGCTGCTGGTTTTTCCGCTAGTGATCACGACTCTGCCCTCTTTGTACACACCTTCCCTTGGGGTCAAACGCTCCTCCTCTATGTGGATGATATGATCATTACTGGTGATGACTCTCTCTACATTGATTTTGTAAAGGAGCGTCTCGGTGAGTAGTTCTTGATGTCTGATTTGGGTCCACTTTGTTACTTCCTTAGGATTGAGGTCACTTCTATGCCTATTAAGGATATCTTTGCTCGTGCTTGTCTCACTAATTAGCTCATGGTGGACACTCCATGGAGCTTAGTGTTCACCTTCTCCATCGATGGGAGCCTCTTGAGGACCCCACTCGCTACCATCATCTTTTTGAGAGCCTCGTCTACCTTGGGATCACTCGACATGATATTTCTCACCTAGTTCACATTCTGAGTCAGTTCGTTTATGCTCCCACTCAGCTCCACTACAGTCACCTTCTTTGTGTTCTGCGATATCTTCGTGAGACCGTCAGTCGTCGCCTTTTCTTTCTCGCTCCAGCTCTTTGCAGCTTCAGGCGTACTTTGATGCGACTTGAGTTGCGTACTCTTTCTGTCCATTGTGTTTTCCTTGGTTACTCTCTGATTGTCTGAAAGACCAAGAAGCCGATGCCGCTTCCGCTTGAGCTTGAGGTGAGTTGCGAGCCATGGCGGCGTTGACAGCTGAAATCACTTGGCTTCGGTGGTTACTTGATGATTTCGGTGTTTCAGTTTCTGCACCGACTCCTCTCTTATCAGACAGTATTGGCGTGATCAGCATTGCTCGAGATCTAGTGAAGCATGAGCTCACAAAACATGTTGGAGTAGATGCTTCGTACATGAGATCGCAGGTGTAGAACCAAGTTATTGCTCTTCAGTATGTGCCTTCACAGCTTCAGTTAGTTGATTTCTTTACCAAGGCACAGACTCAAGCTCAGCACAGTTTCTACCTTTCCAAACTCAGTATTGTTGATCCACCATGAGTTTGAGGGGGATTGTCATGAACCTTAGTTCATAATGGCGATGTTCTCTGCGGGCGCTGAGGCGCCTAGCGCCGCCTAGGCGCTAGGCGCATGCTCTCCGCCGCGACTCGGGCATAGTCGCTCACCTGGGCGCTCGGCCCGCCTAGTCGTTGACCACCGGTCCAAGACGGACCCAGGCGGAGCTAGGTGGGCAAGGCGCGACGGTCCAAGGCGGCGAAGAGGATGAGAGAGGGCAGGGAAGAGAGGAGAAGAGGAGAGAACTTACCTCACCCCACCGACTCCGCCCACGGTCCGTCGCCCTCGCCCGCCGCCGGATTCGCCATCCTCGCCGCCGATCCGCCTTCCCGCTGTCGAACTCCGCCACCTGCCGCGGCATGAGGAAGGAGGAAGCGGAAGAGGACGGGAGAGGAGACCGATCTGGAGCGTGGAAGAAGCGTCGCAATGGAGTGCGAGTGGTAGGGAGCGTCGCGTCGCCGCGCGCGCGCAGAGCGGAGGAGGCAGAGCGGCGTCGGCGCGCAGGAAGAGCGAAGAGCCAAGACGATAAGGGCAAAGCGTTGGCAGGCTCGGCCGAACGCATCGTGCAGAGATAGTAGAGAGGCTATGGGCCGACCCCGTGGTGAATCAACAGTATGGGCCAGCCTGATAGTGAATCAACACTTATGGTTTTCTTTTATTTTTTGTTTCTTTTTATCATTTTTCTTCTTTTCTTCTCCACTTCCTTGCTCCCTCTTTGATTCTGTTCGGCCGCCTAGGCCCCGCCTAGGCGGTGTCTAGGCGGGCTAGGCGCTAGGCGGTCACCTTCCGCCCGCCTTCCGCCTAGCGCCTAGATGAACACTGATAATAGGGTAAACACCGCCAGGAAGAAGGCCGGGCGGCGTCGGCTTGATGTGATGAGAGATTAGACTATACACTGGGATGATAGAACCTTGGGAGGGAGACTAGATTAATTCATCTTTTTTGCTTCTTGATAATGGATACATGCTATCCCTTTTATAGAGACAACCCGACTTGACCCTTAAGAAACAATCTTTATGTCTAAGGAAACTTATCTCTATTAGATGAAATATATCTCTAAGGAAGTAAACCCAACTAACAAGGAAACTAACAATTCTTATCTCTATTTCCAACTACTAACGCACTCAGGCCCACATGAACAAAGACCCGGCCGTGACATTACTCCTCCTTCGCGATACCGCCCTCGAGCTGTGGTGGCGGCCATGGCTAAAGCCCTAGGAGACCCCATGTTGACGAGAGGTTGCGATAATAACATGAGTCCTTAAAGATCATTGCCTCTACGCGGCTTGCGAAAAACTCACCGCTGTCTTGGCGAGCATGAAAGCAACCCCGCAGCGTCAGAGTGGCCACGACGTACGTCGGTAGGGCCGCGACAGGCTTCGGCGACACCATGGCAGGATGTGACAACGCCGCACGAGTTCCGGCGTCCGCGCCAGGTCGCTGGAAACAACGCTGCCTCTTGTTGCGCCTTCTTCTCCCTCTGATTCGCGATCATCTTCTCTAAAGTAGTATGCATGTCGAGGAAGATGACCGCCATCTTCTTGTCGTTGTCGTTGGTACTTATGGCCATCTTGTTGGCGTTAGTCTTTATCATAGCCAACAACTCGGTGGCAGGTCTGATGGCCTGATCTGTCGCCACAACCATGGTAGCAGAAGCCATAGGAAGGGATCGACTGCTCTGATACTAAATGTCATGAAGCTTAGTTCATAACGGGGTAAACACTGCCAGGAAGAAGGCCGGACGGTGTCGGCTTGATGTGATGAGAGATTAGACTATAGACTGGGATGATAGAACCTTGGGAGAGAGACTAGATTAATTCATCTTTCTTGCTTGATTGATAATGGATACATGCTATCCCTTTTATAGAGACAACCCGACTTGACTCTTAAAAAACAATCTTTATGTCTAAAGAAACTTATCTTTATTAGATGGAATATATCTCTAAAAAAGTAAACCAAACTAACAAGAAAACTAATAATTCTTATCTCTATTTCCATCTACTAAAGCACCTGCAGGCTATGTGAACAGTGCATGGTGCTACAGTACCATACATACTGTTTATGAACGTGAACAGTACCGGCCGCGACAGGGATGTTAGGAGTTAGTTTGTATAGGGTGCTTGTCGCATTTTTACCTACACTGTAACTTGTATATTTGGCCTTTGGCCCATTGGAATAGATATGGGTTCATTCCAACAGCCCATAAGGTTAGATGCCTATTAACTGAACTGCAAATAGTGTGAAAATTTTGGATTAGATGCCTATTTACTGAACTGCAGATAGTGTGAAAAATTTGAAGAAACTTAAACAAATTATTTGCAAATTATTATTATTTGCCAGTTGCCACTGAATTACAAGATGATAGTGAAACTTTGACATGAGAAATTGGTTCTCCTATTTGTATTATATACAATCTACATACACATTATTTATTTCTACAGATTAATAAATGACTAATGTTCTATCCTTATTTGGAAGAATTTCATACTTGGAGGCTGTACCTATTATTGTGGTGTACAATTATTTACTCAGCACTTGCCATTTTAGCGCAAGTTACATTTCATATAATCTGGTGCATTGAGGAAAGGGATGGATTGTGGCTCATTCTTGGTGGGGCTGCTGGTTGGTTTTGCAAGGTATTTAAATTTATGCATCACTGCTTTTGTTCATGTTCATGCATGTGCTCATATGCATGAGTGCTTCTGTTCGTATATGCCTCATATGCAGGCAACATTGGATTGCAATTAATCATGGCAGTTGATGCAGGGACCAGCCTTGGGAATCACCTTCTGTTATCTATTTTCTTGTCGTACAGCTATCTGCTGCTGTCCTTGCTTTGGTTGAAGTCTTTGGAAGCAGGCTTCACCAAGATTCATGTTGGCTCAACTTCTCCTTTGGGGTTGAGCAAATAGGTCAGTATGTGGTGCACTGTGCATCAATTTGGACTAGACTAAAAAATAGTAGATACATTCCTAGACTGTGAAGTAGCAGATTTCAAACTTTCTTATATAATACATTAGTTCATACCACCAGGAAGTGGGAAATCATAGTTGTATTCTCATGGATATAATTTTAACTTTTGACCAATGGGAAATGTTGTTGATTGATTTATTAATTAAATTTGTTCCTCCTCTTTGCAATATTTTAGTACCTCTATGTTTGTTGGAAAACGACAGGCAAGATGTTTGTCTTATCATAGGTTTGCACTGAAGAACTGTAGAAAGATTAGTTCAGAACTTACTATTATGTTCTGCCTAATGAATATGCATTTGCTGTGTGCAGGTTACCATTTGCGGGTTGCATGTTGTTTGTTGTTGCCTGTTGTCCAGTTAGTTGTTAGTATTAGTAACCCTTCTTGGATTTCTTTACCATTCTTTGTATTTAGCTGCATTGGCCTTGTGGATTGGTCCTTAACAAGCAACTTTCTTGGTCTTTTCCGGTAAGCTCCTTTTTACCTTTTCTTCTTTGTTGTGAACAATTGGTTTATTATATTAGCAATGTGCATTTGGTGATATTTATTAAATTGTGTTTGCAATGTGTTCTGAAGATGGTGGAGGTTACTCGAGGTATATTCGGTGTTCAGCATTCTTCTGCTTTATGTCTACCAATTACCTGTGAAGTTTCCCTATGTTGTGGTAGCATTTGCCGACTTTATTGGTCTATTCAAAGTTTCTTCGAAATCAGAATGGCCTGAGCTGTCTTCTGGCATTTCTCTTCTGGTGTATTACTTCATGGTAAGCAGCTAAGCATCTCAAATATAGTTTCTTGAGCACACACACTGATACTTGGCATTCATGTGGTAAAAAACTGCCCACAAACTGCGTGATATATTGTTGGGAGTGATGATTATCATCTTTGTTCATATTAGCTCATTCTAGATGTTTCATGCTTAATAATCCTCATGATATAAGCTTTAGCTTCTGATAGGATTTTCTAGAGAATTCCGGATGATGGAATTGTAATATATTATTGGATAAGCTGTCAAATAGATGACTTGTACATATTGGGATTAATGTTATATCCCAGTACAGCTTGTTAAATTATTATCTTTCTGCGCAAATGCTATTGTTGCCATTAGTTCATTGACTTCATTCAGTTGGATCTTTCGGCGCAAATGCCATTGTTGCCATAATTTGTCTTGTCATCACTTATTTATTTTACATTCTACTCACACATCCAGTAGTCTACAGAACGAAAATAAAATAATAAGATAACTCCGAAGTAAGATAGCTTGTGATTTATATATGAGGGAGAGCTTAAAGTAAGAATGGAAATGGCATTTTCTTTATGCTATCCTTAACATGTTTAAATTAACTAGAAATGAAGTGCAGTAGCATGTAAACATGCATTCCTAAAATTGTTAAAATAAATTGCTGAATACTGTAGCAGCAGGTTGAAGCTGTAACTTCCCAGGGTACAAGCAAGCTAGAGCCTACCTCTCACATGGGATAAACTACGACCGCATAGCAACTTGCTCTGGCTTTCATCCACACTTAGCTGAAGGGTTAATTTGGAGTTGCGACGCTTTGCTCATTTTGGTTTTATATGCTGCTCAAAGATAACACAGCTCCCAATATTGGACTAAGTTCACAAACAACTGCTCACATGGGCAGCCGACTCAACTTAGGCTAAAGATGTGAAAGATGTCACATACACCCCCATTAGGGCCTGACATGCTTCCTTGTCAGCATACTTCATGCATGGAAAATGTTTAGAACCACTCCTGAGTAGATGCCCGTGTGTCCAGTGTCAGCCTTATGCCATGCCATGTGCCCATGCACAGACCCACATGCGCGACGTTGTGTCATACATCTGCGCCGTTGATGTGTCACGTGATGATGTGACTGTAGGAAGGGTGATGCTTTGGTACCACCCATGTGTGTGTAACTTTAGTTTATTTTTTTTTGTTGTTTCCGAGTCTAATACATCCTTGTCATTGCTCAACATGTGATTATAGAGATATTTGTCGATTGCATAATCCTAGGAAGGGCATCCACATCTTAAGCTTATTATGCTGTGGCTAATGCATAATGCATATGTTACAGTTTTTTTTTTTGAGTAAACCAGCCCTACATGTACGCTACCTTAGTTTTTCAAACTTCCGAGATGCCACAACTGTTTTTATGTTCTTTTGCTAGTGTCTAGTGTGAGCTGTAATTATTTCCATTTTTGACGGGATAGTTGTAGCCTTAAGTTACGTGTTGCAATACGTAAGGTTCATGCTGATTGAAACAAAACATATGAATGAATATATGATCTTGAAATCAACTGTGCTGTTTGGCTATGGTGGTAATACTGCTGTTGGCTACGGTGGTAATATGTGAAGGGGCATTAAATATTATCTGAATGTAATGCCTAGTGTTACCAAAAATGTAGCATTTAGTGTTCCATCAAGTAAAAGTGGTGTGTTTGTGTGTTTGTATGGATATAATGAACTATATGGATAAAAATGAGCAAACAAATGTGAAGTAACATGTGATACAATATACTTCATTAGAAATAGCACCATGTAGTAACATTTCGTGAGCCCCAATTAAGAATCAGTAACAGTCAAACTACCATCAATTTGCAGAGTTTTTGGCTTTTCAGTAGACAAAAGATTTTTGCCTTCTAATAATTGCTCTTTTTCTCTCATCATAGTTGTCATCGGCAAAACGAGACATACAGGAAATGGATTCTCTTATGTCTCTAGAACATGATAGCTTAACAGAGGACCTTCTGCCTTCTAGGAATGCATTTTTGGTTCGCCAATCTCGGTATGCAAAACATTTATTTTTTCTGTTGAATAGTTGAACTTATCCAGTTTCATTTTTTGTTTCCTGACTTGTAAAATAACTGGATATTTGTAATTAGGGAAATTAGCTCGCTAACACCACAGAAAAGTGAAATTACAGAAATAACACCGCAAAGGAGCTTGATTACTACATGACATTGCAACGACAGTTTCTTATGGAAAATAACACTGGTATGGAGTATTCCTTATTAAATTCTCGAGAGTTAAACAGATACGCTCGCCCGTTTCTTCCTTCATCAACTCTAGGCACCGCTAGCAGCAACTGCCGCTGCCCAACCAACCACAGTTGCCATTGCTTCGTCCAATCACCGTCCATGCCTTCTTCCTATAGCTTCTCAATAATCTCCGAAACACTGGGATAGCAAAACGTTATATTATCTACGGCTGTGTTATTTTCCATAATAAATGGTAATTGTGATGTTATGTAGCAGTTGGGCTCCTTTGTGATGTTATTTCTGTATTTTCGCCTTGTTGTGATGAGGCTGTACTTTTGGTCCCTCTACTTCGCTTATAGGCTCAGTTCGATCCCTCAACTTTTAAAAATGACAATTTGGTCCCTTTACTTTCAAAACTGGGTTAGTTTTAGTCCCTGAGATGGTTTCGTTGGAACAAAAACAGTTTTGACACTTCGGAATTGCTAACTTGGTGAACATCGTTCACATAAGAGGATAAGCAGGAGTATATTAAACTGTGGGTTTAGGATTTATATATTTGCTATCTGAACCTGAAATCTGCGGAACTTGAATCCACCCGGAAAGAAATTACTGCTCATTCTGCTAGGCTTGTTGAGTGTGTGAAGCAAAATTTTTGGAGCCTTCAGTGATTCAGTACTGTGCTGAGAGTGAGAATAAATGGTTAATTGGGTATGAGAGAAGCAAGGTAGGTTGCTTGATTGGGCTGGGATCGTGCTGCTTTTGTGCTGGTTGATTTTGACTTTCGGCAAACGCAGACAATTCCATGCTTTTGTGCCCTTCACTCTTCCTCTCCTACCGAGATGGTCCAATCGTATTTATTCATGCTCTCAGTGCCTTACCTTATTGGCAGGCATATCAAACCGCTCTATGCAATTGGTGCCAATGATAGCAATAAAAAAATGGTAACAATAGTAATAAAAAAATGGTAATAATAGTAAGGGGAAATTAATTATTTGTGTGCTGTGTCACATGTGTCCACTTCAGCAGCTTGTATAGGTGCTAAAATCACTTTCATTTTGAGCGAAACCACCGTGCGGACAAAAATGACCAAGTTTTGAATGTAGCACCAAATTGAATACATGAGCAAAGTACCTTTTGTTAAGAGTTTTGGTTGTATATTCTCTCTCTCTTAGCCCATGTGGCCCATGAAGTCCATGAGGCTCATGTACTCTTCTCCATATATACTCTTCCATTAATGAATAAGATGCAGAGTTGTGAATAGCAAAACCCTAGCCTCAAGTTTTCTAACATGGTATCAGAGCTATCTCCACCCTACTTCCATAGCCGCTGTCGTTTTGTCGGTGTGCTTGCGCTCACTCTGTCGTGGGTCGGTGGGCCCGAGACGCCGATCGTCTCGACTCGGTCCCGATCTTGTTTCTTCCTCGCACGTCCGGTGCCGCATCTTCTTGCTCGGCACTGCCTCCTCATGCATCGTTGATCTGCGCCCGATCTGATACCACGAGCCATCGCCTGGAGGTTGCCTGGTATCATCGTCTGAAGCCATCGCCTGGAGGTTGCCGACCTCTGGTCGCCCGAGTCGTTGATCTGAACCCACATTGATCTGCGTCGGATCCGAGTAATCAATCGATTGCGCGGATCTGCGCCGAGCAGCTGAGACCTTGTCCTTTGCGGATCTGCCGAGCCGCGCTCTGAGGCCTCCGCCGCCCGCGCCTAGAGGCTCGCTGCGCCACCGTGCTCGCGCCGAGGCTCGCTCGCCACTTCGCTCCGCTACTACTGCTGCCTCGGTTTGTGGTTGTCTGCTCTCTTGGAAATATATTGCCTCGCTACTACGCGCCTCTACTCGCCATCGCTAAGTGTCTTTGTCTACTACTAGTGTGTTGCTCTCTACTACTCTTAGCTTGTGTTGTGGATTATGATCTCTTGCTATTGCTGTGGTGTTGGTACTTTGAGATTGTTGCACGTGACAGTGTACTTCATCATATCATGGCTCTTGATGGCATTCTTGGTCTTGGACCTATTCAAGGTGATACTGTATTGCTTGTTCTATTCCAACTAGTGCTGTGGAGTCTTATGCAACTCAGTTTGGTCAGATTCAGACTCAGATGAGAAATCTTTAGGCCCAATTGTGTGGACTGAAGGCATCTTCCAGTGCATCCACCGGCCTAATCGCACCATCATGTCATGTGTCGTACTCCATCCCATGGATATTGGATTCATGGGCTTTTTCCATGTGACATCCGATGCACTTCACCATATCATGTCGTCCCGCGCACAAGGTATCAAGATTCGCATACCGGTGGAACACCATGCACGGTCACTCATCAGGGCTCTTTCCACCTCTCATTTCGCAGTTTCAGATGTCTCACTTGCCTCCACACTCTCCATGAATCTCATCTTTGTTGGGCAACTTGCAGATATGAACTGTTTTGTTGGGTTCGACGATAGCTCTTGCTTTGTGCAAGATCGTCGAACAATAGTTGTCATTGGTACAGGTCATCGTCAGAGAGGTTCTGCAGGGCTCTACGTTCTTGATCGTCTGAGTCTTCCTTTATCCTCCATTTCTGGTACTGCTTCTGTCCCTATTCCTTCACCCGCTGTTGTTGGTTCATCTACCCCTTGTCCTATGCCTTTTTTTTTATCATCCTTCTACACATCCCAATTCTTCCACAGATTCCACTTCCTTTTTGTGTGTACACCTTCTCCACCAGTTTCACCTTCTAGTGTGCCTTCTAGATACACCTTCTCCACCGCTTACTAGCTCCACTAGTTTCTCCATCAGCTCCACCAGTTTCTGACACTTCCACTTTTCCCTTTTACTATAGTCGTCGATAAAGAGTTCCTTCTGATCCTCAGTCCTCCTCTTCTCCACTTGACCCTTCGGCCAGTACCACTGACTCTGACGATCGTTCTACTACATCACAATATGCCCTACATGATCGTTCTTCTATTCAAGTACCAGAGAGATGAGGTTTTTCTCGTGTAGGTGTAGTAGCTGAGCCGAGTACCTATCAGGAGGCTGCCAATGTACCTGAGTAGCAGTTGGCTATGACAGAGGAGCTCACAGTATTAGAGTGTATAGGCACCTAGGATGCACGGACACGGACACGCGTGTCGGATACGACACGTATCGGATACGACAGGTATCGGATACGGGATACACCATTTTCTAAAAAATGGCGACACGGGGACACGGCTGTATATATAATAATAATAATATATGTATATGTATATGTATATCAATATATGTATTATTGAACTAGGGATCCTAATTCTTGCACTCGGATTGAAAGTAATCTTATCTTTATCAGAACAAGAACCCAACAATGCAATGAGCACATAAAAGCACAAACGGAATTATTCTTCAAGAACATGCCCAAAAGTCAAGAACTAACAAAAAAACTAACCATTTCTTTTAAAGCTTCATATGTTCGTTCGTCGAGATTTGTACATCGCGATACTACGGCAACCTAAAGAGTTCGATTAGTCCATTGAAATCCCAAAACTAGAGGACAAGAATCTAACCTCCACGACCAATTCAAGAACAAATCTAAGGAATAAATTCCCAAGAAAGCTACCAAAAAAGCTACGAACAGATCAAGAAAGAAATCCAAGAACGTAGCCAAGAACCGAGACACTGATTGAGTTAGCAGGTAGGTTAAGTGAATAGTTGGGCCGGTCGTTTTGGGCCGAATTGAATCGGCCCGAAGTGTCCGATACGTGTCTTATATGTGTCTGATACGTATCGGATTTTGTTTTTTTTTTTTTCGCGATTGCAATTTCCGACACGCCGAGGAAACGTATCCGAGCCGTGTCCGACACGGACACGGCACCTTGCCGGCGTGTCGGTGCTTCCGAGATAGGCACTTGGGATCTTGTTCCGCAACCATCTTGGGATCTTGTTTCGCGACCATCTGGAGCTATTCCTATCACTTGCAAGTGGGTGTACAAAGTAAAGAACAAGTCAAATGGGTCAGTAGAGCGATACAAAGCTCGTCTTATTGCAAGAGGTTTTCAGCAGGTTTATGGTCGAGATTATGATGAGGCTTTTGCTCTAGTTGCTCATATGACCACAGCCCGTACTCTTATTGTAGTTGCAGCGGTTCGCACATGGACTATATCTCATATGGATGCCAAGAATGCTTTTCTTCATAGTGATCTATATGAGGAGGTCTATATGCAGCCACCCCCTGGTGTTGAGGCTCCTACAGGCTATGTTTGTCACCTTACGCATGCTCTATACGGTCTCAAGCAGGTTCCTCGTGCTTGGTTCTAGCATTTCAGTTCTGTGATTCGAGTTGCTGGTTTCACTCCGAGTGAGCATAATCCTGCCTTGTTTATTCACACTTCTTAGCGGGGTCATACTTTGCTTCTGCTGTATGTAGATGATATGCTGATCACAGGAGATGACATGGACTACGTGGCTTTTGTCAAGAAGAAATCGAGTGAACAATTTATGATGACCGATTTGGGATCATTGAGCTATTTTCTAGGGATTGAGGTTCATTCTGATGGTGATGGCTACTATCTCTCTCAGCATCGCTATGTTTAGGATCTGCTTGCTCGCTTTGGGATGACTGATACTCGTACTGCTGCCACACCCATGGAGCTTTACTTGCAGCTTTGACCTACAGATGGTATACCCTTGACAGATCCTTTCCGCTATTGTTAGCTCGTTGGGAGCCTTGTCTATCTCACTGTCACCAGCCCAGACATTGCTCATGCTGTTCATGTGCTCAGCCAGTTTGTCAGTGCTCCCACCTCAATTCACTATGGTCATGTTCTTCATGTGTTGAGATACTTGAGGGGGATCGCATCAGACGTCTGTTCTATGCTAGTTCGAGTTAGCTTCAGCTCCATGCTTACTCTGACTCCACTTGGGCTAGTGATCCTACCGATCGTCGATCTATCACTGATTACTGTATCTCTTTTGGTACTTCGCTCATTGCTTGGAAGTCAAAGAAGCAGACTGCGGTGTCACGCTCTAGTGCAGGGCTGAGCTTCGGGCTCTTGCTGCTACCACTGCAGAGATCATTTGGCTTCGATGGCTCTTGATTGATCTAAGTGTCCATTGTGACAATCCTACACCTCACTTTTGTGACGATACAAGTGCCATTCAGATTGCTAGTGATCCAGTCAAGCATGAGCTGACAAATCACATTGGTGTTGATGCACCCTTCACACGATCTCATTGTTAGCAGTCGACCATCGCTCTCAAGTATGTTCTCTCAGAACTTCAAGTTGCAGATTTCTTCACTAAAGCTCAGACTCGAGAACATCATCGACTTCATCTATTCAAACTCAGTGCATCAGATCCTCCTGATCCACCTTGAGTTTGAAGGGGGTGTTAAGAGTGTTGGTTGTATATTCTCTCTCTCTTAGCCCATGTGGCCCATATAGCCCATGAGGCCTATGCGGGGAAAAAAACCGGCCGGTCCCAGTAGAAAAAAATCGGCCGAAAAATTTTAAATTTTAAATTGCTTTTGCCTGCCTTCATCTTGCTTTGGCAGCAGCAGCAGCACATGTGATGCTCTCTTGCTTTTGGCCTAGACATGCGATGCTCTCCTGCGGCAGGAGTTCTGCCTACACATGTCCTTTTGGCTTGCCTCCCTCCTCTTGCTTTTGCATTGGATGCTCTCTTCTCCCTCTTGCTTTTGTTGCAGCAGTAGCACACTTGTCTCCCCCTTTTGCTTCTTGATTTGCACCAGCTCTCTTCTCCCCCCCCTTCTGCTTCTTGATTTACATGTGATACTCTCCTGCGGCAGGAGTCCTGCCTGCCTGCCTGCATAATGCTTTTGGCTTGTCTCCCCCCTCTTGCTTTTGCATTGGATGCTCTCTTCTCCCTCTTGCTTTTGCTGCTGCAGCAGCACACTTGTCTCCCCCTTTTGCTTCTTGAATTGTAGCAGCTCTCTTCGCCCCCCTTTCGCTTCTTGATTTGCGGCAGCTCTGTTTTCTGGTTTTTTTAACCGGTTTTTCTGGTTTCCGGGCGGTTACTGGTCCGGTTACCAGTTTTTAGAAACTTAAATTCAATATTCAATTCCTGAATTACACCCGGTTTTTCACCGGGATTTCCGGTAACCGGTCGGTTATCGTTACCACTCCACGACCGGGATTTCATCCGGTTCCGGGTTTTCTATCCTTGGGCCCATGTACTCTTCTCTATATATACTCTTCCATTAATGAATAAGATGCAGAGTTGTGAATAGCAAAACCCTAGCCTCAAGTTTTCTAACACTTTCCACCCTTTGTAATTTGGTATTGTCGACAAGTGACAACTTAAGTTCGTGATATAATTCACTCAAGTTTCTCTTTGATGCAGTGAGCCTGCTTATTAGGTTTCCTTCATTTTTATGGTCAATATAATTATGCCCTTCGCAAAATGTACTAATGGGCTTTCAATATTTTTGTAGCAAGCAGCATAACTTCTGCTTCATTTATTTGTAACTGCTATTTATCTAGATTTTCCACTTCATATTGTATTTTCTTGCTAAATAACTTTCTATACTTCAGATCTGGCAGAAGGAACGTTAATGTATTACTAAGAGGATCAGTTTTCAGAACATTTAGTATTAACTTCTTCACTTATGGCTTCCCGGTATTCTTCTCCATGTCCTTTTTTGCTCATTGCCTCACTCCATACTTCTTCCTTGCAGTTCACATTCTTCTTATTCTTCTCCTTGTTCCTACATATGTTATATAATCACCAATGTACAGGTCACTTGTGGTCTTTATGGACCTTGCAGTGATAATGGGAACACAGATTGCAGTGATAATGGGAACACAGATAGGAAGAGAATAGAAACACTTCAACCGCACATCTTATGCAATGAGGGTAGGAAGACATTATAAGAACAAATTGGGAATTCTAGTTTACTATCAATTATAGTCATATTCAATGATGTTAAGAGCTAGCTTATCTGTGTATAGTTTATGCCTATTCTTCTTTATCTTAGAGAGAGAAAAAAAGCATACCTGGGGGACTATAATGAACATTTTTCTTAATTGTGCCTAGCTTATCTGTGTATGGTTTATGCCTATTCTTCTTTATCTTAGAGTTGTAAGGGGCATTTTACTCTCGGATTTTAGATATTGTGTTAATATCCAAGATGACACTTTTCTTGTTCACTGAGGGAGTATAGCATGTTCAGAATAGCATTGCCTTTGTCTCTCCTCCTAGGATAAAAGCATGATTCATCCATACGGCTATCAGCAAGTGGTAATATCTATGCAGGTATTGCTGCGATAGTAATTCTTGAGCAATCTCATGCCAAGTTGTAACCCCCCATGCCATTCATTGACTACAAATGTTGTCAAAAAGCATAAGCCAGACCCAGTTAAGCAATATCAGGCTTAAAGTTATGGCTGACTAACCACTCAAATATCAGTTGTGTGGAAAATGTAAACTAGTATGGTGGTAGTATGTCATGGAAGATTTATAGATAGGCTCAGCCCTACTTGGGACAAAATAGAATGAAGGGCAGTATATCAAAACGATGGTATTCTTGGATACTGTTATGGAGGTGCTTTATGCTATCTTGTGTTTCTGAATTCAAGCATTATAGCTTTTGCTCATTTTTTGAGCATATATTTGAGAGAAACAGAAAGAGCGTCTTGTTCTTCTAGACTAAAAAAATATCTAAGTGTTTCCCATCTGATTAAAAAAATCTTTTATGACTATTGCAGGTTTTGCTGCTTGCGCTTTCCTTTTGGAGTTTCAACTTCACTAGTATTTGTGCTTTTGGTCTCCTAGCATATGTTGGATACATTTTATATGCTTTTCCTTCGTTATTCCAAATGCATCGATTGAATGGATCACTACTAGTGTTCATCCTGCTATGGGCAGCCAGCACATATGTCTTCAATGTGGCATTCACATTCTTCAACAAAAGATTTCAAAAGGTATCACACATAGCTATCCAAGTCTACAAGAAGTTATTATGACTATGAAAGTTCATAAAAAAAATATTAGATCAATATTTCAGGATATGATGATTTGGGAAACTATTGGGCTCTGGCACTATTCTATTCCTGGATTATTTCTACTTGCACAATTCTGCCTTGGAGTCTTTGTAGCACTGTGTAATCTTGTAAACAATTCCGTTTTTCTTTACCTGACTTCTGAGGAGGGGCCATCTTCGAGTGATGATCACCTCATTGATGGTGAGTGCATCACATTGTCATTAATAAGCATTTTCAATTTCCATTTTCATTGCTGTCTTGGCTGTCAATTGAGTAAAATAATGCGCTGTTAGATAATCTGTCATAAATTGAAAATTGATTGGATACGCATGATGTATTTAATTATGAAAATATCAATAACAAGCCCTAAAAAAGAATCTGCCGCATCAAATTCTGTACATTTCAAATCCAACTTTGAAACTTAAATGTTAACTGCCCGACAACCGCTGTCAATCAAGCATAAAACATCCAATTATAACTATTCTAGTCAAGGTTCTTTTCTGCAGTTGCTGTTTTGTCTTCGATGAGTGTTTACTGGAGGCGCGTTAGGTTGTTGAGCGGCCACTTGATGTGACTGTGTGATCCATGGCTGCTGTGTGGTAGAGAGCAAGGATCCAAAAACCGGAACCGGAACAAAAACCGCCCGGCGCCATTTCTCCGCATCGGCGGTAATCGAAATCCGGAAAACCGCCAAATTCGACTACTGAGATTTGAATTCGGGATCTAACCGCCGGGATTTTGAATTTGAATTTGAATTTGAAAGATTCCGGCCGGTTTTTAGGATCCCGGTCTCCACAGGTAAATCCGGTTACCGGTGTTTACTGGCCGGGATTTTGATCCCTGGTAGAGAGTACCACGTCATTGGAGCGCACAGTATATTGAGTGATTACCATAGTTTTGGTGGTTGGGAAGGCTATGGGTTTTGCGTAAAGTTGGTACATGGCAGTGGTACATAGAGACTATTAAATTATTTCCATAAATTAATAATAAGTACCTCAATCATATTTGTCATAATTTGATTCTTGAGATATTATTTCTAGTAGATTACATCGCAGCTCTAGTGCCATATGTTTGATATTGCAAACCTTTCTTGATTGTATGATGTCATTGACTTGAGTCCTAATGTGCTTGTGGCCTATGCTTTGCAGAGAAGGAAGATACAATGGTTTTGATTGTAGCAACGCTAGCATGGGGTCTACGCAAACTTTCACGTGCAATTACTTTGATGTTACTGTTTCTTCTTGTGATGAAACCTGGATTTATTCATGCTGTTTACAGTATGGTGAAACATTCCTTCTCTCTGTTACCTTTCTTAATTCATGGCGGTTGTTATTATGCTGTCCTATAATCATGGTTGTCACGGCATGCTTGGCGACCATGGCGCCTGAGAGGCGCCATGATGCCATGGTGTCCTCAAGGTGAGGTAAGGCGAGGGAGTAGAACTGCACATCAGTAGCACTAGCACATCAGATTATCAGAAGAAGAGGGAGGGAGTGGCACTAGCAGTCTAGCACATGCACATCACTACTTTAGTAGCAGTAGCACACTAGCACTAAATCGGTAGCAGTCCAGCAGATGGAGGGAGAAAAGGAAGCAGAGGGGTCGAGGGGATCAGAGGGAAGCAGAGCTGCAGTGGGGGGAAGCAGAGGGAGGGCGCGGCGGGAGGGAGGGAGTGGCGGGCTGGCGGTGCGGCGGGAGCGTGGGAGGGAGGGAATGGCGGCGGGAGCGCGGGTAGGAGGGAGGGAGTGGAGGTCGGAGACAGTGTACCCGGCGGTCGGCGTGGTGAGGGGCGGCGCTAGCTAGGGTTCGGCTTCACTTCCCAGTTCCCACGAGCGAAGCCTCGCTCACTCTAGTTTTGTGCCCGACGGCTCGAGGCCTCGAGCAGCCCTTCCTTATCCGAGGCGGATGTGGCAAGGCGCTTGCCCAGAACTTTGCCTTGGACGCCGTGGACGCCATGCCGACCTGGGCGCCCACCTAGATGACCAAGGTGAGGCGCTCCTCCACGGCGTCCCTTCCGCACCGCTGGGACGCCTAGGCGACGCCGTGACAAGCATGCCTATAATAGAGTGTGTGTGTGTGGGGTGGGGGTGCTATTTTTTATAATGTTGTTAAACTCAATATGCACTGCTTGAATTATTCATCTACGAACAGCTCATATTCTGTTTTGTAATGTCTACTATGACTCCATAGTGGATGCTTTTAAGGTTTATTTCCTTTTTTATCCCAGTCTTTTTGTGGAACTTGTAAGTTGTATGCTCTATGAGTATGCAAAATAGTCCTATTTTGTGACGTATTCCTTAGCCTGTCTTAGATGTCCTTTCACATCATTGTCCTATTCTGCTAAATAGTTGCTCAGTACAGTTGTCCAAGTCAGCCCTGCAAGAAGCACCGTTCTGCTTTATGTTATTTATCATGGTAGTTGCTTTGTTTATCTTGTTAAATCATTTTGTAGCATCTACATATTATCCTTTCCCCTTATTAATTCCCTCAATCTGAACCTTGGCTGACAAACATTACTTTTGTTTCAGTGTGCTTTTTCCTGGTATTTCTGGTGAATCATTCCATCAACAAGAGACTGCGGCAAATCTTAGTGTTATTCTGTGAGGTGCATTTTTCAGTACTGTACATTCTTCAGCTTGATCTAGTCTCCAATGCTCTGGAGCGCAGTGGCTCACTAATAATGGAGGTACTCTCACAGTTAGGTGCGCACTCTTTTGTTTTGTGTTGTCTCTGCCTCTCTGGTTCTCCCTAAAGGTATTTTTGTTGTTGTTTGTAAAATAGATGACAACCCAGTGCTGTTCGGAATATGATAACGGATTAAATTGTCTAAGAATAAAAGATCTAGTTTATGCTTCATTGGAGATGCAACAGGTTTGGTAATCCATGATCAAGGGATAGTTATACGGCATGCCACTTGTTGATAACTTGAAAAATAACAAATGAGGATGAGAACAAAGTCTCAGCAAGTAACGTACATGCAGATTGTGTAGCATGCACATGGAAATTATCATATATAAAGTATGTCATCTTAGTTCAATTAACAATACATAATACTCGGCCATAAATGCACATGTTGAAGTAATCATGGTGCATGTAACTTCATGCTGTAAGGTAGTTTCGTAACCATGAATCTCATCGTCACCTCATACAAGCGCATTCCACCACTTGTATGCATATGTAGTGAAGCAGTAAAGCAGTAAGGCCCTCTTTGTTTAGGCTTAGGCTTTTTGGCTTATAGCTTAAAGCCAGCTTTTTGGCTTAATTAGCTTATAAGCCTCTAAGCTTTTAAGCCAAACTTTGTTGTTTGGTAGTCAGACTTTTTTTAGGATGTTGGCTTATTGAGTTGTGTGTGAAGGATGAAAGGTCTGAAATACCCTTAATGGTTTAAAGGACCTTGTTAATCATGTATTCAAACTGATTTTTTTCATGGGATCTGAAAAAATGACGATACATGCATTTGTACATATGAAACAAAATAGATATCGCTCGTAGTGCATGCGTGTATTTATTTTGGACATTGCGCAACGTAAGAAATGATTATAGAAAGGCCAATATCAGTCAACCTAACAAAATAACACAGTAAAAAATAATATTTAATCATATATGATGCAATTATCTTGTCATCGCAACATGTATATATCATATACATGTAATATATTTACCCTCTTGCGGTCATTAAATAAGTAGCAATACTATCACGAAAGACACCCATATCTCCATCATCGATTGTTGATCCATTGACATTGTGCCCTCCAAATGATATAGTATATGTATCATTTGGATCATAATCTTCGTCAAGATCACATCTCTCAAAAAGTTCATCACGTAAAGCACTATCTCTGATGAAGTTGTGTAGCGCCATACATGCAATTATAATTTTCGTTTGAATCTTCATTTTGTAACTTGGCAACGCCAACAAGATTCTCCATTTCATCTTCAACACACCAAAGGAACGCTCAATCACATTGCGAAGGGACGAGTGAGTGTGATTGAATGCCTCGTATTTCCCACTCGGTTGTCGACCATGGCGAAATTCTGGTAGATGGTACTTTTGGCCTTTGTAAGGAGCTAGATAGCCCTTTCGATTGGGATAACCCGCATCAACAAGATAATATCTCCCTGTATACATGAAACTTATAAATGTTGAAAATACAAATTTTGAATGTTATCATAACAATTATTGATATGATTAAAGAACTAATTACCTTCAGGAGGATGTGGAAACCGGTTCGAATACTTTTCCAAAGTGTTATTGAAAATCCTTGTGTCATGCGCTGAACCCGGCCAACCGGCGACAACAAAGGTAAACCTCATGTCAAAGTCACACACTGCCATCACGTTTTGAGACGTATATCCATGACGACCAGTGTGGGCAACCTGCTCATCCGCTGGAACAACAACAGGTACATGTGTGCCATCAATTGCACCTATGCAATTGTTAAAATGCGGCGTGAAGCGGTTATCTAGAAGTCTTGGATGCACTGTTGTGAACTCCGGATCCGTTGGTCTAATATTATCTTCAGATAAAAGATAGACACATTGCAAGACTTCACCAAACTTTCTATTGATTGTTTCCGTTGACCTTTTAAAGCGGTTTTGAACTTGAGTAACTGATTGAGGGCCATCAACTGTCCACAAGAACATAGCCAAAGATTCTACGGAAGTCATAGTCCTAGTTGATTTCAAACCATAATTTGCAACCAAAATTTCATGCAAACTATCAAAAACAGCCCTACTCATTCGGAACATCGAGTAACAATCTCTCTCATCGCCAGTTGCTCAGCAACCCATTCATAACCAGTTAGGAGTGGTTGTCTCCTGTCCTTTTTGTTTAGATAAGTGTCGTAATAGTGCATACCTACAAAACCCGCTGCTGCAACAAAATCCTGAAATGGTAACTTCCTCTTTTTTGTTTTTTCGATAGCATCTTTGCTTAAATCGCTCTCGATGGTTGAACCATCAATGTCACTCTCAGTGGTTGAACCATCAATGTCACTTTCAGTGGTTGAACCATCAATGTCACTTGATGAACTCATCTACAAATAACAATAATAATTAGTAACATAGAACATGACATCAAGACATCATTTAATTGAGAAGACATAATTGAATAGTTTCAACCCCATTATGATTTTATTGAGAATACATTAAAAGGTAACAATAATACGAGTACGACATAACTGAATAGTTTCAAACCCTTACATGATTATCATCAATAGTTTTCAAATTAAAAAATAACAAAAAAATCTAATCTTTCTTCATTTTGAGATCAAACATCCTCTTGAGCCAATTCATCTTTACTTCATCGGTCTTCATGGTGACAAACACTTCCCGATTTTCTAGTTTAGTAAAGAGCCTTGTCGCAATGAAGTGTTCATCACTTCTGGTACTACCCTACGAATAGCTACATCCATAGTATCCGCTATGGATGGACCACTCAACAGGCCTTTTGCCATAATGTCCACCATGCGCTTGAAATC
Source organism: Ampelocalamus luodianensis (assembly GCA_036346255.1). Classification (NCBI taxonomy): domain Eukaryota; kingdom Viridiplantae; phylum Streptophyta; class Magnoliopsida; order Poales; family Poaceae; genus Ampelocalamus; species Ampelocalamus luodianensis. Next base: position 32,694,660 of record CM070618.1, read on the forward strand.
CCTAGCGATGGGATTTTTCTTGTTCTTCTTTGGGCTAGGATTAATATTATTTGCCTTACGCTTCGCAATGACCTTCGATTGCGTGCAGACAACCTCATTGTTCTCCCCATCAGCGACGGCGTCTTCCTCGCCGTCCTTCGCACAATCAATGTCCACAACGGTATGGTCTTCTTGTGTAGGCTCACCCAGGATGGCTGAAGTGTTACCCGTAACATGAGCCTTGTCAAACATACGGTCCATCTCATCTAGGTTCTCAGGTGGTCCATCACGAAAATGTTTAGGATATTGTCAAGATAATTAAAAAAGCGTAGTTAGCAAAATTAAAATATGAGATCAAACACATTAATAAATAGACGTTTCTACAATAACTACCTTGTGCTCCTTCCACCAAGCATCAGATGCAGATATAGTTCCTTTTTGATGATCCCAACCAAGCCCAGTTGCTTTCTGTTTCAAATCGTTCCACAAGTTGTATTCTTTCTTCAATGTTTCCTATTTATTTTTTAATTGTTTTTTGTCGTGCTTTTTCCCTGTCCTTTCAAAAAACTTCAGTTGGAGGTTCTTGTAACCCTTGGTATTCAAACATCCCAACGGCCTATTCCCAGCACCAACTTCCTCAGCACAAATCTGACTAAATGCCCTGTTGCTAAATGCATCCCAATTTGACTTGCTGATAGCAACTAGCTCCATCTATACAATTTACAACTAATTAAGAAACATCAATTTCTGTGTCCTATGAACATTTAAGACTTCATGATCGACTGATACTGATGAATATAACTATACCAGCATAGCGCAAATACTCAAAATCTGAAATTTTTCTCTATGAAGCAAAACTCAGTCAGTATATAACAATAGGATGCTTCCATATGCCCCATTTCAAAATTAAATTGTGTATGCATCTATAAAATACTTGTAGCCTCTAATGGATTGATACAAACACCCTGGAATCATCCTCTCATTAACTACAACAGTAGATAAAATATTGAGACAATTGCAAATCTACATGTAACAGCCAGGTACCTAGATCATATATCCTGAGAGGCTACTAAGAGTGCTATTGCAGTTGTTTGCTACTAAGAGTGCTATTGCAGTTGTTTCCCCCTCATCAGTTCATTCGGACTGCTTGAGAGTTAACAACAAAATTCAGGGCGATGATTATTCCAGACATCAAGGAGAAGTCTGCTTCTATTGATAGTGTGTAGTTTGTGCACAAGAGTAGGGATTCAATGTTGAGGCTCATATTTTAGCTAAATTTGCTTGTACTCTTGGGGAAGGTCGGCATTTGTGGCTGCTTTCCCCTCCTGTCATGCTGGATGGTTTTCTGATCATTGATGAATAAAATCCCTACCTTCCTCTAAAAAAACAACAAACTATATTGCTTCATCTCTAACACTTGAACCCAACCGACTACAAATCAAATTGACTGGCTCTGAATTAATGAAGCATTCTCAAAGAGTGTCATGAATGAAAATTCTATCTCCATTAGTATATGTGGTATTTAAGAAGTACACACGGAATTATACATTTTCAGCCCCAGAACCAGCTCTCTTGTATGCTTAAATATTTCAATTCAATAACCAGGGTACCCCCAGAGCATGCAAATTTGTTTGTTTATTTGACTACCTTCTTAAATTTGGCTCCAATCAATAAGGTCTCTAATTTTTCAGATAGAGTGCAAATCAATATGACAGTATAACATCTTCTAATTATGCAATCAAGTGCAAATCAATATGACAGTATAACATCTTCTAATTATGCAATCAAGTCAATACTGTTCTATAATCATAAATGTTGATCAACACTCCAGGATAGAGGCAGCCAACAACAAGAGCCTAACACTCCAGAAATCCCTGAAGGATGACACCAGGATAGAGTACTACCACAAATGTTGATCAAATATTGACATAGCCCTACATATTGGCATGATTCATGGTAGCAGTCACATGCACTGCTAGCATACACTTCCCAGAATCAAAATCCTGATAAACTGGCCCTTAGTCCTTGATCATCAATCAAAAGAGGTGACATCAAAACAATACATTGCTGCTTGAACTGACTGAGACAGAGACTTGCTGGGGGAGGCGGCGTCGGGGTCGTCGGGAGGAGAAGGCGGGGCAGGGGAGGCGATGTTGTCGTCCGAGGGGCGGGAAGGAGGCGGCGCGTTGGGGAGGGGGGGGGCCGGCGGCGTCGGGAGGGAAGGGAGGCGGCGCGTTCGGGGGGGAAGGGAGGTGATGTCGTTGTCCGAGGGCGGGAAGGAGGCGCGCGCGTGGGAGGGAGCGGCGGCGTGGGAGGCTTCGGCAGGGAGAGGCGATGGTGTTGGGGAAGGAGGGGCGGCGGCGTCGGGAGGAAGGAAGCGGCGGCGTCGGGGAGGAGCGCGCGTCGCGTCGGGAGGGGAAGGAGGCGGCGGCGTTCGGGAGGCGGGAGGCAGCGGCGTTGGGGGAGGGGAGCGGCGGCTGCGGGAAACCGAAGGAAAGGGAGAATCGGGGGAGGGGAGGATTGAACGGAAAAAAACCAAAGGTTTTTTATTTATATACGATGACATATTGCGGGTAATTTAAGCGAACTTCAGTGGCAAACGATTATTCTATTCCGTAAAAACCAAAAAAAGCATCTCTCCCTTGGCTTATGGCTTTTAGGCTTAAAATAGTTTAAACTTATTTTAAGCCGAACAAAAAAGCCACCCCTTTGTTTAGGCTTAGGCTTTTTTGCTTTTAAGTCAGACAAAAAGCCTAAACAAAGAGGGCCTAAGTATCATTTGAGTATGCAAGTATATGCAGTAAGGAGGATCTATGACCATGGATCCAAGTTCCACATAATACAAGTGTACCGCACGTAGCGGCAACTCAATCACTATAAATGCAATTATCACATTGCAACAATGCAATGACAACATACATATAAGCAAAGTAATGTAATAGCAGTAATACAATCGTAAGTATTTAGTTAATCACACACAGGAGTAAGAATTTGCATCCTAAACCATTACACGTGCAAATACTTGCCCAATGATGTGCAGGTCGATTACTTATACCAATGTAATATTCTGCTGCCACAATAGCTTTGACTGGAGATTATTCGAATGGATGCAAGTTCTACATCACGCAATTGGATGGTTAAAATCACGAGTTCCTATTCTTACTTTTAAGGGGGAGTTATCATTTTATATATGCCAGCTAATAAATCCTTGCGTTCTTTTTTAGTCGACTTTCTGCTGCTTTGTTTGGCTGCTTTGTTATTTCTCCTGTTGTAATATTGTCATATCTGTGCATTTTAAAATTTCTGGACATACACATTGACATATTGACTTATTATTTTAAAGTGAAAATTAAAACACCACCCTCCTTTCTATACTATCATTATACTATCATAAAGACATTCTGCTCTCGGCTACATCTTGCAGGTCTGTCAAATAATGCTAAAACAAAGGACTTCGTGGAGATTGGCTCAATAGTGTGCTTCTGTGCTGTGCATAGTCATGGTTTTAAAATGCTTTTTGCACTCTCTGCGGTTCTTCGGCATACACCTTGTCCACCTGTTGGATTCAGTATACTAAAGGCTGGTTTGAACAAGTCAGTTCTCCTGTCGGTTTATAGCTCACAAAATTCGCGAAATGGTCAAGCCCGCCACAATTCACATGGTATAACCTTGCCATCATGGACATTTATATTAATTAACTTTCTTGGCAAGACTTTTTTTTATTGTTACATAAATTAGAACATGTACTATGGCAAGTTTAGTCCACCTAGGACTAGTCCCTTCAGTTATTGCCAAACCTGGTGGTGAGAGCTCTTTGCTTGTGCTGACCATTTAAGAAATACGTTCTACGTTGGATATAATCTTGACTGTTGATGTGTACCGCGTGATGCGGCATGTACTGTGTGCGTTGCTGGCTAGCAGGACGTGTGAGACATACGGGCTGAAGAGCATGCACGGTGACGTGCCAACGTGCCGTGTGAAGCAGACGTGTTGTGAGAAGCGGTATTGCATGCAAGTTGTGAAGCAAACGTGCTGCATGAGTTAGCCACATGAGATTAGGAGTCACTAATGTTGCATTCAAAGAAGCTGGTAATTAGTAGCTGCATGCACGTGGGCATGTTGTGTGTTAGTTGGGTTGCATGTAGCCGAGTCGTAGGGTATTAAGTTAGTTGCATGTTAGTAGGAGTCAAGGCATGATATTCGGTCCATTAGTGGAGCATGTTTCTAGTGGCCCTGCACACTAGTTAGTTGTGTAGAATCATCATTCAGGTGTTTTAAATTGATGGCTATTGAATAGAAGATGTAGCAGTTTTGTGTTTGTTTCTGCTTGTGTACATCTGTGTGGGTGCTTAACACATATAGGTGTTTATTTGTCTCGGTGAAAGAGATAGAAACAAGCAGTGAGAGGGAAATCAGTGACTGTTTTTTCCAAGTGTGTGTGAAGGAAATCAATAACAATCAGTGATTGATTTCCAACATTTGGTATCAGAGCTCGGTTCGATCCTGAGGAGATGTTGGTGATGCTGCTCGGCAACGAGGCTCCATGCAAGATGTAGGCTGTTGGCGTCCGGTGTTACGTTGAGGAGCGGTGACACCAGCGACATGGCGACATCTACGCAGGCGGTGAAACACTTCAGCGATGTTGAGGCTAGCAGCGAGAAGCTGCTGTGATGGCGCACTCGTGTTGGAGGCCACGAACCGCATTGTGAGGCCGTGTTTGTGGAGGTGACGGCGTGAGACTGCTGCGAGATGATGTCAGTGTGTGACCAACAACAATGACGGTGGTGTGAGGCCACCGGGGAACAAGAGATGACAGCGGTGTGAAGCCACTGCAAGATGTGCACGAACAGTGGTGTGAGACCACTACGAGTCGTGCTGGAAAGAATGCCGCTGCGTGTGGCCTGAAGAGAAAGCCGCTGCGTGTGGCATGAAGAGATAGCCGCTGCGTGTGGCAAAGTGTGGTGATCCACATCGGTTAGTTTACGCGTCAAGATTAAGGGAGAAAATGTTGGATATAATCTTGACTGTTGATGTGTACTGCGTGATGCGGCATGTACCGTGTGTGTTGCTTGCTAGCAGGACGAGTGAGACATACGAGCTGAAGAGCATGCATGGTGACGTGCTGTGTGAAGCGGACGTGTTGTGAGAAGCGGTATTGCATGCAAGTTGTGAAGCAAACGGGCTGCATGAGTTAGCCACATGAGATTAGGAGTCACTAATGCTGCATTCAAAGAAGCTGGTGATTAGTAGCTGCATGCACGTGGGCATGTTGTGTGTTAGTTGGGTTGCATGTAGCCGAGTCGTAGGGTATTAAGTTAGTTGCATGTTAGTAGGAGTCAAGGAATGAGAATAGGTCCATTAGTGGAGCACGTTTCTAGTGGCCCTGCACACTAGTTAGTTGTGTAGAATCATCATTCAGGTGTTTTAAATTGGTGGCTATTGAATAGAAGATGTAGCAGTTTTGTGTTGAGTTTCTTTCTGCTCGTGTACGTGTGTGTGTGTGTGTGGGTGCTTAACACATATAGGTGTTTATTTGTCTCTGTGAAAGAGACAGAAACAAGCAGTGAGAGGAAAACCAGTGAGTGTTTTTTCCAAGTGTGTGTGAAGGAAATCAGTGATTAATTTCCAACATTCTAGGGGTAGGGCTAATGTTTTCTGCTGAAAAGGGGGGCAAGATTGGGCCAATGTAGGAGTGCTTTGCTTCCATGGTCTTTTTCTCTTTATGCAACTGTTTCATTGTGTGCCAAACTTTGTAAGAATACATTAGAAATTGATATTTGTTTGTTTAGTGGAAAATCTGGAACTTGGCTACTTTGATAACTCTGCCTTTTGTGCACTCTATTGTATAATATGAATTACTTATTGAATTATGTTTTTATGACATGTCATTTTCCATTTTTTTGCTGTTTTGCAGACAAAAAAATTGCATCATATCTCAGTAAAATTGGCCAGAAGTTTCTTTCTGTGTATCGTTCATATGGAACTTATGTGGCTTTCCTCACAATTCTTTTGACTTTCTACTTGGTGACTCCCAATTATATATCATTTGGTTACCTTTTCTTCCTTCTACTCTGGATAATTGGAAGGCAGCTCGTGGAAAAGACAAAGAGACGACTTTGGTTTCCACTGAAAGTATATGCCGCTGTGGTTTTTATCTTCACCTACAGCCTTAGTATTTCTCCACTCTTTGCAGAGTTGGTCTCAAAGTTGGTTAAACTATATCCTGATCTGGGATTTGATCCTGAAGCCTCTTTGTTGGAAAATGTTTGGCAATCATTGGCTGTTCTAATAGTGATGCAACTTTACAGCTACGAAAGAAGGCAGAACAGTGACAAGAACTTTGGTGCATCTGATGCTTCTGAATCTGGGCTTCTTGGTTTCTTAAGAAGGTTGCTAATTTGGCACAGCGAGAAGATATTATCAATCAGTGTGTTCTATGCTTGCCTGTCATCAATCAGTTTATCTGGCCTAATTTATCTGTTAGGTCTCATTGTGTTTTCTACTCTACCAAAAGTGTCTCGAATTCCTTCAAAGGTTTACCTTGTCTACACTGGTTTACTTGCTGCATCTGAATACCTATTTCAAATGTTGTGCAAACCTGCTGAAATGTGTCCTGATCAGCGCTTCCATGGCTTGTCTGTGTTTCTTGGTTTGAAACATTATGATTCTGGGTTCTGGGGTGTCGAATATGGGCTTAGAGGAAAGGTTTTGGTGATTGTGGCTTGCACCATTCAATATAATGTGTTCCATTGGTTGGATTTGATGCCAACATCTCTAGTACACGGGGGTAAATGGGAAGAGCCTTGCCAGTTGTTTATCTCTTCCAATCCATCTTCTAGTCCTATGGGAAGTAGCGAGGAAAATCATTCATCAAATAAATTTACTTTGTTGTTTTCGAAAGTCCAAGGTCTTATAGGTAGCAGCTCAAGTTCAACACTTAGTTCAGGCAACACTTATCAGACATCAGAATCTGTCCAGAGTATGACCAAGGGCTCGGATGAGGACAAAGGATACTCATTTGCAAAGATTTGGGGAATGTCAAAAGAAAGCCATAAGTGGGATAAGAAAAGGATTATTTCTCTGAAAAGAGAAAGATTTGAGACTCAGAAGACAACATTTAAGTGCTACATACAATTCTGGATAGAAAATCTTTTTAAACTGCGAGGTCTGGAAATTAACATGATTGTGCTACTATTGGCAAGCTTTACATTGTTGAATGTTGTATCGATCTTTTACATCATGTGCCTCGTTGTATGTATTCTTATGAACAGAGATCTAATCCAGAAACTTTGGCCCCTTTTTGTTTTTCTCTTTGCTTCCGTCTTAATACTTGAGTATTTTGCTCTTTGGAAAGATGGAATGCCCTGGTTACATGATATCAATGACATTGAAGTCCATTGCCGTGAATGCTGGAAAAATTCAAGGATTTTTGTTGATTATTGCTCAAAATGCTGGCTGGGTAAGTCCTTGTTACTTTTATAGCTGAAACTTACCGCAATCCAATGTTATATTATTGCTCAGCTTAAATCAGAACATTTACAAGCTATTTGTACAATTATATGATGCAGGGCTAATAGCTGATGATCCTCGAATGCTGGTTAGCTACTACGTTGTGTTCATTTTTTCCTCCTTTAAGCTGCGCTCTGATCGCTTCTCTGGTTTCTCGGACTCGGATACATATAGTCAGATGAGGTCCCAAAGGAAAAATGCATTAGTTTGGAGGGACCTCTCATTGGAAACAAAAAGCTTCTGGACATTTCTTGATTATGTACGGCTTTATGCTTATTGCCATTTATTAGATATAGTTTTGGCGTTAATTGCTATTACTGGTACTCTGGAGTATGATGTTCTTCACCTTGGTTATCTTGGTTTTGCTATGGTTTTCTTCAGAATGAGACTTGAAATATTGAAGAAGAAGAATAAGATTTTCAAGTATCTACGGATGTATAATTTTGCTCTTATTGTTTTGTCACTTGCTTATCAATCTCCTTATGTTGGGCAGTTTAGCTCTGGCAAGTGTGATCAAATTGACTACCTGTATGAAATTATTGGATTCTACAAGTACGATTATGGTTTTAAGATAACATCACGATCAGCTTTTGTTGAGATAGTGATCTTCCTATTGGTGTCAGTTCAATCATACATCTTTAGTTCTGGTGAGTTTGATTATGTATCAAGATATCTTGAGGCAGAGCAAATTGGTGCAATGATCCGTGAGCAGGAGAAAAAAGCTTTAAAGAAAACTGAACAGCTGCAGCATCTTCGCAGGTCTGAGGAGCAAAAACGTCAGCGCAACATGCAAGTGGAAAGGATGAAATCTGAGATGTACAATTTACAAAGTCAGCTTAATAGAATGAATTCTTTCACCCCTATCAATAATGCATCCCACAATGAAGGCCTACGACGCAGGAGGAATATTAAGTTGTATAGCGATACTGATACCCCATTTCTAGATAATGAGATTGGATCACCAACCAAGGGAGATAAGATTGATAGCACAGAATCATCTCAGTCCTTTGAATTTTCTGTAGCAGATACACAGAAGAACATGACAGATTTAATGTTGCAGGGCTCATCTGATATTCTGAGATCACCAATCAGGGGGAGAAGTGAAGAATTTGTGCTGACTGATAATGCTAGAAATTCCCTGGGTTCAACATCCGAGATCACTGAGATTGAGGAGAGTGACACCAAAGTGCATCCTGATTTACTAAAAGGGGAGAAAGGAAGAGGACAGCACAAGGAAAACCCACTAAAATCTGCTGTACAATTAATTGGTGATGGTGTTTCCCAAGTTCAGTCGTTTGGAAACCAGGCAGTTACAAATATTGTGAGCTTCTTGAACATTGATCCAGAAGAATCACACTCCAATGAGCATCATGCAGGTGACATTTATGATGTAGTGGAAAGTCCGAGGGAAACACAGGATGGCCAGTTGTCGAGAACACATTCAGATACATCAGGATCTGCGGCAAAGTCTTCAGCAAGCATGCCATTTGGTGTAATCTTTAGATATATTTGGTATCAGATGCGAAGTAATTATGATTATGTTTGCTATTGCTGTTTCGTTCTGGTTTTTTTATGGAATTTTAGTTTACTATCCATGGTCTACCTTGGAGCACTTTTCTTATATGCTCTTTGTGTGAACTATGGGCCAAGTTACTTATTTTGGGTGATCGTTCTGATCTACACTGAGCTCAACATTCTATCACAGTACATATATCAGATTATCATCCAACACTGTGGTTTGAATATACATCTACCTCTTCTCCAGAGATTAGGTTTCCCCGGTGATAAAATAAAGGCATCATTTGTTGTAAGCATATTGCCTCTCTTTTTGGTATATATATCTACTCTCTTGCAGAGCTCAATCACTGCCAAAGATGGTGAATGGGTTCCTGTAACAGAATTCAGTTTTCTTAGTGCAAGAAACAACATTGAAGAGAAGCACTATATGCCTTACAATTGGAGAGAGAGGCTAAAAAGTTTGCACTTACCTGTAATGAATCTCATAAAGATGATTGGGAGAGGTTTATCTAGATATTGGATGTCACTAACACAAGGAGCAGAATCTCCTCCATATTTTGTTCAAGTTACAATGGAGGTAAACCATTGGCCAGAAGATGGAATCCAACCAGAGAGGATAGAGTCAGCAATAAATAAGGTGCTTGCTATAGCACATGAAGAAAGATGTCAAGCTAACTTGCCTTCATCGTGCCATTCTTCTAGTAGGGTTCGGATTCAAAGTATTGAACGAAGCAAGGAAAATTCTTGTATGGCTCTTGCTGTACTAGAAGTTGTTTGTGCTGCTCCCTTAGAATGCCAATCAGCTGGATGGTACAAATCACTCACTCCAGCAGCTGATGTAGAAAAGGAAATTCATGAATCACAAAAGGCAGGCCTTTTTGAAGAAATAAATTTCCCTTACCCAATTGTCTCAGTGATTGGTGGTGGTAAAAGGGAGATTGATCTTTATGCATATTATTTTGGTGCTGACTTGGCAGTTTTCTTTCTTGTTGTCATGTTCTATCAATCTGTCCTAAAAAATAAGAGTGAATTTTTGGAAGTTTATCAGCTGGAGGATCAGTTCCCTAAAGAGTTTGTATTCATCCTAATGGTGAGCTCATCTTCCAATTGAGTTAGTTATGTTGGACTAACGGGCTAATGTACTTTTCTCTGATTAGTTTTCGAATAAGACCTGCCCCCTTGGTGATTGTTTTACCTTTGTTTCTGCAGATTCTCTTTTTCTTGATTGTGGTTGACCGCATTATATACTTGTGGTCATTTGCCACGGGAAAAGTTGTTTTCTATCTTTTTAATCTTGTGCTCTTCACATACTCTGTCACTGAGTATGCTTGGGGAATGGAGCTAGCCCACAGGGATGTTGGAGGACTTGTTCTACGTGCCATCTACCTTACAAAATCAATTTCCCTGGCACTGCAAGCTTTACAGATCAGATATGGTATCCCTAACAAGAGTAACTTGTATCGACAGTTTTTGACTAGCAAAGTAACACAAGTAAATTACTTGGGTTTCCGGCTATACCGTGCTTTACCATTCTTGTATGAGCTGCGGTGTGTGCTTGATTGGTCTTGTACAACTACATCATTAACAATGTATGATTGGCTTAAGGTACATATCAATTTTCGATACTCTTTTGAAAGTATCTGGTTAATTATATCATAAATTTTATTGGCATATAGGCGCTGAAGCCAACCTGAAACTATAGTTTGCTTTGAGTGATGCAATGCACTCATGCACTACTAATAATTTTTTTCCTTCGGACCAGTGATCAGTTGGCACTAATACAAGTTTGAACACCAGCATTTCTTCGTTTTGCTAACCCATATATTGGATGGTAACTGAGCAGTGAATCAGATGTGGTAATTGGTATTCAGTTTTGAATGGTGTTAGTTTAGTTGATCAGCCATTTCTATTTTGATCGTTGTAGACTTTTGAACTGGCATTTTTGGGCCCTGTCTGGTCTCAGAATTCAACATTACTCCCAAGTCCCAAAAGCTCCTTGCCCACCAGATTCAGCTTGTGTAGGGTTTCCAGTGCAAGGCAGGCTTTATCTACTGAAATAAACCCGAGCTTTAGCAGTTTCTCTCACATGCCTGTTTGTGCACGATCAGCATTATAATATCATACTAGTAATACATACCCTTTTTAAGAAACTTATTATGTACAAATTGATGACATTATTTATGCATCTTAACCTATCTACATGTAGGTGAATAGCTCCTTTCGCGAAATCACCTATATTTGTTTTTACCATTGTCACTATATTTCTTGTATTTATCTTTTACATTAATGTTTTGATTGCTGCAATAAAGCAAATTTTACCATCTGATACTTATATTTCTCTGCACAGTTGGAGGATATATATGCAAGCCTGTTCCTTGTGAAATGTGATGCAATTTTAAATAGGGCAAATCATCGACAAGGGGAAAAGCAAACAAAAATGACAAAATTCTGCAGTGGGATATGCCTATTCTTCGTACTTATTTGTGTTATTTGGGCTCCTATGTTGGTACGTGAATGCAATACCTTTGGACTATAGCTACATTCGTGTGATCTTCCTACCCACTTCTCTGTATATGCAACAATGCTGTGCAACATGGATCGCCCAAGCAATTACTGCTGTGTTATCAGCAATTTTTTTCTTTTTCTAGACGGCAGGCACTGTCTATTTTAATAGAAAGGTTGCATATACTGTGGACGATGGAAATCCTGGTAACCTTTTAATTAGCATGCATGCCCTGCTACAGCCCTATGTTTGCATGTCCTTAAGTGATTCCTTTTCCAGTTACTAACTATGACCATACTAGTGCAAATAAAGTTATTTTTCCAGTTACTAACTATGACCATACTAGTGCAAATAAAGTTATTTTTTCTACCCTTAGTCATATTTCTTTCTCAATAGTACTGTAGTTCTTCGAGGAGCACCTGCAAGCTGGAGCTACCAAATTATAGCTGTGTACATGTGATATTGGTTTGCCATGTTCACACGTAATGACTGTATCTTGTGGTTCTTGTTTCATTGCTAAAGAGACTAGTCATTTCGTTAGAAATAAGTGGTTTGAGTCAGATACTCAGATTGCATCTTATCTTTAGTCTGTTTCCCCTTCAAGCATTAACCAAGAAGAAAGAATAAAGAAGTCACTGCAGTCCATGGTCTCATCCTCCTAAGGCCCATCCCCTTCAAGCATTTGTCCTCTTTCTGTACTGTAGTTACCCCATTATGAACTAAGGTTCACAACAGCTCTCCCATATCTAAAAGTAAATGACTTGTATCTGTTGCTGCATACAGAAAACCTGATATAAAGACATTGTGCAATCCTGGGTACCTTTGTGGCCGGCTTTCTTTATCATGCTTTCCATGATTAATGTTTTCCTCTTCTCTTATTGCAATTGTTTACCTTCAGCCTTAATTCAATATATGTTCACGTTACTCCACTCCAACTGTCAAGCTCTTGCGAGGTTGAAAGCCAATTTTTTTAATATATTTTAAATTTCAGATTTACAGCAGTGGTAATCCAACAAATATTGCCAACCCCATTATTGATGTAAGTGTTAAGATTGATATAAAGGCTCTTGGTGGAAGATTAACTTTTTTTAAAACCACTGCCTGTGAAAAGATACCTTGGAAGTATTTGAAGGCCTATGATGATGTTGATCCTCTAGATTACTTAGGGGCATACAATGTTGAGGACATTCAGCTGATCTGTTGTCAACCTGATGCATCCACAATGTGGTTGATACCTCCTCCAGTCCAAAGCAAATTTATTCGATCCCTTGAGGAGACAGAAATGATTTCTGGAAAGATGGAACTTATTTTAAATTGGGATTTTCTCAGAGCTAGACCAAAAGGGAAGGAATTAGTGAAATATGAATCACCTGTTGATCACTGTCCTAGTGTAGATGATGTTAAACAAGTGCTCAATGGGACTGCGAACAGCTTCATGATAACTGATGCTTACCCCAGGTACTTTCGGGTTACTGGATCGGGTGAAGTGCGGCGACTAGAAGCATCGGTACGAAATATGTTCGCAACCTTTGTTTGTTTTGTTAGCTTTCCTTAACAGGAGCTAAACTATTTTATCTGTTCATAAATGCAGATAGATTCAGTAAGTGGTGAACTGCTGTTGAATAATGGCACTCCTCCTTGGTGGTCATTCTACGACACAAATCCATCAGATTTGGCAGGCTGTCAAGGGCTGAATGGTCCCATGGCCATCGTCGTGTCTGAGGAGACACCTCGTATGTATCTATCCATGTTTTTTCAAATTCGATGAGCTTCCTGTCAAATCTAGCATGACCTTTGAATGTTGATAGAGAACATACATTGATAAGCATATATTGTTTGTGTTAAGAGTTTTACATTCTCTCTCTTGGCCCATGTGACCCATGTAGCTCATGAGGCCCATGTGACCAATGTCTATATATACCCTCTCAGTAATGAATAAGATGCATAGTTGTGAATAACAAAATCCTCTAATTTCTAACATGGTATCAGAGCCTAGGGTTAGGGTTAGGTATTAGACCTGGTCTGGCTGCCGCCATCCTCGTCGTCATCGGCGAGCCTCCTGTTAAGGGTAGTAGTGTAATAGTCATGTAAGGGTTAGGGGTAGTTATGTAATTGTAGTCATCTTCGTCCGCAGATCAGGGCGGATCTGTGTGGTCCCGGCGTCACCGGTCATCATCGTTGTCGGGCTTCATCACCACCGGATCCAGATCGCTTTCGTTTTCTCGGCCGTCTCTGTCTCCACCGTCGACCTCCTCTTGATTCCGTCAGGCGGTAGTTCATCCGCATCTATGATGCGGTTGGGCCGACATCTTTTGCTTCGACAGCACCACCTCCAGCAAGCTCTGCTCAAGCTCGTGGAGATCCTTTGCCGCCCGACCCACTACGGAAATCATCTTCTTCCTGCGGATCTTGTTTCTTTCTTTGCTTGCTGTGATTTGGTCTTTTGTTGATGCAATCTGAACCGAGCTATGGGTTGCTTCATTTCATGGAGTGTGGTCTTTGGTTCTTTGGTCTTTGGTGTTGAGTTCTTTGCAGTTCTTTGCTTGTGGTTTTGGAGGAAAGGTGTGATCGTTACGCTTTGCTAGTATCCTAAGTCTATTTTCTTTGATTTCCATCGAGTCCATCCAAGTCTGTTGTATCTCGTTTTGAGTTTGTCGAAGTCATGCCAGTTCATCATATCCTTTGTCGACCAACTGATTGCTTCCTTTTTGGGTTGCCGCGGTTCGTCCATTGGATCGAGTGTGGTCACCCCCATAATTGTTGTTGATGCGACTTTACCCTCTTGGTTCTTTCTTGTAGCCATCTTGCTATACATCTTCGCATTATTGCGACTCTTGACCAATGGTCTTCTTTGTTGTTATCATCAACTGTCTCTTCGTCTTTGTTTTTGTCGGGTGTCAGATTGGACACTGTCACCTCATATCTTGGGTGGGTGGATCTGGTCTGTTGTCTTTGCCTTCGTCGAGCGCCAGATTCGACACCGTCACCTCACTTCTTGGGTGGGCAGATTTGGTTCGTGTCCTCGTCGCTCTCTCTCTCTCTCTTTATTGGCTTGATTTGATATCTCTCTCTATTCTTGTTGGTTCCAACGTCTCCAAATCAAGACACGTGTGTTAAGAGCCGAAGGACAATTTTTGTTGTTCAAGAGTTGCATGCTTTGACGACATCTTCAAGCTCGGACTTCGGATTTATCTTTTATTTTAGTGTTGTCCTCTTCAAACTCAATGCTATTGCATACGCATTGAGTTTGAGTGGGGGTGTTAAGGGTAGTAGTGTAATAGTCATGTAAGGGTTAGGGGTAGTTATGTAATTGTAGTCTAGTCTAGGGTTTCTGTTGTACACTATATATTGCCCCTTAGGCTCTCCCAATAGAACCAACGATTCAGCCCCCATTCCTCTTGTCTCTCACAGATGCTAACACCTTTGACGGGCGTCATCGGTGTGCTATCTCCTAACTCTCCTCTTGAGTCGTCTCCAAAATCCATCCACCCGAGTACTCTGTTTTGGCTCTGCTGCGAGTGCAACCCTTCGTCGTCGCCACCTCCTCTCCCACTACCCGTGATAGGCTTGCCGTCATGGGAGTTTTTCGGCCCCCGCCCCGCCCCGACCTCGACCTCGTCGACTCCTCTGGTCCTTCGCCTGGATCTACGCGGCACCACATCGTCGATTGTCGCTTGTTGTTGCCGCGGTCTCCTTCGCCAGGATCCGGCAGCACTCGGTGTTCCCGCCGTGTTGCTTGGTCTCCCTCGCACAAATCCAGCGGTGCTCGGCGTCCCTGCTGTGTCGCCCGGTCTCGGTCGCATCACCCGACCCAACTCCAGCTGGATCCGGCGTCGCCTGGTGGTGTTGCCACTGCGTTGCCCGACCCAACCTCTGCGCTCGGCTATGCTGAGCACGATCTGCTCCGGTGTCGCCTGGTGTTGGTGTTGCCATTGCATCGCCCGGCCAACCTCGCTGCGCTATCTTTGTGTTGAGTCAGCCTCCTCGGCCTACTGTTGTGCTCGGTTTGGTGTTACTACTGCTCTGCTTTCTTAGTATCTCTATTGCCCTGCTACTGTTGATGCTGTTGTTGCTATTGATTGTGGTCCTCTTGCTATTGATGCTGCTGTGCTATTGCTCGGTACTATTGCTGTTGGCCTTCTACTGTTAGCTTGTGTTGTGGATCATGATCTGCTATTGCCTGTGGTGCTGGTACTATTGAGGTTGCTTGGTGCTAGTGTACTTGATCCTATCACAGCTCTTGACGACATTCTTTGTTTTGGACCTATTCGAGGTGATGATGCTATTGCTTGTTTTGTTCCTGCTAGCTAGTGCTGTGGAGTCTTGTGCAACTCAGTTTGGTCAGATTCAGGCCCAAGTGTGTCGACTGCAGGCATCTTCCGGTGCATCCACCGGTTTGACTGCATCATGTTCCATGTCGGGTGCTTCACTCCCATGGCTGTTATATTCAGGGGCTTCTTTCCATGTGATATCTGATGCAATTAAGCTCACATCATGTCGTCCTACTGAAATCAATTGCGAACAGTGTTTTTTGTTCTTACTCTTGAGGAGAGTATCTTTTATCAGCCTTTCGTCAGTTCCTTTCTTCTGAGGGTACTCTTTCTTAGTTTTCGTGTCCTAGTGCTCATGCTTAGAATGGTGTTGCTGAGCACAAGCACCGTCATATCATTGAGACTACTCGTACTCTTCTCTTTTCCTGCTTTGTTCCCTCACTTCTGGGGGGAAGCAGTCTCTATGCCAGTTTATTTCATCAACCGTCAGCCCTCTTCCAAGCTTCATGGCAAGTGTCTTGGTGAGGTCCTGTACAGAGCACCTGCTCGCTATTCTTATCTTCATGTTTTTGGTTGTGTTTGCTATGTCCTTCTAGCACTTCGTGTGTGCACAAAGCTGAGCCCTAAGTCGGTTGAGTGTCTTCATGGGTTATAGTCCTGAGCATAAGGGATATCGTTGCTATGATATCTCAGCACGTCACATTCACATCTCTTGTGATATGACCTTTGATGAGGGTTGACCCTTCTTTTACCATCCTTTTACACATCCCACTCCTTCCACACATTCCACCTCCTTTTTGTGTCTACCTCCCATTCCTCCACCAGTTTCTGATATTTCCACTTTTCCCTTTAACTATAGTCGCCGACAAAGAGTTCCATCTGATCTTTAGACCTCCATTCCTCTTGAACCTTATGATTCTCAGTCCTCTCTTGCACTTGACCGTCCAGCCAGTACCACAGACTCTGACGATCATTTTACTACATCATGGTATGCCCTACGTGATCGTTCCTTTATTCAAGCACCAGAGAGATGGGGTTTCCTTGTGCATGTGTAGTATCTGAGCTGAGTACCTACCAGGAGGCCGTTAGTACACCTGAGTAACAGTTGGCTTTGACTGAGGAGCTTAGTCTATAGGCACTTGGGATCTTGTTCCGCTACCATCAGGAGCTAAGCCTATAACTTGCAAATGGGTGTACAAAGTAAAGAACAAGTCAGATAGTTCAGTGGAGTAATGCAAAGTTCGTCTTGTTGCAAGAGGTTTTCAGCAGGCTTATGGTCGAGATTATGATGAGACTTTTGCTCTAGTTGCTCATATGACTACAGTATGCACTCTCATTGTTGTTGTAGCCGTACGCTCGTGGACTATATCTCAGATGGATGTTAAAAATGCTTTTCTTCATCGTAATCTACATGAGGAGGTTTATATGCAGCCATCGCCAGGTGTTGAGGCTCCTACGGGCTATGTTTGTCGTCTTAGGCGTGCTTTATATGGTCTCAAGTAGGCTCCTCGTGCAGGGATTCGAACTGCTAGTTTCACTCCGAATGAGCATGATCCTACCTTGTTTATTCACACTTCTCAACGTAGTCGTACTTTGCTTCTGTTGTATGTAGATATGCTGATCACAGGTAGGGATGGCAACGGGGCCATTCCCCTGCAGGGAGTGATGGAACGGCCCCACCCCCGAGAGAAGGAAATCGCCCCGTTCCCTGCCCCCGATCTCGTCATCGGGTGCTATTCAACCCCGTTCCCTGCCCCCATCGGGGTATCGGGGCCCCACGGGGACCCACACTCGAAAGTTGGATGTGCTACAAACAATCAAGAATCGTGAAAACCGTGCGGAGAAGTCTAGTCTAACGGCACCATTTCAGATCAATCTAGCATCTCAACAACATGACAATATCTGGATCTGTTGTTTTGGAATTAAGAGAGGAGGATGAGTGGTTGACTAACTGGTGCTAGAGGAGGAAGAGGTTGGCGTTTGTTGTGGGGAGAGGCGGTGTCGGATGTTGGGAGGAGTTAGTAGTCTTTCCAAGCGTGGTGGGCGTCCGGTGGTGGCGGTCGAAGGCCTTGATCTTGCTCATCTTGAGCTTCTCCAGACATTGGGTCTTTGCGTCGGTGGTCTTTGCCAACCGATCTAGGTACATACGAATACACACCGATCGGATATACCAAACCAAGAAAGGAACAGATCGGATCGGATCCGGGGAGATCCGACGCGGGTAGGTACCTCATCCTTGACCATGTGGAGGAGCGTGGTCTTGCCGCGTTGTCGAGGCCGAGGAAGAGGATCTTGGCCTCATACGCCACAACCCGGCGAGCGGCACCAGTAGAACCATTCCCACAGAACATCTCGCCGCCTTCTCCTCGCTCCCTTCTCCCGGGCCTTCTTGCTCGCTTCTCCGAGGCGCGCGGGAGATCGCCGAGGAATGGGCGGATCAGAGGATCTACGAGATAAAACCGAGAAGGGAGGAGGCAGGATGGATCTGAATCGCTCTTTCCCTGTCTGTCTATTCTACGCTTGGTTGGGTTGGGAGAGGTTTGGTACCGGACGGGCCGCGTCATCACATGGTATTGGGGAGATGGCGTCGGATGTTGGGAGGAGGCCCAGGAGGATATGGCGTGGGATGAGGATTGGGGCGGCAGGCGGGATGGGGTGATGGATAAGTCTCGTGTCGGCTTTTTGTGTCGGCTTTTGCTTTTGTAAGGGCAGTATCCTTGGTGGTTGTTAGCATCTCTAGGACAACATCTTGACCAAATCTAGGACGGTTGTTAGCATCTTAGAGGGCGGCATCTAGGACGAAGTTGTTAGCATCTTAGACTAGCATCTTGGCATATGCTTGGTGAGTAGCGACCTATAAATATGTATACCCAACCCTCGGTTGGCATGGCATTGTGTGAGAAATACTTCAAGGACAGATCCTTGGATCGGCGGTTAGCATCTCTATTGACAGAGCATCTTGGACTAGCTTTAGAGGACGAGCATCTAGGACATGAGCATCTAGGACACGAGCATCTAGGACAGAGCATCTAGTCAGAGCATCTTAGACTAGCATATGCTTGGCATATGCTCGGCATATGCTTGGTGATTAGCCCTATAAATATGTATCCCCAACCCTCGAGTTGGTATGGCATTGTGAAGAGAAATATACAAAGAAAAATTGCCCCATCTCCAAGTGTCATCCTCTCCATGAGAGTAAGGATCTTGCTATCACCAATAGTAAGAGTCCAGTAACAATGTTCGGCTATGATCTCCGAGCGCCACATTCACATCTCTCGTGATGTGACCTTTGATGAGGGTCGACCCTTCTTTATCATCCTTTTACACATCTCACTCCTTCCACATTCCACCTCCTTTTGTGTCACCTCCATTCCTCCCAGTTTTGATATTTCCACTTTCCCTTTAACTATAGTCGCCAACAAAGAGTTCCATCGATCTTTAGACCTCCATTCCTCTTGAACCTTATGATTCTTAGTCCTCTTGCCGAGACTCTCGCGAGCACGACTGCGCGATCATTTTACTACATCATGGTATGCCCTCGTGATCGTTCCTTTATTCAAGCACCGAGAGATGGGGTTTCCTTGTGCATGTGTAGTATCCGAGTTGAGTACCTACCAGAGGCCGTTAGTACACCGAGTAAGATTGGCTTTGGTGAGGAGCTTAGTCTACTTGGGATCTTGTTCCACTACCATCAGAGCTAAGCCTATAACTTGCAAATGGGTGTACAAAGTAAAGAACAAGTCGAGATAGTTCGGTGGAGCAATGCAAAGCTCATCTTGTTGCAAGAGGTTTTCAACAGCTTATGGTCGAGATTATGATGAGACTTTTGCTCTAGTTGCTCATATGACTACAGATGCACTCTCATTGTTGTTGTAGCCTGCTCATGGACTATATCTCGATGGATGTTAAAAATGATGGACTATATCTCGGATGGATGTTAAAAATGCTTTTCTTCATCGTAATCTACATGAGGAGGTTTATATGCGACCATCGCCAGTGTTGAGGCTCCTACGGCTCGGGCTATGTTTGTCGTCTTAGGCGTGCTTTATATGGTCTCAAGTAGGCTCCTGTGCGGATTCGAACGCTAGTTTCACTCGAATGAGCATGACCTACCTTATTTATTCACACTTCTCAACGTAGTCGTATTTGCTTCCATTGTATGTAGATATCCGATCACGGTAGGGATGGCACGGGCCATTCCCTGCGGGGAGTGATGGAACGCCCTACCCCGAGAGAAGAAATCGCCGTCCTCGCCCCGATCCGTCATCGGTGCTATTCACCGTTCCGCCCCATCGGTATCGGGACCCACGGGACCCACACTCGAAAGTTGGATGTGCTACAAACAATCGCAATCGGAAAACCGGTGCGGAGAAGTCTAGTCTAACGGCACCATTTCGGATCAATCTCATGGGAAGGGGATGTGGGATGCTAGGGTTAGACGGTTAGTGTGGTAGTGCGTCAGTTGGTGTGGGTTATTGTTCGGTATAGTATATGATATGCAATGGCCCACATGCCATAAGGGTTTTTTAGGCCTCATGCGGGTAATGGGGATGGGGATGGGGAGTAGGGGAATGGCTCTGGCCCCGCTTCCCCTGATAGGGAATAGGATTTCCATATTAGCATCCCCGTAGGGGAAGAAATAGCTCCAACCCCGTCCCCTAATGGGTGAATTCCCCGGCAGGGAACGGGAAATGGGCCCATTGCCATCCCTAATCACAAGAGATGACATGGACTATGTGGCTTTTGTCAAGAAGAAATTGAGTGAACAGTTTATGATGTTCGATTTGGGACCATTGAGCCATTTTCTGGGGATTGTGGTTCATTCTGATGGTGATAGCTACTACCTCTCTTAGCATCGCTACGTTCAGGATCTACTCGCTCGCTCTGGGATGATTGATACTCGCAATGTTGTCACACCCATGGAACTTCATTTGCAGTTTTGACCTACAGACGGTGTACCACTGACAGATCCTTCCCTCTATCATCAGCTGCTTGTGAGCCTTGTTTATCTCGCTGTCACTAGGCCAGACATTGCTCATGTTGTTCATGTGCTCAGCCAGTTTGCCAGTGCTCGCACATCAATCTACTATAGTTATGTTATTCGTGTGCTGAGATACCTGAGGGGGAATGTGTCCAGATGTCTGTTCTATGCCAGTTTGAGTCAGCTCCAGCTCCACTCTTACTCTGACCCCACTTGGACTAGTGATCCTGCTGATCGTTGATCTATCACTGGCTACTGCATCTCTCTTGGTACTTCGCTCATTGCCTGGAAGTCCAAGAAGCAGACTGCGGTGTCACACTCTAGTGTAGAGGCTGAGCTTCGAGCCCTTGCCGTTGCCACCTCAGAGATCATTTGGCTTTGATGGCTCTTAGCTGATTTTGGTGTCCATTGTGATAATCTTACACCTCTGTTTTGCGACAATACAAGTATCATTCAGATTGCTAGTAATCGAGTCAAGCATGAGTTGACAAAGCACATTGGTGTTGATGCATCCTTCACACGGTCTTATTGTCAGCAGTCGATTATCGACCTCAAGTATGTACTCTCAAAACTTCAAGTTGCAGATTTCTTCATTAAAGCTCAAACTCGAGAACAGCATCGGCTTCATCTACTCGGTGCATCAGATCCTTCTGATTCACCTTGAGTTTGAAGGGGGTTGTTAAGAGTTGTACTCTCTCCCTCTCTCTCTCTTGGCCCATGTGGCCCATGAAGCCCATGTAACCAATGTCTATATATACTCTCAATAATAAATAAGATGTATAGTTGTGAATAGCAAAATCTCCTCTCCAATTTATAACTGTTTGAAGTGGTGATTGTCCAATAAACGAAAATATGTAGTAAATGCTCATTTTTCAATTATCGTGTTTTGCATTGCTTCGGACTTGTGTTCCATATCTTTGAAAGCAGTATTTATTGCTGTATTCTTTCATTGCATTGCATTATAAGGTGAAGTGTAGATCCTTTATTTACCTTACCAATAAATCTGAACTTCCTTAGTTATCATGTGTTACATTCGTGGCATGGTTTGATCTTGAGGTATAACTCGTAGGAAAAAGTATACACACAAGGAGTCGTTGCATGGGTTAACATTTTTTTAGCATTGCTGGCAGAGATTTTATGGCAATTGAGAATCCAGTAGCTTTCATGTTTGATTAGTTTTGTTTGTTATATTTTGTTTACCAATTTCTGTTTAAAGATCCCATTTCTATTAGTAAAAGCAAAGTTTATTTTTTAGCTGTTATCACTTTCCTGCTAACAATTATATTTTTATATATTTTTACTGCTCAGAGGGCATTATTGGTGGCTTATTGAGCAAATTCAGCATATGGAGTTTGTACATTACTTTTGTCTTAGCATTTGTTGCAAGATTTATCAGACTACAATGCTCAGACTTGAGAATGAGGATACCTTATGAGAATCTTCCATCTTGTGACAGTATGTTAAACATTTGCTTGTGACTAGGGATGAAAATAGATTCGGATAGTTTCCGACCGATCAAACTATTTTCAAATCACGATTCACATCGGCTCGGATATTTATCGGATCGGCGAACAAGGATTTTTTTGTCGGAAACGAATACGGATTTGGTTTCTCGCTATCCGTCGAATCTGGATATAGATCGGATTATCCAGAGATTTAGGGCCCGAGATATCCGGAGTGTATATCCTATTTCACTTGAGCCATTTATATGATACTTTAGTAGCCTATTATACATTAACATATACATCAATACATGGAGTCGGTGAAGGAACCCTAGTTAAAAAAAAGATGAACTCACGAGGTGTTTCAATCAAATAAACTAGTTGTGTGTTTTCATTGATTTTGTACATACAGTTTTCAATCAAAACATGATTAATGGCATAATAGGAACAAAATAGTATGAATAAGATGTTTTAACATGATAGAGTAATCATATTAAACCGTGAAATAGTATGACTCTTAACATGACAATCTCTATCACCACGCTTCTTGTCCACCGAGCCATCATGCTTGAAATCACCATATTCATCTACTAAGCCATTATTCGTAAAAGCTAGTGATGAATTATATGTGATAATATCAAGTATCACATGTCGGCACGCAGACCACTAGACAATAATATGTAACTCGATGGCCATAACACAGCATGACACGTAGGCCATGAAAAATCTATACATGCATCACATACACAATGGACCATACTATTCACATCAATCTCTGTAAAAAAAGTGTTATGTATAGAATTCAATTCTATCGGGTGACAAACACATAATACTATATAATGCGACAACGATTAACTAGCACAGCGGTCCTGCTAGTCGGTTAGTGGGCGGGGTTCAAAGGGGCAGGGGCCTTTGCGAGTCGAGGGCAGTGTTCTTGGAAAATTTTTCCGGGACATGAATCTTATTCACGTAATCAAGCATTGAAAATTCATCGGATTAATCATATTAACCCTATTCCAAACCAATTTGATCACCGCTTCCATACGATTAAGCATCGCGGCATACCCCGGTGGTGGAATTCTGATCGGTAGGAGTATCATGCAATACGATCGTAAACAAGTGCAGTTAATCATCTGGTGCTATCAACTCATACCTCTCGCAAACACATATACTATCGTCGAAACTGATTGATCTTATCAACTAGTGCATAAACCGCTCTATCCATATGAACTGATCTAGGTTACCAAATCGGAACAGTAATAAATCAAATCTATTACTGCCACATATCAAGTATATACGACCGATCTAGATCAAAAACTACACAAGGTGGCTCTGATACCACTATAGGGGTACAGCCGTACAGGTAGGCTACAATGCTATACTAGTCAGCAATTTCAAAAATTCTACCACGTAAACTATGAAACCATGCAAGTAAGAGATTATAGATCGTTACCGACACATAGTGCAGTGGAAGAAGAGTTGAAACAGCTTGATCCAATGTCGAGTACGTCGATGTAGTGGTCGTAGTCGATCGTCCAATGTTCTCGGCACCGATCGTCTTCTCCAGCAACCTATCACGTTCCTTGCGTAGGTCGTGGATCGTCCTCGATCGGTAGCGGCACAAGCTGCCGCGGCGCTTCTACGATATCCATACGTCCGGGGTGGGCGCCAGCGGCGGTGTGTTAGCACCAACGCGCACGGTAGGTCCTTCGAGAATAAGGTGGTTAGGGTTTTGGTGGAGCAACTTATGTACGTTCCAATAGCCCTATGCATCCCCTTATAAAGAGCTCATAACGGATCCTATCCGAACTTGTTTGTTCCAACCCGTTAAGTGTGTGACCTGTAGGTTCATACGTAATTGGTTGTGATTCGGAAACTCCTTTTCGACCACGAGTCGTTAGCGGTTCCTAACAGGACATAACAATTTTCGAATACACATAAATATTTTATCTGACGAACCTTATGCAATATGATCTACGACTAGGTTCTTATTACTTACGACTAGCTTGTATCTCCATAAGATCAGTTCATATTTAGTTATGACCGGTTCATAATTCCTTACGACCAGTTAGTGATCATGTCCGACCAGTTTACGACCAGTTAGTGATTATGTCCGACCAGTTTACGACCAGTTAGTGATTATGTCCGACCAGTTTACGACCAGTCCGTATCTGGTCGGAATGAACGACCTGCTTGCGTATTCTCCCTTTGCCCCACCATATCTGGTTGAACTCCAGGTGAGATCTTGTTATCCATGGGTTGTTCATATTTAGTTATGACCAGTTCGTATCTCCTTACGACCAGTTAGTGATCATGTCTGACCAGTTTACGACCAGCCTGTATCTGGTCGGACTGAATGACCTGCTTGCGTATTCTCTCTTTGCCTCACCATATCTGGTTGAACTTCAGGTGAGATTTTGCCATCTATGGACTGTTCACTACTTTCTCGATCAAATAATGGATAACTTTATGCGGTCGACTCTTCAACTACTAGTGGTACGGCTATGCACTTTCTTTATCTGACTACATCAAGGGGCCTAGAGATATCTCTTCTGTTATGTTAAGACGGCAAATCCCATATCCGATCAGTTACATCCCTTCGTATGTTTCATAGCATACCGAAAGCAACCTTTATTAGTACCTAGTTACGGAGTAGCGTTTAGCAACCCCTGAGTGTACTATTACATATGTAGAAAACCATGTTGATCTCAGGTCTAAGGATCATACGTTATCATTGCTTGAGACCAACTGATGACACATAAAATCATGACAATTTCAATAGTGTTTCAAGGTGGGCAATCCGACACCATGTTCTCTAACATGTGTTCATGTTATTGATTCGATATCCTCGTATTCATGACCGGTGAAACATAGTCATCAATCAATACATATGCTAGTCGATAAGTCACTAGTGTTCCGACCAGAGATACATTTAGAATGACATCATATAAGTTAAAGAGGTTCACCAACAAGTCACATACTTGTTAATCTTTATAAATGATAATTCACCCAAAGAACATAATAACATTTCTTCTATAACTCATAATTATAGACGTGATACAATCATCTTTATGATTGACTCTAGAGCATATCACCAACATATCTATCTTCCCTGCATCTCTCTTTGAGTTCGTATAAGCTGTGCGAGTCCACAAATTCTTTGTCAGTTAGCTGATTGCCTTTCTGGCCACGGTCCGTCCTTTTGTTCGGAGAGCTACAACAATAAAACCTTACTAGTAAAGATTCCAATAACTAATTGGACTCCACTGCACAGAACAGCAATTACAAACTGGCCCTGTGGCCAGGTTGGAGTGCTGATTTTCAGGGTTTATATCTTTGTCAAGTAGTTTAAATATTCAAATGCTTACACAGATTAAACAAATTATGACTTTTTTGGAATATATTTTATGCTCCACGTTTGTTTGCTTGAAGGATAATGGATGGTATGCCTGTCTTTTATAGGTTACTCGACATCTGTGAAGGTATTTATGCAGCGCGAGCAGAGGGTGAGTTAGAAGTGGAAGAAGTTCTATATTGGACATTGGTAAATATTTACAGGTCACCACACATGCTGCTTGAGTACACCAAGCCAGACTAGGGCCTCCAGTTTTGCAAAGGGAGCAATTTTGCAAATACTAATCCCAGGATTTTACAAGAAGACTAACTTGATAGGTCTATAATTGATCCAAGAGAAGCCACACCTTTTGGGTCTCTCTCTCTCTCTTTCAAGTTACTTGTTCTCGCTTTCTAGTTACTTGGAACAAGATCATGCAAATCGGCCAAGTATTCTTGGTTTTCTTTTTTTCTTTCCTACTAACATGTACATAAGATTCACAATGTATTTTTGAAAAATGTATACGCCAAAGTTTGATTGTGGAAGTAATCTCAGCGACTAATCTTTATTGAAATGTTGTGGAGAAAGATGCAATTTATTCCCTGCCCAACATGAAGAATGTGTTCCAAATTTCCATTATCTAAATGTATACATCAAAGTTTAATTTTGGAAGTTATGTCAGCGACTAATCTTTATTGAACTGTTGTGGAGAAAGATGAAATTCATTCCCTGAAGGTCACCCCAACGTGCAGAATGTGTTCCAAATTTCCATTATATTGTGATCTTTGCTCATATACTCAGGTATGCCCAAAACTTTCAGATGATATATTCTTTGCGGCTTATAATCTTCTAATTGTTTCCTGCAGCAAGCCTGCTGCTGTCAAAATGTGCTCTTTGTGCACCCTGCTGGCATTGAACTGATCATTGTGCTGTAAACAACGTAGAAACTGTTCCTCTAAATTTGCTGTTTGTCGTACATTATGCATGCAGGGTTTTCCCCGTACGGTCACTGCTTCAGCAAGAGTGGTTAGTAGGAAACTAGGAACTGAAAGAAATTTGGAATGACACTACAGCTCCAAAGGTAAAATATCCAAGGACGATAGTTTAGCATTATTGAACATAAATGAATTGATTTTTTATATCCTGTGAATCTTGCTAACCTTGATACGGCACTACATGTTTACATCAAATGGACGCAGATGCACAATCTCTTATATTAACGTTTTCTGTTGAACATGCGCATCTCGTTTCTTCAAATTGTGCCTTGATGGAATATGTGATTCGTCAGTACTGAATGAAAGTTTTAATCTGGGATCCTGCATATGCATGCGGCCTCCTTTACTGGAGATGTTTAGCGTGTCTTGTGTATGTGTTACATCTTCGACATCTCTGAGCCCCGAAATGGTTGTTAGACTTTCAGTAGTTGATGGCATCTGGGGTTCAACCTTGTGGATCCACATCAGTGTGCAATTGTACAGTCACAGTGTTAAAATCTTTTGCTTTCAGTTTGGGTACTGTAAGGAATATCAGAAACATTCGGTGATTTTTCCTTGTTAGGAAAATTAGACTCGACTGATGTGTTGATATTAGGGGTGAAAACTGTCTGATATCACTCTTTCTGTATCTTACCTCATATTTTTACCCTAGATTCGGAGACAGATACGGATACCCCGGATACGTATACGAATATAGATTTTTCGGGATATGGCCACGGGGTGGATGTGGATCAGATTCAAATCGGTTATGGATAACTTAACAGATAGTGTACGCATAAAGAAAAGATATAACTTTATCAACGAAAATGTCAAATTATACTACATATTAGAGAATTATTTATCCTACTTAACAACATAAACATAATCAAATGTAATTTTATATTATATATTAGTCGATGACTAGAAAACTATAGAGAATATTAAAGGATACTAATGTTTATCGGATATCTGTTTTGTTGATTAATTGGATATCTTTTGGATATCCTATAAAATACGGATAATGATTGGATACCGTTTTTCCCTTATCCTAACTCATATTCTAGGATATTTTTCGGATACGAATACATATGTAGATAATATCGGAGGCTGATTGGGATTAAAAAATGATACCCCAACGGATTTTTTTCGGATACGGCGTTGGATCAGGCGATAATTATCTGTCCTATTTTCACCCCTAGTTGATATGGTAGGCCAGGACTAAATCTATATAGTACATGCGTCTAAACCAAAACTAAATTTTTCGGTCTCTCGTTAATGTCGTCCATCCGTTAGTGCTCTATTGAGAAATAATGCCAATCTGGCCGGTTTACTTCAATTCCATCCGTTAGGGCAGTACGAAAAGACAATGCTCTTAACAACTCATCCGTCGGCTCCCCACAACCTCTCCCCGTCGGCATTCGCGCCTCCACGTCAGCGCTGCCCGAACGCGACTGTGTGGTGGCTCTCCATCGCTTGTCCTTGCCGTCCACCGCCTTCTTCGCATCAGCGCCAATGGCGGCCGCGCGGACGTGTGGCCCTGGCGCGGTCATCGCTCATGTGGCTGATCATGTGGGCGTTCGCTCCCTACGATCGGTCCTGTTCGGGTACATAGAGATAAGCTGAAGTCAATCGCAAGACGAGATCCACGATCAGCTCCCTAAGATCTACGATCAGAACACCAAGGTCTACGACCACTTCCACAGGATTTACGATCACTTCAAGAAGGATTACGACCAGTTTCACCATCTCTACGACCAGTTGACTCAGATTTACGATCAGATCTACGACCAGTACTCGGTAAAAGGAGTACTCGTTGGGAACAATACTCGTCAGGAATAATTGGGAGGAGCACTCGTCAACATTACTCATCAGGAACAGTACCCAGTGGGAACAATCTTCACCCAAGTTTTCGACCAGGTTTTCAACCAAGTGATCTACAACAACGACCAGTCGGTCTACGACCACAGCCAGATAGACTATGACCATGTCCACGATCGGGAGATCCAAATTAAATCATGAGAAGGATTCTTGGGGACAGAGATATTTCGTTTGTAGATAAGTATAGTATATATCTTTTAGATGGAGTCGGTTGTAATCTTTCCATAACTGTATTAGAAAAGAATCTCTGTACGATACGAGAGTTAGAGATAGAATCCGGTTGTAATATTTTCACAACTGTATTAGAAAAGAATCTATGTACGATAAGAGAGTTAGAGATAGAATTGACATTAGACCGTGTGTGAGTTGGCCACACTCTTAGGTGTCAATATAAGGTCAGGGCACCACCAATTGTAAAGAGGGAAGAATTTTAGAAAGAAATACAGAAAAGTTACTGCGACTTTGTGGCGCAATATCTTGCGTGTTTTGTTGAGGTTTTTCCATCTATGGTTTGCTTAGGTCAGAGCAAGGCAAGAACGTGACGTTCTTGAGATTGTCTACCAAATCTACACGATTCAACTCGTCTAATTCGTGATCTTTGCTACTCACGGTTTAGAGAGGTTTCGAGTTCATGCTTCTAATTGTCCTTGTGATTGATTAGTGCGTGAACATTTGGTTATCCATCTACACGGCTACAAGAAGAAGCTGCTACTGAATTTGTCACCGCCAGAGTCCAGGAGGAAAGAATCCTAGCCGCAAGAAGAATGCAAACTCCATCGTTTGTACCGTGAAAGATCAGGACACATTTATACATCATCTAGTTTACTAGTTAATCCGTATCACTAAGGAGCAGAGCATGCAGTTTTCAAGTGCCTCCATAGTGTCAGCCTTGGACGTCGTCTTCGCCGCCGTGGGCGGCAGCCTTGGGAGGCCGCTAGGTGCTTGGAGGTGGAGAATTGGAGGGTGTTTGGGGACTGGGGAGATGGGGGTGTCCGGGTCCTCATCCACAGAGAGAGAGAGAGAGTGCTGTTAAAGATAAAGACATTTTGGTCTTTTCGCGTTGTCATAACGTATGGAATCGACGGAAACAAACCGGGGTGGTGTTTCTGAACAAAGCACTAACGATCGATGATATAAGTCAAGAGACCCAAAAATTTAGTGGCAAAAGTAAGAAGCACCCCGTAGCAACTAATGGCATAAACGAATTTTTTTCAAACTAATATGGTAGTATGGTACTAAACCCAAACCAATACAAATTCATACCCTACTATTCCGTAGCAACTTAGGTCATATTTCGAATGCAAGAATTGAAAACACTAAACATGAATAGAAATGTACTCCCTCCAGCCACAAAACATTGGCATTTTTAACTTTTGAAAGTCAACAAGATGCTTCCCCTGATCACAAAACAGTGATATTTTTAACTTTTCAAAGTCAACAAGATGGAACAAAAGTTGTAAAAATGCAATATTATGAAAGTATTTTTTATGACATTCTTTCGTATTTTTTTTTCATATATCCAAACCAAACACACATTCTAAACAATATATTTGATCAAAATTTATAGGAAAAAGCCTACTTTACAACCCTAAACTTTTCAAAAAGTCCAAAAATCAAACCTAAACTACAAAACCGGACATCCTACACCCTTAACTATCAAAATCGTTCATTTTACCCCTCTCAACCCAAACTGTGGAGGTTTTGGATGACGTGGCGCTAACGTGGTAGGTTCACTAGAAGCTCCCCCACGTCCGACCCTGCATCCGGGAATAGGCAGCTTTGTATGCCGACGACGGAGAGCATGACCACCAGGAACACGGCTACCGAAAAAATGGCGTGCACGATGTAAAACTGGATATAGAGATTAGATGGATTGCTCTTGCACACCATAAACGATGCCGAGCCTCTCTATTTATATTGCCGTATGATGAATAGCAAATGCATCTGTCCATAATGACCAAGCCACCCGTCTTTGAAGGATCAACCACACTCAAGGATGCAGAAGTGTAACATTTCAAAGTTCTGTTACTAAAATTAATTAAAAAAAATATTTAAAATTATTATTTTAATTGGATTTTATAAAGTTTAAAAGATTTTTCTTGGTTTTCCTAGATATAAATTTAAAAAGGATAATTTAATTTAATTTCCTTGGATTTTCTGGATTTTTAAAAAAGTTTTTCCTAATTTTTGAAAAATAAAACTAATTTATGTGGAAAATTAAAGACCAAATTTAAGTTGGAAATAATTTTATTAAGTTTAAAATAATTCAGGGAATTTCTGTGAATTATTCCAGAATTTTTGAACTATATTTAGTATTTTCTAAAAAATTCTTTTGATATCTCAGTCAGTCTGTGGCTGACGCTCCTCAAGTCCTCACCACCACTAAGCAGACATAGTGCCTTAGGTGAAAAGGTTGGCTGGGAAGGAGGGTTGCTAAGGCATGGGTGAAAAAGGCTCCTTAGGTGAAAAGGTTGGCTGGGAAGGAGGGTTGCCGAGGCATGGGTGAAAAGGCTCCTTAAGTCCTCACAACCACTATTGCACGCATGTGTCATCCACATCATGTCTCTGCTTGCCTCGTCACATCCAGTCGGCATGCGTCATCCCGAGTGAGAGGCGGCCACCATTGACCGTCCCGAGCTTGTGCTCATGAGACCGCCTCACATTCCCATCTATTTAAGTCACGCCCTGGCCTCTCTTTCGTTCCTCTTGCTTCCTCCTCCATCTCCCAAAACTCCGCCACCATCTCCTTCCTCCCTGAGCTCGAACCAAGCTTTGTGCCGCGTCAGCTGCTGCCCTTGCCACCCCGTTTCTGTTGACATGGTGAGCTCCCCAGCTTTTGGCTCGCATCAAAACATGTTTCAGGACCTACCCATCAATTCCTCTCAACCAATTGTGTGTTTCACTGATAGGAACATAGTGTGTTGCCGTCTTCCTCGCTTCTAGCCAAATACCACCGCCACCTCCATCATCCTTTATCCAGTGAGGTTAGGTCCAATTCCTCCCTACCTTCCCCAACTACTTATTTGAGCTTCCCTCCCCTTCGGCGTGGCCGCGCCATGGAACTCAACTCACCGTCCTCAGCCTTCGTCGCCAGGTTGCCTCGTAGCTCCTCTACCTCCACCATCCACTTCGATAAGTTCCCCTCAATCCACTAAAGCTATGCTCACCTTCATTTTGCTTGTTGTCGTCCCCATTGCCATCTCCCCTATCCCCCCATCGCTAGCCGCCAACCGCCGCGAGCACGCCATCGTGCTCCTCGGAGCAAGCTGCCACCACCTTTGTACTCTCCTAGGACACCGTAACCCATTTTTGGTCCTCTTCGGTCGCCGCCATCGCCTTTGCCACTGGTGCCCGAGCTCCACTTGAGCCTCCCATGGAACCTCCTCTATTTTCTACTTCTGTTCCTCTGTTCTGAACGAGAGGATGAAGTAGGCACCCCTCTGTGTGGACGTGGCTGCCAACACAGAAAAACCACGCTGATTTGGGTCCACATCAGCGAAACCACCTTAGGGTGTATTTTAAACCGGTTTTAAAAGTCCGAGGAGTAAAATGGACTTATTCCTGTATAAACGTAGCCTGTAACTTTTGCATGCGGCTGGTGCAATAACTACGTTATTCTCCATCCAAAATCCCAAATATATTCCTTATTGGTCTTACTGCTCTTCTCCCGATTTTTATATCTAGTAAATAAAAAAATAGGAAATCACAAATGCATTAAAACTGGATTGGATTTTACATAAGTAGGTAGGCCGCAGGGTTGAATAGCGTTCAGCCCTGGATGCAAATTAGTTGTAAAAAGCATCCACCCCTGGACGCTAGCCCTGAAAGCATCCATCAATGAAGGAGACACGAGTCTTGGACTCGATACCCTCAGCCGAGTTTTTGCTAAAATGGCATAGTTCCACGATGGAATAGTAAAAATAGCCCCGCAAACAAAATGGCAAAAATGAAACTCCTACCATGCGAAAACACCACGACAGTTCACCTACTGTGCCCCTGTGTAGTGCGGGTGGTCATTGTGGTGCCCTCGGGAGCGAAGGATCCAGAGTTTATAGCCCACCAAAACTACCGTTTGGAGGCAAACGCAAAAACTGCAGTTCTGACCTTTTACGGTCGTGCCGCACTCACAAGAGGCGTACTACCGTTCTATGACTACATTGTTATAAGGCGGTACTACCACGTAATTTTTGGATGACACTCAGGTAAAAGGTCATAACTTTGGCTCAGTGTCGAATAGAGTGATCTTGGACTCTATTGAAAGCTTATTCAGTGGGCTACTCATCCCACCTATTTGATTTGCTCTCAAACACATTTTATCAAATCAAAAAGAACAACTTCAAAGAGCCACTACCATGGTCTAAGTCCAAAGAGTTAGCAACAAGCAATCTTAGACCATGCCAAGGAAAATACATGAATCCCAACAATTTGCAAAACATATTTGCAAACTTAGATCATGCTACAAGGTAGGTACATGGACTTCAACCGCTTGCAAAACACATTTGCAAAGTATAGTCACATGCTACAAGGATTATCCATGAGCCTCGACTATTTGCAAAACACATTGCAAATATAGCAACATGTTAAGTTGAGCTAGAGCAAACACAATGAGCTATCAACACATGACTAACTCAAGCTACTAGACAAGACCCTCTTAATAGTAATGCGGCAACCTATTCTAGCAATCCGGTTCCAACCAAACACCGAGACTGCAGTAAGACTAGGAACAAATCCTTAGCCCTAGCTAGTCATACCTTTGCCTTTAGCATCCACTTGAAGCTTGATGACTCACATCCCGCTTCATGTCCGGTCATCGTCTTGATATGCATCAACCCACGATGCACTTTTACTTGACCTCAATCAACACATGATGAGTCTTCTCTTGACTCGATGATCAACTCATGATCATCTCTTATTCGAGATCTTGATATGCATCAATACATGATGCATCATCTTCTTGAACCTTGACTCGATGACGATCAACTCATGATGCCATCCAAAGTCTTCATCACCTCGGAACATAACCTATTTATCCAACTCATGAAAAATGTTAGTCCCACAATGTCATTAACATTAATTAACAAGATATACCTGCATAAATGCTTTTGAACAAGCCATTATTAACAAAAGTATTATCAACTAGCATCCCTGAATACTCTCCCTAGTACCGTTTCTCGATGCGTACTACCGATTTCGTGAGGCTCGAGAAATACAAAAATACCTTCTCGAATTTACATACAGCCAACATATTTATGTCATGCCGCTACGCGGTAGTTCCGCCACATGAACTCGTACTACCGCTCCACCTCGAGCAAACCAAGTCCAAAAAGCAATGCTTTGGAATTTTCATACCGCATGTAAATCGGTACATTCATTGGTGCGGTACTACCACAAGATACAACTCCGATACCACATTTCAGCTTTTTAAATGCAATGCATGACTCCTTTGTCTTGAGTCATGTCGATCTTTATCACCTTTGCATTTTCTTTTTTATGTCATCACTCAAACTCCACGGGACTAAGCCTTGAAACATCTTAGCACACATGTTAGATCCCACAACACAATTTCAAATAATTGAATGTAATTGGTATGAGTATATATAAACACGGGTTATATATATACTCAAGAGTTATATTTCAAAGTAGATCGCAAGGATCAATACTAATGAAACAACAAGGCCATGAGTATATATAAACTTCACAAGTTATATATACTACAAGTATATCTGAACTACACAAGTTGTATATACTAAATATGAGTGTATACAAACTACACAAGTTGTATATACTCACATGAATATATTAACTACACAAGTTAGATATACTCATGGATATATGAGCATATATGAACTACACAAGTCTCATATGCTCACATACAAGAAATATATGAACTACACAAGTTATATATACCAAATATGAGTGTATACAAACTACACAAGTTGTATATACTCATATGAATATATTAACTCTGAAAGTTAAATATATTCAAGGATATATGAACATCCATGAACTACACAAGTTTCATATGTTCTCATATATACCACATTATATTCCACACTAGTCCTATGATCAGTAGTTAGTGTACACAGTCAAACAAGATATGATAGCATAACCGTACGTCTTCACTGAAATAATTAAGGTTGATGACAAAAGGGGCTTAAAGCCAAAAGCAAATTACAGTGGAAGCAAAAGCAGCCAGTGGACCACACGATTCGCCACAGAAAATCGTCTAGAGGCACAGCCCAGTCATCCATGATCTCAATCTCCTCGTAGCATTCTTCCCCTACTCAATATTTGAATTAAGCAAGAGTGAGCACAACAACCGTGCTCGTAAGTCACACCCGTGAAGTAACAGATTATAATGCATGTAAGGATTTAACAAATAGGAGGCTTATAGAGTTGAATTGCATAAAGTCATATTTCTTTCCAAATACTCGTACTAAGTTCAAAAACAGAGATTCTATAACTAAAATTTATTTTTCAAATCTCAGTTTTATAGTCAGATAATATTCACAAGAGTAATAAAAGATACCCTCCTATCACAAGGCTACCAGCCCAAAACCCATTTGGATAGAAATCTAAAATCATTTAATCAAGTCTTTTGAAGACAAAAAACAAAATCTAACTTGGAGTGGCTTTGCAAGCATGTCCGTGACCGTGGACATGGCTATTCAAATAGTTTTACATTCTGTAGAGGTTGTACAACTTTACCCACACGACACGACTTCTCTAGTTTGTTCGGCATCTATCGATACCACCGCTCACTACCTTAGGTGAGCAGTCTAGAGCACGTGACAAGGCCTTTACAAAGTGTCATTCTACCGCAGTCCCCCCTCGCTAAGGTTTCGTTTCCATTGGGATAACCACCCGCCGGATTCAGGCCCCCTCTTGCGCCAGGTGGGAATACATAAAAGTAGGTCGTACCGACACCCACACAATCAGATGGAACGACCACGGTGAAACATTGCAAATTAGTTAGCCAGGCCCTGCCCATTCAGGACATGTGGTAGTATGATAAGGCGTAGCAAAATACACTCAAAGATCGGTCCTTAACTGACCTGGGTGACTACCAAAAGAACCGTGGGCCTCATCCATAGAAATGAATCGATCCCGTGCATGAACATGCACCCATCCAAACATCCAATTCGCCCAAGTCCAAATCAATCTTTATTTTATTTAACAAGCCAAACCAATTAATAAATCTCTATGCTAAATAGAATGCAATAGTATCATTTTAAAACATAGTTGAATTTGCGGCTAAATTCCCCAAAGTAAATATTTTTGAGCTAAGCTTTGACTAAGCATAGAGTTTTTGCAACAGGTTTTAATTCATACTAATGTACCAACTAGCTTTTAACTAAGGCATCAAGGGTGATTTAGGCAACATTCAAGTGTGGAGGTACAAAGGAATTAGGAATAACTATAAAGTTAAAATTGGGATTCAAATTACTTGAATTTAAATACACATGCAATAATAGTTTAAAATAGAATTTAAATACTTTGAAATACTGGGATTCGATATGATCAAGGGTATGACTTGCTTTGCTCGAATGCTTGAGGATCTACTTCTTCGGAGTACTAGGGTTCCCCGGAGTCGTCGAAATCTACATATGAGAACAAAGTCAAATCAAATAAAATCCAAATAAGGTCCAAATGAACACCAACTCAAATAACTTTAGAGCAGAAAGCTCGGTCTTGAATTAAGATGGATTTAGGAATTTAAGTCGCTCGAATCGGAGCTCGAGCGAAGGAGAACGGGCTCTCGAAAGTTTGAGAATTACAAGGTCAGAAGGAGGTGGTTCAACTACATGGAATAGAATTCGGAAGAAACCTAGTTAAGTAAAAGGAAAAAGTATTAGGAAGTTGTTTCCGCTAAGGACTAGTTGGAAATTATGTTATAGCGGAGAAAGAGGGGTTTTTGAAAGTTTCAAAACTTGGGCTGGCTTTGGCCCATAGGGGCCCATGTGTGGCGACCAAGGGGAGAGCATCTCCTTTCCTCCCCCTCCTAACCCTAGCCGCCTCTCTCCCTTGCCCCATCTCCTCCACCCGTGAGCCCTCCTCTCTCCTTAGGCAGCCCCCATCCTCCCCGCCGCACCACCCTTGCCATGGTCTCCCCAGCTGCTGTACTCCCTTGCCCTTGCGCTCCCTCGCTGCCGGCAAAGCCCTCGCGTTTTCCTCGCTTGCCGACTCGGAGAAGAAGGAGTTCGCTGGTGGTGGATCGGCTGGAGGGGAAGAAGAGGAAGAGATTGGGACCATCTTTGGGAAGAGCTCGCAGGGTGCTCGTCGTGCCCGCAAACGGTTCTTCAAGGGTAACCACGTTTTCCTCGTTTAGATGCCTTAGCACTTAATTGTTCTATGTCGGTAATTCTGTCGCCTCATGGCAGATCGCGTTAGAGGACGTTTTGATATAGTTAAGTGCGGATTCAGCCTCGGGCGTCTCCTAGAAAGTTGTAGAGGACGTCAATAGCTTTCAATGAAGTGCTAGATCATAATTTTTGGACCCCTGTAGCAAAAGTTATGATTTTATTGGTGCAGTTGTTCTGCAACCCTGTCAGTTTCTGGACAGGTTTTAGTGATATGAACTTTGCGATCAGTTAAAGATATAATTAGAGGATCTCAGTATAACGAAAGTTGTAGATAATTGTCGTAGCTTTCAGGAAGCACAAGAACGCGAAATTTGGTTAAACGATCTGAAAGTTATGATAGTTTTAGTGCGCTGTCCAGAAAGGGTGACGTGAAATCGATGTTTTGTTAATCAGGTTAAAAGTGATTTTAGATGGCCGAATCAGGGAGCTCACCAACTAGGTTTAGTTGGGAAATTTGATAACCTTTCAATGAAGTCCAAGAACACGTAATTTGGACCTCTGTACAGAAAGATATGAATTTTAGAACTTAACTGTTCACAGAAGGTACAGAACAGCAATTAGAAATTTGGAGTCGGGATTGGGTTTGACGAGCTATTGCCAGTTGTGTTTGTTTTTTAGAATTCATGTGGTTCGTTACTGTGGTCTTAGTCTATGTTCTTGATTGAATTTAGGTGGGGAAGAGTACCGGAGGCAGCACCGACTTCACGCTCCCGATTCTCACGTGGTTAAGGCAAGTGCATTGTTTGATTTGTGAATGTGTTTATTGGTCATGATTGTGTGTTTCTCGATATGTGGTAGCATAGTGAGATTGTTGGCTTGATGTTGATTTAAGATTGATGGGTGCGTCATATATGTCCATGCTCTATTGTTGTATGTACTTATTGTCTTGTGGTAATTTGATGATGATTAAATGATGAGCATGTGCATATTGAGATCATATTGAGGCTTGGTCATGTGGTGACCAAGTATGTTTCCTTGAGATCCCGTCATGAAGGTGACGGGCCCGAGATCCTCACTGCGTGGAGTGTGGGCTTGAGGTCCCCATTACTTGCGGAGTAATGGGCAATTGGTCCCTGCATGGCGCCGCACGAGCATGGGTATGCGGCGGCGGTTGCATACTCTGCATTACGGTGTAATGCACACGAAAGATAAAGAGAAAGGATCCTGAGCATTGCATCCGCATGTGAAGTGTTTGTTGTTGATCTTACGTGATATTGATGCTTTGATGTTATGGCTTCTATTTCTGTACTTGCCGAGTCGTGGACTCACTCTTGCGTTGTTGTTGTTTTAGGTACAGAGCCAAGAACGACATGCATGGGGAAGTAGACTGCTAGTCACACACATGCCACATGAACTAAATAAAGTTGAATGATCTTGGATAGTAATTGTTATTAGTAAATGAGCGAGATGCTCAAAGGTTTATTATATCTTGTGTCTTGAGGTGGTTTAGGGTGTTACACTACTGGTGGTCGGAAGGATTACTTGGTTGAAAAGAGTTTGGCTACAAGTGGTCGGAAGACGAATACGACTACTCAATGTGGTCGTAGGAAGAATATGACTACACAACGTGGTCGTAGGAAAGGTTTCAGAGGGATATGACTACTCAACGTGGTCGTGGGAAGAATACGACTACACAACATGGTCGTAGAAAAGGTTCTAGAGGGATATGACTACTCAACGTGGTCATAGGAAGAATACGACTACACAACGTGGTCGTAGGAAAGGTTCCAGAGGGATACGACTACTCAACGTGGTCGTAGGAAGAATACGACTACACAACGTGGTCGTAGGAAATGTTCCAGAGGGATACGACTACACAACGTGGTCAAAGGAAGAATACGACTACACAACGTGGTCATAGGAAAGGTTCTAGAGGGATATGACTACTCAACGTGGTCGAAAGAGAAGGAAGATTCGACTGCTCAACCGCAGTCGAAAGAAAAGGAAGATTCGACTCCTCAACAACAGTTGAAAGAGAAGAAAGATGCGACTACTCAACAGCGGTCGAAAGAGAAGAAAGATTTGACTACTCAACAGCAGTCGAAAGAACAAAACAGCAGAATAGGGCACGGGAAGTTAGCCAAAAGAATAAGAGAAAGCATGGTAGGGGAACTCACCAAGACCAAGAGAGAGAGACTAGAGGAGGAGGCTGGGGAAGGACGATGAGCGACGGACGGCAGTCAGAGATGGTGCGGATTTATAGAGGAAGTAGGAAACTGGGTGACAAGGATGTAGCGGTGGGATTTGCGGTGGCACAGCATGGGCGCATGGCCAACAGGTGAGCGAGGGAATAGGGGCAGGTAAGGGAGAAGACAGGAGAGGGAATGGTCACAACGGAGGCGATAGCATTTAATGCGATGCAATAGCATTTAATGTGCGAAGACTTTGGCAGCAGTCGTGACACGACGGGAGGGAGAAGAAAGTGAGCAGGGGACTGACAGGCGGGGCCGATCGAAACCAAGAGGGTGGTCGTGACCAAGGGGGAGGTCGTGACCACAGGGACAGGTCATGACCAAGGAGGAGGTCGTGACCATAGGGGGAGGTCGTGACCAAGGGAGAGGTCGTGACCAAGGGGGAGATCGTGAGGAGGTCCTAGAGGGAGGTCCTAAGGAGGAGAAGAGCTGAGCCGAGGGGAGAACGGAATGTACAGAGAAAGGGAATTTCAAACACGATAGAACTCCAGCAAACTCAAAACCAACTTTTGAATTAGTTGAAGTTTGATTTAGTCATTTAAATTATTTTTAATTTCTAAAATCTCAAGTTAAGCTTTTAGAACTTCAACAAAACCAAATGGTTACTTTTATTTTAAATTTTTTTAAAAGTTCAGAAAATCAGGGTGTTACAAACCTACCCCCTTAAGGGAATCTCGACGCCGAGATTCAGACTTGGTCAGCAAAAAGGTGGGGATACTCGGCCTTCAGATCTTCTTCTCGTTCCCAGGTGGCTTCTTCTTCTGAGTGGTTACTCCACTGGACTTTGCACGAATGGATGTCATTGCTTCTGGTAACGCGCTCTGTGACATCAAGAATCTTGATCGGCTGCTCCACATAGGTGAGGTCCTATTGAAGGTCGATGCTATCCAGTGATGTTTGCTCTGTTGGAACTCGAAGACACTTCTTCCGCTATGATATGTGGAAGACGTCATGAACTGTAGACAAGGATGTCGGCAGCTCCAACTGATAAGCGACTTCGCCTCTTCTTTCCAAAATCTTGTATGGCCCAACAAATCTTGGCACAAGCTTTCCTTTGGTCTGAAATATTCTTACTCCTCTGAGTGGGGTTACTCTGACTCTCAAACGTTCTCTTATCAGCCTTACTTTACTTTCAGCATCCTTAATCAAATCAGGTCCAAAGAACTGGTGTTCTCCGACTTGATCCCAAAGGAGAGGGGTTCTACACTATCTGTTGTACAAAGCTTCAAACAGAGACATCTGTAAGCTGGCTTGATAGCTATTGTTGTACGAGAACTCTGCATAAGGAAGATTATGATCCCAACTCTTCCCATAGTTTTAGCACAAGCTCGAAGCATGTCTTCAAGAATCTGATTCAAATGCTCTGTATGTCCATCTGTTTGGGGATGGTAGGCTGTACTGAAATTGAGTCTGGTCCATAAGGCTTCATGTAGGCTCTTCCAAAATCTGGACGTGAACTGCGATCCTCTGTCGGACACTATCCTTTTGGGCACCCCATGCAGACAGACGATCCTGGCTATATATAATTATACCAGTTTACTACTCTGGTAAGTGGTCTTGATGGGAATGAAGTGTGCTACTTTAGTCAAACGGTCGATAACGACCCAAATAGAATCACATCCCGATTGGGTCCTAGGTAAACCGGTAATAAAGTCCATGCCGACTTGCTCCCACTTCCACTCGGGGATTGGCAAAGGTTGTAACAGTACAGTGGGTCTCTAATGTTCCACCTTAACTCTTTGGCATACATCACGGTGTGCAACAAACTCGACAATCTCTCGCTTCATACTGACCCACTAGTATTTTTCCTTCAGATCCTGGTACATCTTGGTGCTACCTGGATGAATGGAGTAAGGTGATTCGTGAGCTTCCTTCAGAATCAACTGCTTTGTTTCCTGGTGATCAGGTACACAGATACGGTTATCGAATCAAACTGTACCTTGCTCATCTTCGAAAAATCCTGGGGTTTTGCCTCTTCTTGATTTCTTTGATGTCTTCATCTTCTTTATGATTTTCCCTGATCTGACTCTGAACGGTTGGTTCAACTTCCAGAGTGTTCACACAACTTTGGTTAACAATCTCTAAATTCAGATGTCTTGATTCTTCATATAATCTCGGCTGACTTTCTTGAACCAACATAGTGTTGCAATACCCTTTTCGACTTAGGGCATCTGCCACTACATTTGCTTTGCCTAGATGATAATGGATTTCAAGATCATAATCCTTTATCAGCTCTAACCATCTCCTTTGTGTGAGGTTGAGTTTTGACTGAGTGAAGATGTACTTCAGGCTTTTGTGATCCATGAGTATCTCACAGCGATTACTGATGAGGTAATGCTGCTGAATTTTCAAGATATGCACAATAGTGGCTAGCTCCAAATCATGCGTCGTGTAATTCCCTTCATGAGGCTTCAACTAGTGAGACGCATAAGCCACTACTTTTCCTTCTTGCATCAGCACACATCCAAGGCCTTCACGAGAGGCGTCACAGAAAACTTCAAAGTCCTTGCGGACGTCTGACAAGACTAACACGGGCTTTGATACTAGTCTCTTCTTCAAGTCTGGGAAACCTTGCTCACAAGTATCTATCCATTCAAACTTCCTTTCTTTCTTCAGAAGTTGAGTTAGAGGTCTGGCGGTACTAGAGAAACCTTCGATGAATCTTCGGTAATAACCAGCTAATCCAAGGAAACTTCTCACCTCGGTGACGGACTCGGGTTGCCTCCAATCCATCACGGCTTCAACCTTGGTGGGATCTACTGCCACACTTCCTGCTGACACGATGTGTCCGAGAAAAGCTACTTGGCTTAGCCAAAATTCACTCTTACTGAATTTGGCATAGAGCTGCTGCTCTCTGAGTCTTTCCAAAACTACCCTGAGATGCTTCTTGTGCTCTTCTTCATCCTTCGAGTAGATGAGAATATCATCGATGAACACGACCATAAACTTATCCAAGAACTCTATGAATATTGTATTCATCATGTTCATGAAATAAGATGGTGCATTCGTCAAGCCGACTGACATCACAGTGAACTCGTACAACCCATATATTGTGGTGAAAGCGGTCTTGGGAATGTCTTCTGGTCTGATCTTCAATTGATGGTATCCAGACCTTAGGTCAATCTTAGAGAAAACTCTTGCTCCTTTCAATTGATCAAAGAGGTCGTCGATCCTGGGCAAAGGATACTTGATCTTGATTGTGACTTCATTGAGGGATCTATAATCCACACACATCCTCAAACTATTCTTTCTTCTTAACGAACAGTACAGGTGCTCCCCAAGGTGATGAACTTACTTGAATAAAATTCTTGTCTTGTAATTCTTTGATTTGCTTCTTCAATTCTGCTAACTCATTAGCTGGCATTCTGTAGGGTCTCTTTGAGATTAGAGCAGTCCCTAGGACTTGGTCAATTAAGAACATAATGTCCCTATCCAGTGGCATACCGGGTAATTCTTCAGGAAATACATCTGGGTATTCGTTTACCACTGGAATATCTTCTAACTTCACTTCCTTCAGACTAGTCAGAAAAGGACCTTCTCTATCAGAGGTCTCGGGTCTGAGCTCTACTTCAATTCCTTGCTCATTGGTAAGGGTGATAGACCTATTGGCACAGTCTATCTGCCCTTGATTCTTGGCTAGTCAATCCATTCCGAGAATCACATCCAATCCTTAGGAGTGCAAGACTATTAACTCTGCCAAGAAAGGTACTCCCGATATTTCCAAGATAAGGTTTGGGCATAGGGAATTAGTCCTCATTTTCGAGCCCAGAGAATGAATTAATATAGGGTTAACTAAAGGAGAGATAGATAACCCATATTTCCCCACAAACTTATTCAAAACAAAAGAATGCGTAGCTCCTGAATAAAAAAGAATTGATGCTGGTACAGAATTGACAAGGAACGTACCGAGGACTATGTTTGGTGCAGTGTGAGCTTCTTCAGTTGTGACGTGATTCACACATTCTCTGATGTACTAGACTTATGGCTTCACAACTGGAGTGCTGCCGGGTGTTGGAACTCCCTGATTTGGTCGGGTTGGGGTTGCTACTTGCAGCTTCTTCGGGTACTTATTGGCATAGTGCCCCAATTCATTGCAGTGAAAACAGGTGACTCCTGCCGCGAAGGTAGCAAGCACCTTCTTGTGGAACTGATCTCCTGGAGAGGTGACACAGACAGGGTTGTTTGGACGTCATGCTGGCACAGGTGCTCTGGATGAAGAGGAGGTCGTGAATCTCCCTTGCTGAGGTGGCTGAGGCTGAGAGGTGTGGGGCTTGGGAACACCCCCAGAGTTGAACTTCTAGGATGTCAGCCTTCTCTTGCGGCTTTCCATCTCTAGGTGCTTGCCCTCCTGATGGATAGCCTTGCTCACCAACTGCTGAAAGTCGATGTAGTCTTGGGCAATGAGGCGGACTGAGAGATCATCATTGCGCCCTTCCAAGAAACGTTCTTGCTTGGCTTCATCAGTCGCCACATCTGCTGGTGCATAGCAAGCATAGCAGACTACTCGTTGACAGAGCGGTTGCCTTGGCGCAAGGTGCGGAACTCTTTCTTCTTCAGGGTCATCATACCCAGTGGAATGTGTGCACGGCGAAAAGCCTGCGCAAACTAATCCCATGTGATGGTCTAAGCGTCAACGTGAGACTAGGTGAAGTTGTCCCACAACTCTGAAACTGGTCCATTCAACTGGTGAGAGGCGAACAGAATCCTCTCACGATCAGTGCACTAGACCATATTCAGTTTCTTGCCAAGCCCCTGAGCCACCATCTGCCTCCATTGGCTTGGCGCTGTTGGAAAAGGTCGGAGGACGCATCCTCATGAACTCTGAGATGTTGGCACTTGGAGGAGGTGGAACATGAGCTGAAGGTTGAGCTGCTGCTGGTGCTTGCAAGGTCTACGCGTTGTTGATCGACTGGGCAAGTAGGTTGATCAACTGAGCTTGGTTGGCCATCACCTGGTTCCAGTCGGGTCCTTCAGCTGGAGGAGGTGATGGCGGTGGGATAGGGTTCTCTTAGCCACCCCAATTCCCCTGTCCTGACTGCTGGTGCTGTCACTGCCGTTGCGAGTAGTCACTATCTACCAGATCACCAAGAACTTAGGAAAGAGAGGGGAAACTAAGGGGGATAGAGCAAAACAACCAACCAAACAAAACAACCAACTTAAGGCTTTTCCAAATAACTTTAATAGTTTTAACCAACGTTCTACTCGGTACTCACGATCTTCGGTGCTTCCCGCAAGACGATGCTCCTTTGACGGCTTCAAGTCTTGAGGTCTTGCACACTATGACCAAAACCAAGGGACTGTCTATAGAAAATTTTAAGGGAAAGAAGATCCATTTAACTTTGTAAAATGGTGAAGAGAGAATTAGGTAAGAAAGAATTGCTACAAGAGGCTAAGGACAGATAGATGACCCAGATGAGAGGAGAATAATTTACTTTTCTGGTTATGTAAAATAGGTTTTGAATTTTCAAATAACAGCCATTCTACTAGGTTGCGACCTACAGTCGAGATGGCTCTGATACCACTTCTTGTGGCACCCCCAGGAGCGAAGGATCCCGGGGCCACACTGTATTCCACACTAGTCCCATGATCAGTTGCTAGTGTACACAATCAAACAAGAGATGATAGCATAACCATACAACGTCTTCACTAAAATAATTAAGGTTGATTACAAAAGGGGCTTAAAGCCAAAAGCAAATTACAGCGGAAGCAAAAGCAGCCAGTGGGCCACACGATTCGCCATAGGCAGTCGTTTGGAGGCGCAACAT
This sequence comes from Ampelocalamus luodianensis, assembly GCA_036346255.1. Classification (NCBI taxonomy): domain Eukaryota; kingdom Viridiplantae; phylum Streptophyta; class Magnoliopsida; order Poales; family Poaceae; genus Ampelocalamus; species Ampelocalamus luodianensis. The sequence continues at coordinate 32,739,369 of CM070618.1, forward strand.
AGTCATCCACGATCTCAATCTCCTCATAGCATTCTTCCCCTGCTCAATATTTGAATTAAGCAAGAGTATGCACAACAACCGTGCTCGCAAATCACACCCGTCAAGTAACATATTATAATGCATGCAAGGATTTAACAAATGGGAGGCCTGTAGAGTTGAATTGCATAAAGCCATGTTTCTTTCCAAATACTCGTACTAAGTTCCAAAGCAGAGATTCTATAAATAAAATTCATTTTTCAAATCTCAATTTTATAGTCAGATAACATTCACAAGAGTAGTGAAAGATACCCTCCTATCACAAGGCTACTAGCCCAAAACCCATTTGGATAGAGATCCAAAACCATTTAATCAAGTCTTTTGAAGACCAAAAACAAAATCTAACTTGGAGTGGTTTTGCTAGCATGTCCGTGACCGTGGACAGGGCTATCCGAATAGTTTTACACTCTTCAGAGGTTGTATAGCTTTACCCACACGACACGACTTCTCTAATTTGTTCAGCATCCGTCAATACCACCGCTCACTACCTTAGGCAAGCAGTCTAGAGTACGTGATAAGGCCTTTACAAAGTGCCATTCCACCATAGTCCCCCCTTGCTAAGGTTTCGCTTCCATTGGGAAAACCACCCATTGGATTCAGGTTCCCTCTTGTGCCCGGTGGGAATACATAAAAGTAGGTCGTACTGACACCCACACAACCGAATGGAATGACCACGGTGAAATATTGCAAATTAGTTAGCCAGGTTTTGCCCATTCAGGACATGTGATAGTACGATAAGGCGTAGAAAAATTCACTCGAAGACCAGTCCTTAACTGACCTAGGCGACTACCAAAAGAACCTTGGGCCTCGACCATAGAAATGAATTGATCTCGTGCATGAACATGCACCCATCCAAACATCCAATTCGCCCAAGTCCAAACCAATCTTTATTTTGTTTAACAAGTCAACCAGTTTATAAATCTCTATGGTAAAGACAATACCATAGTATCATTTTAAAACATAGTTGAATTTGTGGCTAAATTCCTCAAAGTAAATATTTTTGAGCTAAGCTTCGACTAAGCATAGAGTTTTTGCAACAGGTTCTAGTTCATACTAATGTACCAACTAGCTTTTAACTAAGGCATCAATGGTGATTCAGGCAACATCCGTGTGGAGGTACAAAGGAATTAGGAATAACTATAAAGTTAAAACATGTATTCAAATTACTTGAATTTAAATATGTATGCAATAATAGTTTAAAATAGAATTTAAATACTTTGAAATACTGTGATTCAATATGATCAAGGGTATGACTTGCCTTGCTCGAATGCTTGAGGATCTACTTCTTCGGAGTACTTGGGTTCCCCGGAGTCGTCGAAATCTACACGTGAGAACGAAGCCAAATCAAATAAAGTCCAAATAAGGTCCAAATGAACACCAACTCAAACAACTTTAGAGCAGAAAGCTAGGTCTTGAATTAAGATGGATTTAGAAATTTGAGTCGCTCGAATCGGAGCTCGAGCGAAGGAGAACGAGCTCTCAAAAGTTTGAGAATTACAAGGTCGGAAGGAGTTTCGACTACAGTTGGTCAGAATGACTACCTGGTCGGAAAGAGTTTGGCTACAAGTGGTCGGAAGGACGGATACGACTATTCAACATGATCGTAGGAAGAATACGACTACACAACATGGTCGTAGGAAAGGTTCCAGAGGGATACGACTACTCAACGTGGTCATAGGAAGAATACGACTATACAACATGGTCGTAGGAAAGGTTCCAAAGGGATACGACTACTCAACGTGGTCGAAAGAGAAGGGGGATTCGACTGCTCAACAGCATTCGAAAGAAAAGGAAGATTCGACTACTCAACAACAGTCGAAAGAGAAGGAAGATTTGACTACTCAACAGCGGTCGTAAGAGAAGGAAGATTCGACTACTCAACAACAGTCGAAAGAACAAAATAGCAGAACAGGGCACGGGAAGTTGGCCAAAAGAATAAGAGAAAGCAGGGTAGGGGAACTCACCAAGACCGAGAGAGAGAGACTAGAGGAGGAGGCTGGGGAAGGATGGCGAGCGGCGGACGACGGTCAGAGATGGCGCAGACTCTGATGGACTCTACGGCGACGAGGAGACGACGGTGAGCTCCAGCGGACTCTACGGTGATGAGGAGAAGATGGCGAGCTCCAGCGGACTCTACGGCGATGAGCGAGATGACGGTGAGCTCCCGCGGTGCCAAACACGGAGAAGAGTCCGAGCTATGGGTGACGAGGTTCAACGGCGGAATACTACGGAATGAAGGTGAGAGAGAAGAGGAAAGGTTGAGGGGAAAACAAAAGGAGTGCAAAAGGGCAAAGGGGCTCCTTGGTGCGCTATTTATAGAGGAAGTAGGAGAACTAGGTGACAAGGATGCAGCGGCGGGATTTGAGGTGGCGCAGCATGGGCGCACGGTCGACAGGCGAGCGAGGGGATGGCGCAGGTAAGGGAGGAGAAAAGAGAGGGAATGGTCACAGCGGAGGCGACAACATTTAATGCAACACAACATTATTTAATGCGCGAAGACTTTGGCAGTAGCCATGACGCGACGGGAGGGAGAAGAAAGTGAGCAAGGGACTGACAAGCGGGGCCAGTCGAAACCAAGAGGGTGGTCGTGACCAAGGGGGAGGTCGTGACCACAGGGAGTGGTCGTGACCACAAGGAGAGGTCGTGACCAAGGGGGAGGTCGTGAGGAAGTCCTGGAGGGAGGTCCTGAGGAGGAGAAGAGCTGAGCCGAGGGGAGAACAGAACAAACAGAGAAAGGAAATTTCAAACACAAGAGAACTCCAGCAAACTCAAAACCAACTTTTGAATTAGTTGAAGTTTGATTTAGTCATTTAAATTATTTTTAATTTCCAAAATCTCAAGTTAAGCTTTAGAACTTCAACAAAACCAAATGGTTACTTTTATTTTGAATTTTTTTAAAAAGCTCAGAAAACTGGGGTGTTACAGTCATGGTTTGAACAGTGTCTCGCGTTGTAGCTACAGTGTAGCCATTCGGTCACAAAATGGCAAAAATATTGGACATGTACTCTTGATATCTAATAAGCCTCAATTCACTAGCTTGTAGTGCACGGATGCTCAGATGGTGTCAGACTCCAAATTTGAAATTTGGAATCTTCTGTCTTCACAACACTAGTCCCTGGATCAGTAGCTAGTACTCACAGTTACATCATTAGATATCAAACACATATCACGAAAACGTAAAGCTATTGCATAATAATAAACAAAGCGTAAATATACCTTATAGCATTTGTCTTTCAGAATGGCTGACCAGGTCAAATACCTTTAAAGAATCAGTAGTGGAAGTGGAATTGGAATACAACACATGGAACCCTCACGATATACCCACAGGCAATCGACTGGGGCCTGCGACCTAGTTCTTGGCCTTCTTGATCTTCTGTCTTGATCAATGCTCATAATTGTTCGTATAGTCTTCTTTTATGCTTACTGAATAAAAGAATATATTGAGCAAGCATGAGGACATAGCCGTACTCGAAACCAACACACATAATGTCATTATTATACGCAAGGCTAATCAAAGGGAGGTCCATGGTAATACCCCGTTTTCGTTTAGAAAGAATTCTGTTCGAATTCGAATTTTAAAAGAGCAAATTTCGGCGTTTCATCTGTTCTTACGGTTTTGGGCACGGGCCTTTGGCAGCAGGCCCAGAGAGGCCTTGTGGACCAAGGGGGCAGCCATGAAGCCCAAGGGAGGAAAACGTGGGGCCCATGGCCCATAAGTGGCCGGCCAATAGGGGGGGCAAACCCTAGCACTCCCCACACTTCCCCCACATCTCCCACTCCCTCCACCTTGTGGCCGCCGCCCCCATCCTCACCCCTCTCCTCTCCACCTTGCGCCTCCCCCCTACTGGTTGCAGCCCCATCTCCACCTCCATTCCTGCCGCCCCAAGTCCCTGGTGGTTTTAGTGTACTGTCCAGAGAACCCGACGTGATAATTGATGTTCTGTAGATTGGCTTGGTAGGGGTAGTAAATGGCAAAATCAGAAGGGCTCCCCAACTAAGTTTATTTAGGTAATTTAATTAACTTTCCAGAAAGTATTAGAACAGCTTATTTGGACCCCTGAGAAGAAAGTTATGTATTTTAGAAGTTGATTGTCATGATGAACACCAAATCGATCGCTAGAAATTGGAAGATTGGAAACGCTTGGGAGTTTAAGCGGGTTCAATTGTGTTGTTATTTATGTTTTTGTCCATATGTTGGTCTTAGATTGGGTTATCTTTATGTTCAGGTGGGAGCGTGATCCAGGCGGCGCCCTCTTGCGTCCACCGTTCTTGCGGTTGAGGCAAGTATTCGGGTTATAGTATATTTATGCTTGTATCTTTGAGACCATTTGTGTTTTGCTCGTAATAGCCATGCATGGATGTTATTGTGATGAGATTCAATTTATCTTGGTGAATGCAAGTTATGGTTAAAGTTTTCTTTGTATGTTGTTAATGCTTACATGTTATTATGTACCGTTGAATTCTTATGTATGAAAGATGGTGTCATAGTACATATGCATGTTTTAAGCATGATTGAGATTTGATCACGTGGTGACCAAGTATAAATAGTTGAGGTCCCGTCATGTAAATAACGGGCTTGAGTCCCACATTCGTGGAATGTGGGCAATGAGTAAAGAGGTCCCCATCGTGAAGATGATGGGCAAGGTCCCTATACTTGTGGAGTATAGGCTCTTGGTCCTTGTCTTAGGAGGGCACGAGCAGGAGTATACATCGACGGTTGTATACCCGTATTACGATAAAATGCGAAAAGAGATAAAGTTTAAAAGGTGCATTGCATTGGTTGCATTACATAAGCATGAAGGTTATGTTTAGTGTAATGTTAAATTTGGTTTATTGATGCTATGACTGTGAACTAGCTTTAGCCTTGTTGATACTTGCTGAGTCTTTGGGCTCACTCTTGTTTTGATATGTTTTAGGTACAACTGGCAAGGATGGCATGCATGGGAGGGAGTAGATGTTTGGATGCACTCACTACGACTCATCCTTAAGGCGACTGCCATTTAGTTTTATTCCAATAATAAGTAAACTGCGCGAGAATCACTTACGGATGGTTTTGAGTTCAGATTAATTGTAATAATGAGAATAGCAAGTTTTATTTATGTTTATTAGATTATCTTGCATGCTTGAATATGGAGTTTATTATTAAATGCTATGATTAATTGTTGGAACCTCGGTATAGTTAACTATACAAAGGAGGTTCTGCCGAAAATTGGTAATTAGTCATAGTTTAGTTTTGTTTAATTTAATTTTAGTAGCATTCCAGACTCAATGTTGAGCTGGGGTTTTACAGTTGGTATCAAAGCGGGCTGTAGGTCCGTGGTGAATGGATTAACAACCTAGGTAACCTAATTTGCTAAAATGTTGTAATGGTTAATGAACTTAAAAACTTGACACACTGGTGCACAGTACGATGGGAATGGGTCAAGTATTGCATTTACGTTTCCGTTATGTCGCATTGACCATTACTGTTATAAAATGATTACGAATGCTTATGACTTGATTATTATGATAGCTATATAACTATAGTTGTTGTTGAGTGGTTGAGGTCATGGTTGTGGTCCTGGGCTTTACCAGGTTACACCACCGTTCGTGGTATAGGAATAGCAAAGTGTCCACACCGGAGATCGTAGTACAGGCGTTGATAGCGAGTATATTTAGAAGAGTTGTTCTCTCCCTTGAAATTTGATTTGGTCAACTCTTATCTTGCGGTGATTGATGAGTTTTTTCTTGGGCTTTTAGTTCATTCCGGTTGATGGGTTGCTTTGAATTATGTTTCTATTGGCTTAATTTGTCCCGTAAAGAAATCATTGTTTTTCTCAACCGATGATTTATTTCTGCGGATGGTGAACTTGGTTAAGATTGACCTTCGTATTGGAGTTTGTCTTTCTTATTGGAAAAAAAAACTTGACCCACTTATTCGTGTGATGTTTTTGGGTAATGAAAGCTTTCTTTTGCAAGTCCTTTAGTACGTGGGGGGCTTTGACTCAATGTATCTCTCTTGGGTATTTTGAGTGTTGAAGATTAATGGATTTCTTTTATGAAAGAAGATGTTAAACCTTTTAGTGCTGTGTGCCTTGGTTAAGTGAGAGGTTATAACCAAAGCAATTAATGGATATGATATGGGTTATCATGTTAGATTTGCAGTATGTGCATGATCGATCCTAACGAAGATCCTTGAAAGGAGAGTGATTAATTTGAAAGTGTCTTGTAGTAGTTCTTGATGAACTGTGATTAAAGGTATGACTATGCCTAATTGAAGTTAAAGGAGTTATTAAGAGGTGTGAAAATTTGACGAACTGGTTTGACCACTAAAAATTGTTTAGTCTATTAACCTTGTTGGATTATTTGGTTTTAATGGATGAAATTAATGGGGGTGCAAATGGAAAGTTGAGGAGAAGTTGGATTATTGCTTTAGTGGATATTAAACTGGGAATTATCCCTTCTATAGATACATGATGATCATATATAGTTAGTGGGTCTACATGTTTCTTACCATGATTAAATGTTGGATTTGCCTACAAAAGATTGAAGGGATAGAAACTAGTGGATGTAGAATATTATGGGAAGAGTTCCGGATAGCACTTCTATAAAGAATGATGTGATGAATTTGGTTGTAGTGTTGCTGAGACTCTCGAATGATGTAAGATTTCGATTCTAGAAGTTTTATTGTGATTTGGTACCAAATTATGAATGTGAGGTAGAACGATTGAATATGTTGTGGTAATTGTTCAGGTGATTTGGCAAGGGAAGTAGGTAGCATATAGATTTCTTGATGAAGCCAGTTGGTAGCAACAAGGGTTGAAGTGCAACCGTTGTGGGTTGACGTGTGGTGTTGAGCATCAATAAAAGTTGAACTCATGTGAGTTAATATATGGCTTACGCTGATATGGTTGTGAAATAGTCGAATGAACAATGTTTACATGATGGTAGAACTATCAGATAAAAGTATGTCTTTGATGAAAGGGTGTTGGAATAACCTTTAAATTCGTGCAGTAGTTTTCCTCTAAAACAAAGTGATTGATGTAGTGAGAATCTAAGATTTTGGTATACATTCAATTAAGGACGAGATGATAAAGGAGTCTGTAACATTGTGGTAAACCTTTGGGGGCATAATAAAAGGAGGAGTTGACGATAACGAGTCTTGTTAAGGGTAGAACATTCTTGATGTTAGTAAGTTGTCCACATGATATTTTGACTCGTTATAGTGGTGATGATTCTTCTAGAGAGAAAGTAAGTTAATTGCCTTTCGTAATATCAGTCAAATGAAATGTTTGGAGTTTTGTATTCGTGGACTTTTGGGAGTTCATGATTTAAGTAGTAGATGGAATTAATTGAGCAATGTGACGTATGGAAAGGTTCTGATTGGTTCCTAGGTGGTTAATGTGATTTGGTTTTAAAGGGCATTTCTGGTTTGCGTTGGCAAGTAATGTTGTAATCAAAGAAAATTGCTTTCTTTGTTAACGGAAATTGTGTACCATAAGTATTGGAGGTGGAAAGTTCCTTCTTGTGGGACATGTGCCCACGTCAGCAGACTTGTATTTTGTTTTCCGAGATCATTATTATTCAACTGTTTCCCTTGGTCTCTTGCTCACTCCGAGGAGCAACATTGTTCTTGTGTGTTGAGACTAGTATTTGTTTGTTTCTTCCTTTTGTGAAAAGAATTAACTAACTTGTGTTGCCAGAGTCTTATAAAATGTAATATGGTGGACAAGTATATGATAGTGGTGAGATTTTGGGAACCAAGCTATTTGAAGAGCAGTAGAAAGTGAGTTGGTTTTGATCAATAACCTTTGTCCATGTTGGGATATTGGGATGATCGAAAGTATGGATGCTAGGTAAATTTATTAGAGTATCGCAATTGGATACTTAGTAAGATTATGTAGAAGAGTTATGATGGTGAAGTTTGATGAGAGTAGTGGTGCGGAGAAACTTAAGTGTCGTGCTAATTGATGGGATAGTAGGTAGGGTTGGGATGTGGCGGGTATGCCACGGCTTTAGTGAATAACCTTACAGGAGATAGAATTCTTCTAAAAGATAATTTGGTCGAAAATATTTACATGTGGATGATAGTGATTGAGTATGTTAGGAGTGTGGGAATGTTAGTGAATGAATCGAGGATTTCTCGATATTTTATCACGAAGTTTCTTTGTAGGAGTCTTAGAGGTTGAATTTAGGCTTTGCAATTTTATGTTAGAACCTTGGTTGCCAATGATTACGTGAAAAAAGTAGTAGAATAAGAGTGGATTCCGAATAATGTGATGATCATGGATAGTATCCTTTGGGTGTAGTAAATGAGAGTGTGTGATGTGAATTTCAAATTGTTTACCCCTAACGGATTGAGGGATGTGATGGTGGGTGAAACCTATATTGAGTTGCGTTGGGAAATATTTTGTCAAAGTAATTCATTTGGTAGAGAAGTTGGCTAGAGTGTGATATTGTGGATTGGAAGAGTCTCCCTGTATAAGTGTTGATTTGGTGTTCGGTTGAACATAGCTTTGAGGTTGCCAATTTAAGATAAATGAGTTAATGTGTTACGCGATGATTTGGGATCCTATGGTTTAAGAGAAAGTTAAATTCTTAAAAGAAAAATTGTGGAAAAAAAAGTGTGATCTTGGATAGTGAGATATTCTCTTAGATCTTATTTGAACTATGTGTTTATGACTGATGTCAATTACAAATTGAGTCGGTTCTTGTCAGTAATTGTGAATCCTTCCGGTTAAGAAAAATAAAGGGAATGGTTAATCTGGTTATTCGAGTGTTTCGCTTTTGTCTTGTGTGGCATTTATTTCTAAACTGCCTACTTGAAAAGTGGAAAAGTTTTCATGTTAAACCTATTGATTTTGGTTTGGTCTCTTCTAAGAGAAGATGGTTTTGAGTAGGATGCGTTATGACTTCTTTGATTTCAGTTGAGTTTTTCGGATAAGTGAGTTGGTAGACGAGTTCTTTGTGCGACCCTTGTTAAAGGAGATGCTGCTTGCATAGGTAAAGTGATCGACTGAGAGTTGGAGCAAAAGTTCCATGTTTTTTTGGTGTGCAGACGGTGTACTTCGGTACCAAAAAGGAAGTTTAACCAAAGGTGTTGGATAGGTTCCTTATAGTTGTGGGGATTTGTAGGATTGCGTATCGCTAGGACCGCCTCGAGTACATGAGTGGAGTACGCAATATCTTGTATATTCCAGTGCTGAGATAGTACCTGAGAGGTCCGGAGCTTGATATTTTGTTAGAGTGGTTGGCCAACGAGTAAGACCTTACCTTCGAGTCCTGTGTGTTGAGTGTACCAGTAAAGATCGAGACCAGTGTTGAGGTGAAAGATGTGGGTATCCGTTTGTGAGGACCCGGGTATTTAACTAGTAATACTTAACCTCCATATGGTTCTAGCATTAGTAATCAAATATCCAAGGCCTCGATGGACATGTGCTTCCCAAAATTGCAGCACATGCTCATCATCACAAAATCATACATCATTTCCATACAACATTTAACACTAAGTTCAACAACGACATACATAAAGTAAAGTTATTACAAAAGAGCCGAGGCCAAATAGAACAATATACAAGAATGACAGCGGAAGCAAAGGTGCCATAAGATGGCTAGAACAAAAGTCGGCCAGGTTAGCCACACAACCCACAAGGCAGGCGAGGGCCGCCAAGCTAGGCGCCTAAGACTACCACGGCACAACTCACAGTGAGGCCCTTCAAGCTCACCTTCTTCCTCTGCAACAAATACATTTAAGCAAGATAGCGAGTACACAAAGGTACTCATAAGGCGATGTGTGGAATAGCGGACCTATTCATATGCTACATGCAAGCTCATTTAAGTGGAGGTCATATGTCTCATTTGCATAAAACCAACTTTATTTGCAATGATGTAATACATTTAAAAGCAAGTTTACAAATCTCTTTTATTGTTGAAATAACAACAAAATAATGATAAATACAAGTAACCACTGGAAGTGACTATCCCAATAGCCACCACAACATAGCACGAATCCCGATTCGTTACCACCCATCAAGTTTTAATTAAAAGGTTGTAGTCTAGTTCTCACGGGCGTGTCAGAGCGTGTCCATAACCTAGGACGAGGCTATTCGAATAGTTTTAACCTGCGGGGTGTACCAATGTACCCACACTTCGACGGCCTTTAAGCCACAAAGCACACTTTGAAGGTATGCTGCACGGCTAAGTCCTCTGAGCGTTTTCCAATATTGTGTATTAACCACGAGCTGCTCGTATGGATAGAAACCCATACGCTTACATTGCAAGCCGAAAGACAACCAACCATCACGGGAAACCTTTCGGACACTACAATGCTCCAGCACCATCCCTCCTGCGACTCCTGCGACCGAAGCTAATACGCCAAAGTACTAAGTCAAGAGGTCCCATACCCTCTAGTGTGGTTATACACAAAAAATACCGATGCGGTGGCGCAAGTAACTCGGTCCTTAATGACCCGGGCACCATTCCAGTCACACCCAGAAGCACACCAACATACCATTGTGTCCAAGTCTAAATCATTTTGTTTTCAGTTTTAGTTTTCATAAGTAGACATGGCACAAGGCTAAAATCATAAATCATAATAAGTTTTATGTGATCAAGGTTATCGACAAGTCGATAACCGCCCATTTCTACCGGAAGCTAAGCATGGCTAAGCAATTAATTCGCAAACTACTAAGTGACAAGAGCTCATCCACGAGTTCTAATCACAGCAATAGCCTAGGCTCACGGTAGTAGAGGATAATCATTTGCCTAAGGAAATGCATCTACTAGGCCAACTATCGACAATAGTTTAACACAAACTAGCAATGCATACATAGAATTTGTAAACAACATAAATACTTAAAAAAATACTGGGATTAACATGATCAAACTGCTTGCCTTGCTGCAATTGTTCTTGCTGCAGAGGAGGATTCTCCGGTTCAATATAATCTTCGGAACCTAACGCGAAAAGACGATAAAACCCGATAAGAACGAAGAACACCAAAAGGAACTCAACAGCAAAGAACATCCAAATCCCATGAAATTTATACATAAGCTAGAGGTTGATTTTAGACAATTTTAGAAACAAGAATCACTTCATTTGGACTTAGCATGAAAAAGTTATGGCTAAACTAAGTTCTCTCAGCCTGAAAAATCCTAATTAAATTAATTTTGGTTACTGTTCATGGCAAAAATTTCTAGAATGATCTGGAACCTGAAATTTTTATGGTGGGTAGGTAATAGTATCCTAACAACAGCAAAACTGAGTTTGCACAATTTGGAGTTGAATTGAATTAGTTATGATTTTTCTAAGTTCTAAAACTAGTAGATCATTAATTTCAGTGGCAAGGATCATATGAAGACTTATTCTACATTACAGTACATTCCTAATGGGTTTTAACAAAATTTAGTTTGCTCAGTTTGGAATTACAGAGAATAAGTTATATGTTTTACAAATTTTCAATGAATTCCTAGACAACCTTTTTCACTAAACAAGATTATGTAATTTATATCATCTTCTGCTACAAAACAGTGCCTAAATTCATTCTCAGATTAAAGTTCATTCTATAACAGAGCTAAAGCAACTGGAATCATTCAAAAAGGAGCTAAAATGACCAAGTTATGCACTTTTGAAATTTGAACAATCCAAATACTTAGAAAATTTGAGCTCTCGGGAGGTCCAATTGACTGACGAAAAAAGGAGAGGTCGTGGCCGTCGATCCTTCATCGCACGGCTATGGACCTCGAAGCACAGTGCACCACACGACGCGCACAAGGGAGGTCTGGACCGTTAAGATCGAATCCAACGGTCTCGACGAGGAAATGCGCGCGTGAAGACCTCTTCCGCCTTGGGAGGTGCGGGCGTTGAGATTAGATCCAACGGCCACGGCGGTGCGTGCCTGACGCGCGGAGAGGAGGTCCTCGCGCCTAACAGAGGTCGTGACCGTTAGATCGAGATCTGACGGTCCTGAGCACTAGGGGAGGTCCTAGAACTTCAATCCAACGGAGGAGCTCTGGACGGTCAGGATTTCTCGGGGGAGGTCCTGGCGGTCTAGATCTCCGCGGGGAGGTCCTATGCGATAGGGTTTTAACGGGAGGAGATCTGGACGGCTAAGATCTCACAGAGGAGGTCGTGAACGGTCCAGATCAAAGCGGAGGGAGGTCCGGAGGTTTTCTTTATAAAATGACTAGGGGTGGTCTTTTACAAAGAGGACCCTGAGGGGGGGGGGTCTTTAGGGGTGGTTTTTTACAAAAAGACCACGAGGAGGTCTTTTTGCGCAGGAGTGGTCCTAGCGGCTGAGATTAGATCTCGGGACGTCCTGGACGGCTGAGATCTAACCAGGAGAGGTCGTGAGCACTAAGGTTTCTGCGAACAGAGACCGACGGTCAAGATCTACCCTCGAAGAGGTCCTCAACGGCTCAAATTTCACGAGGAGGTCCCGAAGACTTAACGTTTTACAGAAACGAGCCCACGGCTCAGATTGAGCCCGGGGTGGTCTTAAACGACATATATTTAACTAAGGGAGCTCCTGGGACTACAGCTTTTCGAGAAGAGATCTACAGCTTAGACCTAAACCTGGGGAGGTCATGGACGGCCAAGAACAACCCGAGGAGGTCCGAGGACTTGTCGAAAATCCGACAAAGTACAGAGCACCACGTTGAGCTCGCCGGCACGTCGCCGACGACCAAGACCACGGCGGCGCTAACCAACATACGAAAACGTTCCTAATACTGTTGCGCACATATTGGAACCACTCTCAGCAGCGCGGCGTCACAACGCCGTGGCCGAGAGGCGGAGGATGATTTTCGGCAAAATCGAAAACGGTGAAAACACGCGCTATGAGCTAACCTAGCCATTGCTTAAGCTCTACAGGGCTAAAGTGAACTCACCCGAGTGCAGGGGAGGATCGAGGGAAGTCGGAGAAGACCCAGCGGTGGAGACCGACGCCGGAGGTGAAGAAGATGACGACGGCCAGGTGCTCTGAGCCAGCAGATGCAAAAAGAATGATCAGTATCCCTTCGCGATGACCACGGTGTGGTCCAGTAGCAAAGAATTGAACTGAGGACACTCACCGGAGCTGGAAACGATGAAGTGCCCTTTTCGGCCGCAACCCGCGAAACTTCGATTCGAGTTGCTCCTGAGAAAACAACCCGAAAAGGAGTTAGGGACCGGTTTTGCGATGACCAGAGGTCTTCAGGGAAACAAAATCAGGGCAAGAGGACCACTGGAGGACCCAAGTCGCCGATGGAGCTCACGCGGCCAGAAATGGCGGAAATGAGCTTAAGGTGAGACTGGGTGCTCAACTTGATAGAGAAAGGTTTGGGAGGGCGACTGGAGGTGGAAGGGACTTAGAGGAAAGCCTCGGAGGTGCTCAAGTAGCTCGAGCAGTGAGCACCGGACGGTGGTTTAATGGCGACGGGACAAAAGATGCAGCCGCGCGAGAAAACGAGGAGGGGAGGCAGGTAAGGTCAGCGCTGCACCTGACATGGGAAAAAGCGAGGCTCAGAGCCGCTAATGGGGCCCACGAGATGACCCAATGCCGCGCAACTCACCTCTGGCGCGCAGCGCGCAGTACGCAGAGCCGAGGAAGAAGAAGACGAAGGGGAACCGGGAGGTCGTGAGCGTCGGATTTTAAATCCAACGGCTCACGCACGACTGCTCCGGATCGAGCTCGGGTGCGGCCAGAAGACTTGGTCCAACCGAGTCAACTGGGTTGGGCTTGGGCTCGAGCCCGAGTCTGATTCGAACCAGAGTTTTAATTTTTGATTTTTGGAAGAGCTGCACTTTGGAGAATTGTTTGAGCTAGCAAAACAACTTCAAAAATTCTGAAATTTTTACAGGAGTTTGCCAACTAAAGTATTGACCTTGCATAAAATTTTCAGAGGCTTTGGTGCTGTGGATTTTCCTCAAAAAATTTAACAAGGTGTTGGACCAATGATTGACCAGAATTCAAATAGGTTTGACTGACCTCCAAGAAGATTCAAATAATTTCTAAAAATTGTGAAATTTTTCAGAGGGGTCACACAGCAACCCAAGAACTTAGGAAAATTATTTCCAGGAGATTATCGCAAGATGGAACAAGAATGTATTTGAAGGATCAAGATTTGAATAAACAGACTTGTGACTTTGTATTTCCATAAGTCTTGTACAGGAACTGTTCAGTACAAACAGGAAATACATGATGTAAGAAAAAGTTTTAATTTCTACTCATTTTCTTACATTTGAAACAAGGGCCCAAGATTGGGATGTTACACTGTCAAGGTGATGTGATCCCATAAGTCCGAGAGGGAAGCGACTTGTGAAATTGGAGTCTCACATGCGCGAGCATTATCCGGAATTGTTCACAACAGGTAAGTGGTGACGTTAGCAAGTTAAGGAAGATTAGAATTCGGGGTCGAATTCCATTTAAGGGGGGTAGAATGTAATACCCCGTTTTTGTTTAGAAAGAATTACATTGGTTCGAATTTTAAGAAGAGCAAATTTCAGCGTTTAAATGCATTCTTACAGTTTTGGGCTGGGCCTTTGGCCAGCAGGCCCAAGAGAACCTGTGGACCAAGGGGCAGCCATGAAGCCCAAGGGAGGGAAAACGTGGGGCCCATGGCCCATAAGTGGCCGGCCAATAGGGGCAAACCTAGCACTCCCCACTTCCCCACATCTCCCACTCCTCCACCTTGTGGCCGCCGCCCCCATCCTCTCCCCTCTCCTCTCCACCTTGCGCCTCCCCCTGCTGGTTGCAGCCCCATCTCCACCTCCATTCCTGCCGCCCCAAGTCCCTGGTGCTACACCTCCATCACCCAGAGCTACCCCCATTGGTGCTCCCTACTGCCAGTCTTGGTGCTCCTCGCTGCCGGCCATTGGGGGAAGGAGCAAGGCGAGGGAAGGAGATCAACTTCGCGGGGCAAGATCTTCAACCTTCTGCGATTCTACAAGGGTAACGTTGCGTGTTCTTCATTGGTTGATGCGTAGTAGTTGCGGTTGTTGTCGTTTGGTAGATTGAATTGCGTCGGTTTAATAGATCGCGTTCTGTCCAGTAGTTTGGATGACGGTTTTCATGTTGTTAGATGCAGAATCTGGGGATCCAGCCTCCTAGAGATTGTTGTCTTATGTTCTTAGCTTTCAGTGGCCGCCAAGAACGCCCAAATCCGATTAACGGTCAGTGAGTTATGAATTTTTAAGTGCCGCTCTCCTGCTAATCTGTCACCATTCGGACAGTCTGTAGGAAACTGGGTTAAGCCATTACTTAAAGACGAAATCAGAGGATCTTTATATAACAAAAAATGTAGGTAATTTCCATTCCTTTTCATAGAGATAAAGAACGCAAGATTTGGACTTCCGTAGAAAAAGTTATGGTAGTTTTAGTGTACTGTCCAGAGAACCCGATGTGATAATTGATGTTCTGTAGATTGGCTTGGTAGGGGCAGTAAATAGCAGAATCAGAAGGGCTCCCCAACTAAGTTTATTTAGGTAATTTAATTAAATTTCCATAAAGTATTAGAACAGCTTATTTGGACCCCTGAGAAGAAAGTTATGTATTTTAGAAGTTGACTGTCCGCAGTGAACACCAAATCGATCGCTAGAAATTGGAAGATTGGAAACGCTTGGGAGTTTAGCGGGTTCAATTGTGTTGTTATTTATATTTTTCGTCCAGTATGTTGGTCTTAGATTGGGTTATCTTTATGTTCAGGTGGGAGCGTGATCCCAGGGGCAGCGCCCTCTTCGCGTCCACCGTTCTCGCACGGTTGAGGCAAGTATTCGGGTTATAGTATATTTATGTTTGTATGCTGAGACTATTTGTGTTTTGCATGTAATAGCCATGCATGGATGTTATTGTGATGAGATTCAATTTATCTTGGTGAATGCAAGTTATGGTTAAAGTTTTCTTTGTATGTTGTTAATGCTTACATGTTATTATGTACACGTTGAATTCTTATGTATGAAAGATAGTGTCATAGTACATATGCATGTTTTAAGCATGATTGAGATTTGGTCACGTGGTGACCAAGTATAAATAGTTGAGGTCCCCGTCATGTAAATGACGGGCTTGAGGTCCCCACATTCGTGGAATGTGGGCAATGAGTAAAGAGGTCCCCATCATGGAGATGATAGGCAAAGGTCCCTATACTTGTGGAGTATAGGCTCTTGGTCTTTGTGCCAGAGGGCACATGCAAGGGTATACGTCGACGGTTGTATACCCCGCATTACCGGTAAAATGTGAAAAGAGATAAAGTTTAAAAGGTGCATTGCATTGGTTGCATTACATAAGCATGAAGGTTATGTTTAGTGTAATGTTAAATTTGGTTTATTGATGCTATGACAGTGAACTAGATTTAGCCTTGTTGATATTTGCTGAGTCTTTGGGCTCACTCTTGCTTTGATATGTTTTAGGTACAACTGGCAAGGATGGCATGCATGGGAGGGAGTAGATGTTTGGATGCACTCACTACGACTCATCCTTAAGGCGACTGCCATTTAGTTTTATTCCAATAATAAGTAAACTGCGCGAGAATCACTTACGAATGGTTTTGAGTTCAGATTAATTGTAATAATGAGAATAGCAAGTTTTATTTATGTTTATTAGATTATCTTGCATGCTTGAATATGGAGTTTATTATTAAATGCTATGATTAATTGTTGGAACCTCGGTATAGTTAACTATACAAAGGAGGTTCTGCCAAAAATTGGTAATTAGTCATAGTTTAGTTTTGTTTAATTTAATTTTAGTAGCATTCGAGGCTCAATGTTGAGCTGGGGTGTTACACCTCTGTAGCCCCCTTTTGCACCGTAGTGGTTTCCTAATGCATTATAGCTGCACCACCCTGGAGTGGTCGTCAACTAAGGCTATAATACATGCCACATGAGCGGGATGATGAAGCAACGCTGAGGCGAACAAATTAGATAGCTAGGTCGTACCTATTATAGACTTGTGGTTACACTGTTTTTACATGAGAGGTTGTACAAGAACTCGGTCCTTTATTGACTCGGGCGGTACTTCCCCATACCCACTCTGTCGTGCTCTTTATAGCACCCGCCATGCTTTCCAGCCACCCAAGTCGAAATCTATTTTTTGGTTTTCCTTTTGTTTTAAAATACTTTTCTAGTTCCACATATTAGCCAAGCTCCAACATTAACTGCGCAAATCCAGTTTCAAATTTTATATATGATGTCGGGGCAAATCATTGCCCACATACCAATATACCTAAGCAAGGCTAAGCATGACACTTAGGTACAGACTTAGTAGCTAGTATGCATACCATTAGTCTAGGGTGACAAAGGATAGTATCTAAGTTCAAGCATTGGAAGTTTATGCACAATTATCATTAAGGTAGTAGCTATGAGCAAAATCAATATATTTCTATAAATCATGCAATGCAATTTCATAATTTCAAATAATATAATTGCATTTCAAAAGTAGGTGCAAAATGATCAAAGTGTTGACTTATTATGCTCAATGTTTTGATAATCATCTTGCTCAATGTTGTGATAATCTTGGTCTTGGTCTTATTCTGTCTCAAACTGCAGCTCTGTCATGGCTTCAAATTCTAACTACGAAGAATAAGATTGAATCCGAGATCATCTTAAAGCAACCAAATGAAAACACTTCAAACGAAAACAAACATATCTAACAACATCTTGAAAGAATGAAGTACTCCAGATGAAACTAATCATACTTAGTGGAGTTGATGAAGGAAATATTTTAGACGAAGTATATCAAGGAAGTTGATAAAAGAAATACTTCACACAGATTGAAGTATATCTAGGGATATTTGGAATGAAGGAAGTACTTTAGACCAAAGTAGATAGATCTAAACTCTATTCGTTTGGTCCAGTGGTGGGGTCTTTGGTTGATAGTTAGGCTTAGGGTTAGGCAACCATTTGATCCGGAGTGATGGCGAGAGGGATCGAGCTCTCGAGAAGTCCGTTAGTGCAAGGAGTTAGGACTCCAGCAGAAGGGGGAGAATATTCATAGGAATATTCCTCATCAGTTACCTAGATGGGTGTCATCACCTTGTTAGGTAGGACTCTTTTGATCCACCTTCGGATCACGAACTATCCTTCTATCGGGAACAGATAGTGAGGGGTGATGGCTAGAGCCTAGACGATGTTGATTGGTGGTTGAACTACTATCGCCCACCTAGGCACATATCACCGCTATCCATAAATAGCGTCTAGTTGCTCTAATGATTCTGTTAGTTATTACTTCCTATTTATCGAGGAAGTTCCATGAGAGTTAGGTGAGACCTATGTATAAGTGCGGGGTTCGCTCTAGGCAGACATAAGTCTCACCGACACATGGGACGTAGTTCACTTATTGGTTTTCTTATTGATTCATATTTACCAAGGAAGTTCTATGAGCCTTATCTAGAACTTCTAAACATTGCCTAGACACCAGCCTAACACTGGTCCAGGGGTGTCTATGGGTTGGTTTGAGTTTCACCATCGAGTTGACCCTTTCTACTCACCCTAACTTACGTGACCTAGTATACAGTAGAATGAACCTATTGCACTAGGTTGGTCCTTGTCTTTGACATCTTAGCTTCTAGTTCTGGGTAAAACCTAGCCACGCATGAGGTATACTCGTCATATCATGTTTTCATTGAACGGGCTTTGTTGAATGTGCCACCATTCAACTTGGTCATGGTTAATGACCCAGGGTTAGTAGTCACCTAAACATTCCTTTACTGTCTATATGACTACTCCTTATCAAGGTGCTTATTCTATGGCTCGATACTATCTTACTTAGAGGTCCTAGTTTATTTTAGCTATTCATGTTATATCAACTAGTTTCAACTAAGGTCTTTTACCCTTACACTTTACTTGGCATCGTAAAGGTGGTCAATGTAATACCCCGATGGTGTGATGCGCTAGAAGTCGGAAGGGAGAATTGGTTCGGGAGAGTATTAAATGGTTCAGGAGAGTATTAAACGGAATTTCGGGAGGGACCAATTGGACAGAATGCTTTGCTGCAGTGGTAGAGGGGGGAAAATGCAGTTTTGCGGTAACCTGGGCTAGAGCCCACGGCCCAAGAGGGGCCCAAGGGGTGGACGGCCATAAGCTTAGGGGCGCCACTCCCCCTTCCCAACCATAGCCGACCCCCTCCCATCCCCCCTTTCCTCCCCCACTCCCCCATCCGGCCGCCACTTTCCCCCACCACCTCCCTACCTCCCCTCCACCCCTCCTTGCGCACCTCCCTACCTCCCCTCCACCTCCATTGCTGCTGGCCAAAGAGAAGAAGAAGCTCCATTGCAGCCGGCCAAGGAGGAAGAAGAAGGGGAAAAGAAGAGAAGGGAGAAGAAGAGGGAGAAGAGAAGGAAGAGAGGAGAAGGAGGATCGTCTCCGGGGCCTGTTCGTCGTCGTCCAGCACGTCGTCAAGGGTAACGACGGGTTTCTTGTGTTGAGTGATGGTCATTAGAGGCGATCGCTATTAGATTGATTGGATCGTCTAAATTCTGTTCTCTGTTCAATTCTGTCCAGAATTTTGCGCGGCCAGTTTCATTTATTTAGAAGCCGAATTAGGAGTTTTGGTCTCCTAGAGAAACGTAGATTATGTTCTTAGCTTTCAGTGGCCACCAAGATCACCCAAATCCGATTAACGGTCAGGAAGTTATGATTTTTTTAGTATCGCTGCCTGGTAATTCTGTCAGTTTCTGGCAGTCTGTGGTAATTTGGTTAAAACTGCTATTTAAAAGGAGAATCAGGGGATCTCAGTATAACGAAAAATGTGGGTAATTTCTGTCCCTTTTCATAGAGATAAAGAACACGAGATTTGGACTTTCGTAGCAAAAGTTATGGTGGTTTTAGCGTACTGTCCAGAGAACCCGACGAGAATTATGTCGTCTGATGATTGGTTTGATAGGGGAAGTTAAGGGCAGAATCAAAAGGGCTCCCCAACTAGGTTTATTTAGGCAATTCAATTACCTTTTCAGAAAGTCTAAGAGCATCTTAATTGGACTCCTGAGCAGAAAGTTACGTATTTTAGAATTTGGCTGTTTCCAGTAAGCACCAAAACGATCGCTAGAAATTGGAGGTTTTGTTAACACTTGAGAGTTAGCGAGTTTTGTTGTGTTATTATTTATGCTCTTGGTCCAGCATGTTGGTCTTAGATTGGGATACCTTTATGTTCAGGTGGGAGCGCGGTTCCAGGGGCAGCACCCTCTTCGCGTCCACCGTTCTCGCGCGGTTGAGGCAAGTATTCGGGCTATTATTTGTGCCTGCTTGTTTGATGTGTTTGTGATGTGTCTTGGTAATATAGTCATGCTTGCCTGTTATGAGATGAGCACCGTTTACCTTGATGACATGATGGTATAGTTAATTGGAGCTACTGTATGTTGATATTGATTACATGATAATGAGAATTTTGATGTATTCTGCTTATGGATATGTTACCATGGTGCATATGCATGTTGTGAGCATACAGGTGCCTTGGTCACTTGGTGACCAAGCACATCTGATTGAGTCCCGTCATGAAGATGACGGGCTTGAGGTCCCCACATTCGTGGAATGTGGGCTAAAAATAGAGAGGTCCCCATCATTAAGTGATGGGCAAGGTCCCTATACATGTGGTGTATAGGCTCTTGGTCCCCGTGCCGGAGGGCACAGGTAAGGAGTATCTGGCGACGGTTGTATACCCCATTACGGTAAAATGTGAAAAGAGATAAAGTTCAAAGGAGCATTGCATAGTTTGCATATCATAAGATAAATGGCTATGATTAGTGTATTAAGATTGTGGTTTACTGATGCTATGTTTGAATTCATGTTTATAGCCTTGTTGATACTTGCTGAGTCGTTGGGCTCACTCTTGCTTTAATGTGTTTTAGGTACCCATGGCAGGAACGATACGATCGGGAGGGAGTAGATGTGGATGCACTCACTATCACATTCTTAAGGCGTTTGCTTGCTGCTTAGTCCAAATTTAGTATTAAATGAACTGTTTAAATAACTCCCATGGATGGCGTGGTTAAGTTTTCTGTTTAGTTGTAATAATGAGGTTCTAGCCTTGGTTGGTTCTTTTGATATTCATGCATGTTTGGATAAATTGATTATGAGGATTTTGTTTATGCCATGTGATAGTATTGAACTCTCAGATTTGCTCATTAAACAAAGGAGACTCTGCCGAAAATTTGTATTTGTGCTAGAATAGTTTATTTCTAGTAGCATTCGAGACTCTTTGAGAGTGGGTGTTATTCTGATTAGTATCGAGCGGGTGTAGGTCCGTGGATGATGAAGTATTAAAATTGACATACTAAGCACAGTAGGTGGGGTTGGGTTTCTTTTTGCTTTGCGCTGCGTTACTGTAGACTCTTTGGCTACTCTAGTGTTGTAGCTATTATTTAACTGGTTCATGTGATGATAGTTATTCTATGTGCTTAATGTTTGTTTGTTCTGTTGTGGTATTTAGAGATGGTAAGAGGCAGAGGTCGTGGTCGTGGCGGCGGTGTGCGGGCGAGGCGTGCAACGCCAGCTAGAAGCTCAGAACTCCGTAGCTGGGGAAGCTAGTCCTGTGGGGTCAGAGGAGGAGGTCGCTTGGTGTGCAGCAAAAAACCGAGCACCACCAACTGCACCTGTTGCCGCTCCATTGGTGGCTCCTGTGGTGGTACCCGCGGCAGTTACAATGGGGTTGCATCAGTGGAATGCCCTGCGCCTGGACACCTTTGACGGGTTGGGCACGCCAGTGGACGCTGCCAATTGGCTGCGTCACATGGAGAGGCACTTCGGCGCACTAGGGATGACGTCTAAGATGAGGGCACAGTTTGTGGCCTTCCAGCTCAAGGGGCAAGCGGACATCTGGTGGGAGGGAGTCTTGTCGGCTAGGACCACGCCCACGCCCATCACTTGGGAGTTGTTTGTGGAGCAGTTTCGGAGGAGGTTTTACCCAGCATCTTTTGTGGAGAAAATGGAGGTCTCGTTGCAGAGTTACAAGCAGGGCAAGATGTCAGTGTCGGATTATGAAGCGGGTTTTAATAACCTGATCCGCTTTGTTCCGGCGGTGGCTACAGATGAGGCAGAGAAGGCCAAGAGGTTTCACAGAGGGCTCAGACAGGAGTTTCGCCAGGTATTGGGGGCACTAGAGATGCGTGACTTTAGCTCCCTGGTAGAGCAAGCTCGGGGCATGGAACTTGAGATGCATCTTGGGGAAGATTTACAAGGTACAGGAGGCACCATGACTCTGGAGAGTGCGGCGGCGATCGGAAGAAGAACGGAGTGGTAGTGGGTCATCTTTGAAGCGGTTCTAAAGTTTAAGGGCCTGAAATTCCTCCAAGTCCAGTTTTCAAGGCCACGGTCATCCTCTACTTCACGACACATGGCGAGTGCTCCCAGTGCGCCCGATCCGGGGCAAGGTATGAAGTGTTTCAAATGTGGCAATGAGCATCGCGCGGAGTGTTCTTGAGTGCGGATCTTGTCGCCACTTGTGGTCGGGAGGGCCACAAGGCGTTGGTGTGTCGATGGAACCCCGCGGTATAATCAAGTGGGAGCGAACCGATGTCGGCACGAGCGAGCGGCTTCATCTCGGGGTTCGATGCAGATGTTAGCGGCCACTCCTACTCGATCTGAGGTCGTGCGATCTTATCTTCCTTATCACGAGGTATTCCACCGCGGGTACTTTGGCCACCGGTCCTGCGGCACCGTTTCGATTATGCACCTTGGCACCTCCTCTGACCGCCACACCCCATACCAGTGTTGGGGCTCCTTCCGCCCAGCGATTTCTTATGCCATGCCGGGCAGAGTCGTGAGTCGTCCGATGTGGTGGCAGTGCGCTCCTAGTGGACTCGGTGGAGGCATTTGTACTTTTGATTCAGGAGCTACTTTCTCTTTTGTATCGTTAGAGTTTGCTAGCAGGGCCAAGTTGAGTATGCAGTCTATAGTTCAGTCGGTTCTAGTTAATTCTCCTGGGGGGATCCTTTCTAGCTCCACAGTTTGTCCCGGGTGTGTGATCTCCTTGGATGGGGAAGAATTTATTGCTAATTTAATGGTCATGAAGATGGAGCCGTTTGATGTTATTCTGGGTATGGACTGGTTGCATAGCTATCGAGCAGTTATATCCTGTTTATGGAAGACAGTAACCTTGCAGGCACCTTCGGGGCAGGAGGTGGTGTTTCAGGGGAGTGCCCCCTCTTACTCTCTTTGCGTCTTTGGCTAGTCGTATCACGGTAGTCGAGCGCGAAGAGTGGATTTCTTTGTCTCGGTGGGAAGTCGAGTTCCTCTTTGACCGCAGAATTAGTTCGGTGGTTCGAGAATTCTTAGATGTTTTCAGCGAGTTGCGGATGCCCCACCACGTCCGGTGGAGTTCGAATTGATTTAGTACGGTGCGACCGGTTTCTATGACCCCTTACCGACCGCACGTCCCTTCCGGGAGGAACTAAAGAAGCAATTGGATGATTTAAGGCGAAGGATCTTATTCGACCTAGCATATCTCCATGGGGAGCTCCGGTTTTGTTTACCAAAAAAGAAGGATGGTAGTTGGCGCATGTGTATCGATTACCGTGCTCTCAATCAGCTGACCATCAAGAATAAATATCCTTTACCCCGCATTGAAGATTTATTTGATCGGTTGAGAGGGCAAAGGTATTTTCAAAGATAGACCTTCACGGGCTATAACGATTCTGTCGTCGAGAGGAGGATATTGAGAAAACGGCGTTTTCTACAAGGTATGGGCACTTTGAATTTAAAGTTATGTCTTTTGGACTAACGAATGCCCCTGTTGCTTTCATGGAGACTATGAACAGGATGCTGCATGAGTATCTGGATGACTTTGTCGTCGTCTTTATTGATGATATTTTGATTTATTATAAGACTGAAGTTGAGCATGAGCATCATCGAAATTGGTGTTGGAGGCGTTAAGAAAATAGGTTTTATGCCAAGCTTAAAAGTGCGAGTTCGGATGTCCAGTGGGGTTCTTGGGGCATATCATAAATGATAAGGGGATATCGGTGGATCCAAGTAAGATTTCCACGGTGGTAGAATGGGAAGGCGACCAACGTCAAAGAAGTGAGAAGTTTCCTTGGTATGGCGGTGCTATTCTGGCGTTTTGTGCAGATTTCTCCATCATTGCGAAGCCGTTGTCCAAGCTCACACAAAAAGATGTGAAGTTTCGGTGGGGCGATGATTGTGAGCGCACTTTCGGACTTTGAAGGAAAAGCGGTGGCTGCTCCTATTCTCACTATTCCTAAGCACAGGAAGCAATTCACGGTCTATTAAAGCTTCTCGAGTTGGTTTGGGCCAGTGTGCTCATGCAAGATGGTAAGGTTACGGCTTATGCGTCTAGGCGGTGAAGAAACATGATGAACTACCCAACACATGATTTAGAGTTGGCAGCGGTGGTGTTCGCCTTGAAGCTTTGGAGGCATTATCTCTATGGTGAGTCTTGTGATGTCTTTACCGATCACTAAAGCCTTAAATACATCTTTACGCAGAGGACCTGAATCTAAGCGGCGAAGATGGTTAGAGCGATCAAGGATTATGATCTCACGATTCGATATCATCGAGCAAAGCCAACGTGGTGGCTGATGCTCTTAGTCGCAAGGCGACGCCTGCTACATTGGATTGTCTAATTGCGGATTTTGACCGCATGGGGATATCTTATTGCTATGCAGGTACGGCTCACGCTGAGACCCAGTTGATTTTAGAGTCAGCTATTCCAGAACGCGTGCGGGAAGCACAGCTGAGTGACCCGTTATTGCAAAGGGTCAGGAGACGTGTGGATTTGGGCAAGGAAGGAGATTTTAGCTTGGATGGGTTTGGAGCTCTGCTATTTAAAGGTCGCTTGTGTGTGCCGCAGAAGGCAGGAGTTAAGGATGACATAGTAAAGGAGGCACATCGCACACCGTATATTGTTCATCCGGGTGAAACAAAGATGTACCGTGATCTGAAGCAGAACTTCTGGTGGAAACGAATGAAAGTGGATATTGCTAACTATGTAGCCTCTTGTGGCGTTTGTTAGCAAGTAAAAGCGGAGCATAAGCGTCCAGCAGGGTTATTGCAGCCATTAGAGGTTCCCCAATGGCCTTGGGATGATATCTCTATGGACTTCGTTGTTGCGTTGCCTCGTTCACCGCGAGGTAAGGATGCAGTTTGGGTTATAGTGGATCGATTAAGCAAATCTGCACATTTTATTCGCATCCGCACAACCAATTCAGCTAGTGACTTGGCTCCTATCTATGTACGGGAGATTGTAAGATTGCATGGAGTACCAAAGACCATCATTTCTGACAGGGATGCCAAGTTCGTATCCAAGTTTTGGGGGAGTTTGCAGAGTGCAATGGGCACACAACTTCGTCTGAGTACAGCTTTCCATCCTCAGACAGATGGGCAGTCAGAGCGCACTATTCAGACCTTGGAGGACATGTTGCGGTCCTGTGTCCTGTCCTGGAAGGGTAGTTGGGAGGATCATTTGCCATTAGCAGAGTTTGCGTACAACAACAGCTATCATTCAAGCATAAAAGCCGCTCCGTTCGAGGTTTTGTATGGGCGTAAGTGCAGGTCACCTCTTTGCTGGGAAGCCGTGGGTGAGAAGGCAGTTTTGGGACCGGACTGGGTACAAAAGACGGTTGAACGAGCGGCCTTGGTGAGACAGAATCTATTAGCAGATCAAAGCAGACAGAAGAGTTATGCAGATGTGAGGAGAAGAGACTTGGAATTTGAAGCGGGAGATCAGGTGCTCTTGAGAGTGTCCCCCACTAAAGGTGTTGTGAGGTTCGGTACCAAAGGGAAGCTTAGCCCGAGGTACGTTGGGCCATTCACGATCTTGGCTCGGATCGGGAAGTTGGCATACCGCTTAGACCTACCAGAGGCTATGCGGGGAGTGCACAATGTTTTTCATGTGTCTATGTTAAGGAAGTACTTGAGGGACCCGGAACATCATATTGCGTTAGAACCCCTAACAATTGAGCAGATCTGTCCTTTGAGTCCAAACCACATGCAGTGCGGAAAGATCGAGAAAAGAGTTGAGGAACAAAACCACAAGTATGTTAAGGTGCTTTGGTCACAGCAGATGAGAAGGAGGCCACTTGGGAGGCTGAGTCTCGTATGCGCGAGCTTTATCCAGACTTGTTCACCTCAGGTGTGTACTTTTGTTGCTTAGTTTCCGGCTCCGGTTTTAATTCTTGAAGTTTGGCGTTTAGATTCGGGGTCGAATCCTGTTAAGGGGGGTAGAATGTAATACCCCGATGGTGTGATGCGCTAGAAGTCGGAAGGGAGAATTGCTTCGGGAAAGTATTAAACAGAATTTCGGATAGGACCAATTGGACAGAATGCTTTGCTGCAGTAGTAGAGGGGGAAAAATGCAGTTTTGCGGCAACCTGGGCTAGAGCCCACGGCCCAAGAGGGGCCCAAGGGGTGGCCGGCCATAAGCTTAGGGCGCCACTCCCCCTTCCCAACCATAGCCGACCCCCTCCCCTCCCCCCTTTCCTCCCCCACTCCCCCATCCGGCCGCCACTTTCCCCCACCACCTCCCTACCTCCCCTCCACCCCTCCTTGCGCACCTCCCTACCTCCCCTCCACCTCCATTGCTGCTGGCCAAAGAGAAGAAGAAGCTCCATTGCAGCCGGCCAAGGAGGAAGAAGAAGGGGAAAAGAAGAGAAGGGAGAAGAAGAGGGAGAAGAGAAGGAGGATCGTCTTCGGGGCCTGTTCGTCGTCGTCCAGCACGTCGTCAAGGGTAATGACGGGTTTCTTGTGTTGAGTGATGGTCATTAGAGGCGGTCGCTATTAGATTGATTGGATCGTCTAAATTCTGTTCTCTGTTCAATTCTGTCCATAATGTTGCGTGGCCAGTTTCATTTATTTAGAAGCCGAATTAGGAGTTTTGGTCTCCTAGAGAAATGTAGATTATGTTCTTAGTTTTCAGTGGCCACCAAGATCACCCAAATCCGATTAACGGTCAGGAAGTTATGATTTTTTTAGTATCTCTGCCTGGTAATTCTGTCAGTTTCTGGCAGTCTGTGGTAATTTGGTTAAAACTGCTATTTAAAAGGAGAATCAGGGATCTCAGTATAACGAAAAATGTGGGTAATTTCTGTACCTTTTCATAGAGATAAAGAACACGAGATTTGGACTTTCGTAGCAAAAGTTATGGTGGTTGTAGCGTACTGTCCAGAGAACCCGACGAGAATTCTGTCGTCTGATGATTGGTTTGATAGGGAAGTTAAGGGCAGAATCAAAGGGCTCCCCAACTAGGTTTATTTAGGCAATTCAATTACCTTTTCAGAAAGTCTAAGAGCATCTTAATTGGACTCCTGAGCAGAAAGTTACGTATTTTAGAATTTGGCTGTTTCAGTAAGCACCAAAACGATCGCTAGAAATTGGAGGTTTGTTAACACTTGAGAGTTAGCGAGTTTTGTTGTGTTATTATTTATGCTCTTGGTCCAGCATGTTGGTCTTAGATTGGGATACCTTTATGTTCAGGTGGGAGCGCGGTTCGGGCAGCACCCTCTTCGCGTCCACTTGTTCTCGCGGTTGAGGCAAGTATTCGGGCTATTATTTGTGCCTGCTTGTTTGATGTGTTTGTGATGTGTCTTGGTAATATAGTCATGCTTGCCTGTTATGAGATGAGCACCGTTTACCTTGATGACATGCTGGTATAGTTAATTGGAGCTACTGTATGTTGATATTGATTACATGATAATGAGAATTTTGATGTATTCTGCTTATGGATATGTTACCATGGTGCATATGCATGTCGTGAGCATACAGGTGCCTTGGTCACTTGGTGACCAAGCACATACAGTTGAGGTCCCCGTCATGAAGATGACGGGCTTGAGGTCACCACATTCGTGGAATGTGGGCTAAGAAATAGAGAGGTCCCCATCATTAAGTGATGGGCAAAGGTCCCTATACATGTGGTGTATAGGCTCTTGGTCCCTATGCTAGAGGGCACAGGTAAGGGGTATCTGAATGACGGTTGTATACCCCGCATTACCGGTAAAATGCGAAAAGAGATAAAGTTCAAAGGAGCATTGCATAGTTTGCATATCATAAGATAAATGGCTGTGATTAGTGTATTAAGATTGTGGTTTACTGATGCTATGTTTGAATTCATGTTTATAGCCTTGTTGATACTTGCTGAGTCGTTGGGCTCACTCTTACTTTAATGTGTTTTATGTACCCATGGCGAGAACGATACGATCGGAGGGAGTAGATGTGGATGCACTCACTATCACATTCTTAAGGCGTTTGCTTGCTGCTTAGTCCAAATTTAGTATTAAATGAACTGTTTAAATAACTCCCATGGATGGTGTGGTTAAGTTTTCTGTTTAGTTGTAATAATGAGGTTCTAGCCTTGGTTGGTTCTTTTGATATTCATGCATGTTTGGATAAATTGATTATGAGGATTTTGTTTATGCCATGTGATAGTATTGAACTCTCAGATTTGCTGATTAAACAAAGGAGACTCTGCCGAAAATTTGTATTTGTGCTAGAATAGTTTATTTTCAGTAGCATTCCAGGCTCTTTGAGAGCTGGGGTGTTACAGTTAACCTTATGCTAGGGGATCCTGGGGTTACCGCCTAGGGTTCGGATGCACATGAGAGAATGCAAATTGCATTAAAAAATCCTAATGGACTCCAAAATGGATGTTTTTTGGTTGATTGGATAGGGTTTGATTTTAGATGATTTTAGAAAGAAGGATCGTTCAATTTGGATTTAAAACGAGAGGGAACAGGCTCTCTGAAGTTCCAACCTTAGTTTAATTCCTGGAAAAAGAGAAGGGGGAGAGAACTCTCTCTCTGACAGGCGGGGCCCGTTGGTTTTCTTTTTTCCATTGTTTTATTTCCTATCTGAAAAATGGTCTAGTGGATGACAGGTGGGCCCGCATACTTTTATTTTCTTTTTCAATTACTTTACTAAAGGAAATCTATTCACTTACAGATGGGGCCCATCTATCTGTGGCTTGGTCCACATGGATAGTGCATGGACCGGATGTAACACCCCAGCCCATCATGAGCCTGGAATGCTACCATAATAGCATAAAACAAATTAATTCTAAGGTACTTTACAAAAAAATTTCGGCAGAACCTCCTTTGTATAAATAATCATACCGGAGGTTCGCACAAGAAACAATAACAATAATCAATTAACCAGTCTTCCAATTCAAAACATAATCATAAAGACATCCATATTATGCTAATCAACGCTATTACACAAATCCAACATAAGGCATAACCAAAGAAAGCCCTTAGCAGTTTATTCAGTTATTTAAGCATGATTAACTTTATTGAATTATAATCTCAATGTTAGTGGCGGTGCTTCAAAACTATAACTATGCCCTCCCATGCATGTCGCGCCCTTTTGAGAGGTACCTAAACAAACAACAACAACAAGGGTGAGTTCGATGACTCAGCAAGTACACTATAATCAAAGACAACATTCTTAATGGTAATTCAACAACTCAATACACTTCACAACATTTAGGATAAACCATGCACATGCTATGCGGTATGCTCAACTTTCACTTTATCCTTTACTTTGTCTCTTAGAATTACACTGTAATGCGGAGTGTGCATCCGTCAATGCACACCCATGCTGTGCCTTCTAGCACGGGGACCAATGCCACATACCACCAATGTGGGGATCTAGGCCCATGCTCCACGAGCATGGGGATCTTTGCCCGTCATCATTATGACGGGATCTCAACAATAGCATGGTCAACTCGTGACCGAGCCCACAAATGCCAACATGATGCGTGTGTATGCAATTTCAATAAGAACAATAAATGAACAAATGCATTCACATCTTCATGGCATACAAGTAGACTATTCATAATACAACTTTCTCATCCTTAGGTATCATACTTTTCCAACATCAATCGTAGTATATAACATATGCACCACTACACACGAACTATAATTTTCACATCGCATGAGATTCATGGTTCACACCAAACATTATCTAATATAACACAAGACTCCACTCAATAAGTTCAATGCTATTCCTTAATGCACTTGCAATACAGTAACAAAAACATTCATAAGCATACTTCATCATAAAGATGCATTTCAGTAACAGGATCATATATAAGCCACTTCCATACTCAAACTAACTAAACAGCGACATTCACCACAAACAATCAATTCAACACTCATTCAACATCTGTCTACTAAAATTGTACTTGCCTCAACCGTGCGAAGGTGGATGTCGAGGATAAGGTACTGCTCCCGAGCCAAACCCACACCTGGACATATAAATGAGACATGCTAAGGCTACCATGTAGGTCTAATAACAAAACTGTAATCACAAATGAACTCATCGTCCACTCGTGCGATCCCGACTCTATTATCGGCTGCCAGATTTCCTTTCCAGAGAACAGCCCCTTCGAAAAATCATAACTTCTTGTACAGAAATCCAAATGAAGTGATCTTGGATATTCTGAAAAGGTTATTGAATTCCCCTTCTAAACCTAGTTGGTGAGGTTCTCTGATTCGGCCCTTTACTAGCCCTACCAAGCCATTCAACAAAGCATCAATTTTTGCGTCGGTCTCTGGACAGCAACAATAAAACTATCATAACTTTCTATACATTCATCCGAATTTCATGATCTTTACTTTTCCTGAAAGCTGGAAGGATTATCTACATTTTCGTTATGGCGAGACCCTCTGATTTGTCCTCTAAATATACGCTTAGGTCGAAACACTAAAACCTGTCAGACCAGCAACCATTCCACAGCATAGACCCAATAAGAATAAAATCTTAACTTTTGCTACAGAGGTCCAAATGACGTGATTCTTGTCGGCAATGAAAGATAACGAGATATCCTACAACTCTCTAGGAGATCCCAAGTTCCAATTCGGCACTTATCAAATTCTTACTTAATTAACAAGTTAACTGCAGATTCTCAGGATTTTGGGACAGCAGCACTAAACAAATCATAACTTTCTAACCGTTAATCGGATTTGGGCGTTTTGGCGGCCACTTAAACCTAAGAACAAACCCCACATATCTCTAGGAGATGGGGTCTCCAGATTCTGCATCTAAGGATACGAAAACAGCCACGCACTAATATGGACAGAACACGATCTAAACCCGACATTGCTAGAAAAACAACAATTAAACATCTAGACGATGGGACAGCGGTTACCCTTGACGAGCAGACGTGACGATCAGAGGACCCCAATTTATTTGGCTTGTAATGCTTAACCAACCACCTGGTCCTAGCATCACAAATCAAATAATCGATCCTCGAATATGTATACTTCCCGTAAAGCGGTATACACCCGTTACAAAATTAGACATCAACTCCATTCCAAACATAGAGTCCAAACACCACACTACCAAACGGAAGATAAATAAATAGTAGAGTTATTACGAGAAAGGCCGACGGCCACAAGATACATAAACAACGAGAGAAGACAGCGGAAGCAAAAGTGCCATAAGATGGCTATAAACAAAGCCAATCAGCGTGCCTCCAACCCACAAGGCATCTGACCGGACCGCCAAGTCTAGTCGTCCACGAATCGGCAACACAGCTCACAGAAGTGAGGCCCTTGGGGCTCACCTTCTTCCTCTGCAACAAAAACATTAAGCAAAGCACCTGAGTACAAAGATTGTCTTTGTACCCGCAAGACTGACGTGTGAACTAGCAGACCTGTTCATATGCTACATGCAGGCTTGTTTGGTGGAGGCCATATGTTTTATTTGCATAAAGCCAATTTTTATTTGCAATAATATAATACAGTTGAAGGCAGGTTTGCAATTCATTTTTAATGTTGAAATAACAGTAAGGATAAATAATAATAAAAGAATAAAGGTAAACAACCTAGAAGTGACTATCCCAATAGTCACCACAACAATAGCACGAATCCCAGATTCGTACCACCCATCAAGTTTTAATTTAAATGTTGTAGTCTAACTCTCGATAAGCTTACCCAAGCGTGTCCATCACCTAGGACGAGGCTATTCGAATAGTTTTTAACCCTGCAGGGGTGTACCACTGTACCCACACTTCAGACCGCCTTTAAGCCAAAGCACACTTCCGAAGGTATGCCGGCACAGCTAAGTCCTACGAGACTTTTTCCAATATTGTGTATTAACTACGAGCCGCTCGTATGGATAGAAATCCATACGCTTACATGGTAAAGCCGAAAAGACAACTACCCACTCGGGATAAAGCTTTTGGACAACTACCATGCTCCCACCTCCATCCCTCCTGCGACCCCTGCGACCGGAGCCAATACACGCCAAAGTACTAGGTCAAGAGAGGTCCCATATACTCTAGTGTGGTTAGCACGCCGAAATGCTGGATAACAAAAACTCACAAGATGTTCGGTCCTTAATTGACCGGGCACCTTTCGATCACACCCAACAGATCACACCAATCTTACCATTGTGCCCGTCTAAATCATTTTTGTTTTCAGTTTTAGTTTTGCAATTAAACATAGCGAAATGCTGAAATATAAAGTTATAGAAAATTTTGTGTGATAAAGGTTACCGACTAAGTCGATAACCGCCATTTCTACCGATACTAAGCATGTCTAAGCAATTTGACCGGATCTACTAAGTGACAAGAGATCATCCAATGACCTCTAATCACAACAAATAACCTAGGCTCAGGTAGTAGAGACCAATATTTTATCTACAGGATATGCAGCTACGGATTTAACTAATTAATTTAACACAAATTAAGCGATGCATACATACAGCTGAAACAAAATATTAGACTTTAAAATTACTGGGATTAACATGATCAAACTGCTTGCCTGGCTGCTGTTGCTCAGAATGCTCAACCTGTTGCAGAGGATCGCTCTCAGGGTTGCCGCAAATATCGAAGCCTAACGATAGAACAAATAACAAATAATAAGAAACGAATAAGACCGGCAAAACTCAATAATCAAACACAAACACCAATTTGTACACAGAGGCTAGACCATCACAAAGAGAATGACAAATAACTGCTACAGAGACCCACTCACTTATTTGTCAGGTTAACCACAAAATTAATCCTCTTATATGATTTAAACTTTGGACAGACTTTGATGGTGATTGTGTGCACATCTATTATTTAATCATCAAGTTAATATATCCAAAAACAGCTAGTTTCTCTAACTCAACCATTATTAGCTGATATTACAGAACCTACAAAAAGCTATTGACAACACTAACCAATCAAGTATCCAACTATGAGATGCTAAACAAAAATCTTCTACCTAAGATAGGATGCTAAGGATGCTCAGCTATTCAGACCCCTAAGCATCACGCCAAGATTTTGCAAGGCTAACAAGTTTCAGCATGCGGCTACTACACCAAATCTTATAGCACTGACAACTCAAAAGTACAGAGACAATAAAATGAACAGCTAACTATCCCTTATGATCAAACATGACAACAAGAGCTTTGAAACTTAAAGATACTAACTAACTGATTTCATGCTAACCACCACAACAAAAGGGAGCCAACTAGCACTAAACAAGAATCCAAAGCATAAGCATGAAACTAGAATTTAGCCACTGACAACAGAACCGACAACAGGTGACAAATTCAGAGGACACACTAAAACACTTTCAAACTTCCAATCCCAACTTTTAATCAAGCAAGAGAGTGAACTGAAGAACATTCCTAATCATGATTAGAGACTAAAGAACTGGTTTTGAAGGAGTGGGCCCCACTGTCAGACAGACAGAGAGGAACACAACTGAAGAACAGAGAGTCTCGGGCGGCTCTGGACCTGGATTCGTCGCCGGTGAAGGAGTGGCGGCGCGGTCGCGACGATGGCCAAAATGGGTTGCTCGAGACCACCAAGCCGAAGGTGGTCACGCCGCACCGGAGATGCACAGAGGTGGCGCGCGACGAGCACGACGGACGGCGATGGGGTGACAAGGTGCGGCGCACGAGAGGTAGACAACAAGAATTAGCGCGCGATGGGCATCGGTGAGTTACCGAGAACTCACCGGAATGACGCGGAGCTCAAGAGGCGGCCGAGATGGCGGCGAGAGCCTGGCGGCGCAAGGTGGTCAACGGCAGCCGAGCTGAGGCGACGAGAGGACAAGTGAATGACCGGAGAAGGAAAGTGGAGTCGGTGATGCTCACCAAGCAAGGAATCGAGTTGGAGCTCACCGGAGAGGATGCGGTGGCGGAAGGCGGTTTCGGCGGACTTGGAGAAGAAAGTCCACGCTTGCTCCACGCACGATGAAACCCGAAATTCCTTGAGGTTTACTTCCGAGGATGTGGAACACGCCGTGGACGCGATGGGCGATGGCGGAGCCCACCGGGCGGTGGCGCTTCGGAAGTGGCGCGGCGACGCTACGGCTCGAGCTCGGTGGAGAAGAAAGGCGATGGGGACGAAAACGAAGTAGGGAAAGCCTTCGGAGGGTTTTGTAGGAGCAGGCGGAGGCAGCGAGGTGAGACGGTGGGCGGTGAAAAGACCGGTGAGGCGAGGTGGCAGCATGCATGCGCGCGGCCGCGAGCCTTGGCGGCGGCGCGGCGCCGGAGTGGCGAAGTGGCGTGGCGAGATGACCTGACGGATGGCCCACAAGTCGGCGAAGAAGCGGGGCGGCGCGAGCGAGTTGGGCGGCGCAAACCGGTGGTTCGACTCGATCGGAAAGATGCTGACCGTTCGATCGCTAATGGACGGCTGAGATCAGTGTAAGCATTCGGACAGGTCGACAGACTCGACGCACGAGGGCCGCACGATTTGTATCGGACGGTCGACAGAGATCGGGCTCAGGCGGTGCGATTAGTTGACGCGACCGAGCCAAGTGGTGCGGTCGGACTCGAGCCTGAGTTGGGTTGGGCCGAGAGAACAGTGTTTTAGATTTTGATTTAAAAGACAGAGAAGGTTGGGGAATTTTTAGAGGTAGCTCTGAGCTCCAAAAATTTCGAAATTTTTATGGTAGCTACTAGGGACAGAGGACAACCTTGTGAAATTTTTCCAGGAGTTTTCATGCACTAGATTTTTCCCACTAAAATTCACAAGCTGCTGAACAGAAGTTTGACCAGATTTCAAACTAGGTTGACTTGGCCATTTGAAATAGCAAATAAAATCTAAAAATTGTGAAATAATTCAGGAGGTAGATAGGATGATCAAGATGACAGGAAAAATATTCCTAGGGATGATCACAAGTTTGAAGGCTAAGAATGTCTGACAACAATTTCCATTCACAAGAATTTAATTCTAGAAAATGGAAATTGCTAGGAAAATGTAGAAACTTTCAAATGATTTGAAGAGACAACAAAAGTTTTATTTCTCCTCAAAATTTTACATTTGAAATACAAACCCTAAGTTGGGGCTGTTACAAATCTCCCCCTTACAGGAATCTCGCCCAGATTCGATCATCGGGAGAAGAATGATGGGTAACTGCTCGGAGGCGATCTTCCCGCTCCCAAGTGGCTTCATCCTCGAGTGGTTCGACCACCGAACTTTAAGGAACTTGATCACACGGTTCCTTGTTCTGCGTTCGACTTCTTCGAGGATACGAACGAGGCGCTCACGATAAGGCGATCTTCACGCACATCGATATTTTCCAATGGCGTTTCCTCCACAGAACACGAAGGCACTTCTTCAATTGCGATACATGGAAAACATCATGCACCCCTCAAGTGTAGCCGGCAATTCCAACTTGTATGCAACATCTCCACTCTCTTGATGATGCGATATGGCCCGACATATCGAGGAGCCGTTGCCCTTGACACGAAACAACGATGTCCCTTGAGGCGAGACTTTGAGATACACAAAGTCATTGGGCTGGAAACTCAGCTCACGGCGACGACGATCTGCATAGCTCTTCTGCCTGGACTGAGCTACGCGCAAGTGCTCACGAATCAAGCGCACTTGACCTTGACCTCATTGATGGAATCGGGCCAAGAACCGTCTTTCACGGCTTCGACCAGTTCAACGGTGTTCTGCAGCGCCTCCCATACAAAGCCTCAAACGGTGCCATACCGAGACTAGCCTGGAAGCTGTTGTTGTAGGAGAACTCGGCAAGTGGTAGGCACTTCTCCCAATTCTTCCCATAGGAAAGAACACAAGCACGGAGCATATCTTCAAGCACTGATTGACGCAGCGCTCGTCGGCCATCGATCCGAGGATGATAGGTCGAAATGAGCGAAAGATGGGTCCCCATGGCTTCGTAGATGTGCCAAAGTCGGGAAGTGAAAAGAGAACCACGATCGACACCATCGTTCGTGGCACACCATGCAAACTCACACGAGATATGTAGAGTGCGCCAATTTATCGACGCGAGGGCGGTACATCTTGGCGTAAAATGTGCTACCTTTGTCAATCGGTCAATAACCACCCGGATAGCATCCTTCCCAAGAAGCACGGGCAAACCGATGACGAAGTCCATACCAACGAATCCCACTTCCACTCGGTATGGGCAAGGGTCGAGAGACCACGTGGGACGATGCTCGGCCTTGACGCGACAACATGTGTCACATCCGCCACGAACACCGCAATCTCGCGCTTCATGCGAGTCCACGAGAATCTCGACGCAGATCTTGGTACATTTTGGTGGCCCGGGATGGATGGACAAAGGCGAATCATGGGCCTCTGAAGAATCAAATCCGCAACTCGGGGACCTTTGGGACCACGAGACGCTGCCCAAACCATACAACACCGTGCTCATCTTCCGTGAAACACACGGTGATCCATTCTTGATGTTCGCTTGATTTTACCCACACCAACATCGATTGCTTTGTCGCCTTGATTTGATCCACCAAGGTCGGTTGCACAACCAAGGCAGCAAAGGAACCATACTCAACCAAACCCAAGTTGAGACAAAACTCGCAAGAAGTGCAGGTTCTTTGCTCTTGGATCATCAAAGTATTGCAATACACTTTTCGCTAAGTGCATCAAGAACAACATTGGCTTTGCCGGATGATCTCGAATACCCATGTCATAATCTTTGATCAATTCTAGCCATCTCCTCCGCTGAGGTTCAGATCCGTTTGGGTGAACAAGTATTTCAAGCTCTTGTGATCGAATACACCTCACAATGATTACCGATCGGATAATGCCGCCAAATCTTGAGTGCATGCACCACAAAGACCAACTCTAAATCATGGGTGGGATAATTGAGCTCGTGAGGTCTCAATCGCTGGATGCATAGGCAAGCGCCTTGCCTTCTGCATAAGAACACATCCAAGTCCACGACAAGAGGCATCGCAATAAATATCGAAGCTCTTATGGATATCAGGAAGAGTGAGGACTGGGGCTGAAGTCAAACGCTGTTTGAGCTCCTGAAAGCTCTCATCACAAGCAGAGGACCACACAAACTTCTTGTCCTTCTTGAGCAATTCAGTCATCGGCTTGGCGATCTTGGAGAAGTTCTCGATAAAGCGGCGATAGTAGCCCGCTAAACCGAGAAAACTCCGCACATCGGTGACTGACTTGGGCTGCCCCCAAGATAGAACATCACCGACCTTCACGGGATCCACAATATGCCTCGGTGAAAGAACATGGCCCAAGAATGCCACTTCCTTCAACGAAACTCACATTTG
Organism: Ampelocalamus luodianensis; assembly: GCA_036346255.1. Classification (NCBI taxonomy): domain Eukaryota; kingdom Viridiplantae; phylum Streptophyta; class Magnoliopsida; order Poales; family Poaceae; genus Ampelocalamus; species Ampelocalamus luodianensis. The sequence goes on from CM070618.1 coordinate 32,776,798, forward strand.
CTGAACTTACGTATAGGTGGTGTTCCATAATTTGCCCAAAACAATCTTCAGATGCTCGAAGATGATCTTCTTGATCTTGGAATAAATAAGAATATCATCAATGAAGACCACCACAAATTTGTCCAAAAACTCCATGAATCTCGAATTCATTAAGTTCATGAACAAAGCCGGAGCATTGGTTAAGCCAAAGGACATGACGGTGTACTCGTCATACCCATAACGAGTAGTGAAAGCCGTCTTGGAATATCCTCGATCGATCCTCACTGATGATACCCCATTCTCAAATCAATCTTTGAGAACACAGGCTCCGATCAAGCGATCAAATGGATCATCAATGCGGGGCAGAGGATATTTGTTCTTCACCGTCACCTCATTGAGAGGACGGTAATCAACACACATGCGCAAAGTCTTGTCCTTCTTCTTCACAAAGATCACCGGACAACCCCAAGGAGATGAACTGGGACGGATGAAACCCTTTGCTTGGAGCTCACCAAGCTGCTTCTTCAATTCTTCTAGTTCATTGGGAGGCATCCGATACGGCGCCTTCGAAATCGGGGCGGTACCGGGCAGCAACTCGATAACAAACTCCAGATCTCGAACCGGAGGCATCCCAGGTAAATCATCAGGAAAAACATCCTCAAAATCACAAACAGTAGGAACCTCCACGAATCTTCAAAGTGGCTTGGCTACAAGTGCACAAAGGTGCGACCCTTGCAATTGCGGGGAAAACCGACCGCTACTTTGAAGGGTGGTGAGATAGACAATCTTCCGCACAATCGATTTGCCCCAAGTGTTGGGACAACCAATCCATGCCAAGAATCACATCCGACTCGGCCCGAGCGAATAAGGTTTGCCAAAAATCTCACTCCTTTGACTATGATAGGAACATCCCGACATCAAATCGGCTCTCATTTCCGACCCGAGAGCGGATGAGCAAAGGAACTCCCAAAGGAACACGGTGAAGACCACTAGCAGCAGCAAATGATCTTGAAATAAAAGAATGCGATGCTCGTAATCAAATAATATCGCAGCGGGGCGAGAATTAACAAGAAGTGTACCAATCACGACATCCGCGCCTCCGAGCCTCCTCGGTGAAAGGTGGTTGACTCGACACGCTCGCACCACGGTCTTCGAATAATCTTCGGTCGTGGGTGACCACTCCCCGCCCGCGTCCTCCATTAGGGCGAGGGGCTGCTGCAACACTCGAGGCGAGCATTCGCATAATGGCCCTTGTTGTGGCGTGAAAACAAGTAACCTCGGCCGCGGATTGCGGAGGCCGCTCTGGCTGGATCGCAGCGCGCGTGGTGGCTCACGGCTGCGGTGGGCGAGAGCTGGTGCGGATGGCCTCGGCGCGGTGGAGCAAAAGAACGGGCCATCGGTGCCGCCCCGCCGAGGACGCAGTGAGGCGGTGTGAGTAGACCGATCGCCTCCCATTTGCGCTGCGGGACTCGCCGACGCCTTTGCCTTATGCTCGGCAACAATGGCCTTATCTACAAGGCACGAAAGTCGAGAAGTCCACAATAGATAGCTTGTCCTGCAGCTCCTCAGACAAGCCATCCATAAACTTCTCCTGCTTAGCCTCATCTGAGGCCACCTCCCCTGGAGCATAACGAGCCAGATGATTGAACTCGTACAAGTACTCCGTCACAGATTTGCGCCCTTGCTTGAGCGCGAGGAATTCTTTCTTTTTCAGCTTCATCAGGCCATCTGGGATGTGGGCCCGACGAAAGGCTGACCTGAACTCCTCCCACGCGACCACATGGCCCGCGGGCTGCATGGCGAGATAGTTCTCCCACCATGAGAGTGCGGCGCCCTCAGGCGGTGGGGCGAAGAGTGCCTTGTCCTGTGCTCGACATCGAGCTATGTTGAGCTTTCGCTCAACCATGCGCGAGCCAATCATCCGCATCGAGAGGGTCCTCGTGAGCGGAGAAAGTCGGCGGTGCGTGCTGGAGGAACTCTGCAAGTCCCCGCGAGTCCGGTGGCGCCACCACCGGCAGGAGTGGAGGTATTTCTAGCAATAACCTCCAAGATGCGCGTCGGTCCATGCGGTTTCGCTCGATCAGCGGCGAGCACCTCACCATGGTCGGAGGAGGAAGCTCCTCATCATGACCGATCTGGCTGATCGCCACGCGTTCTCCGGCCATCTGTTTCACTAAGACAAGTTAACAATAGCCGGAAAACACGAAGTCGATAACCCACGCAAATAACTTACTAACACAGACAAAACAAACACAAGACTTTTAAGTTACAAAACCAATTGACAAAAATCAGACACTTAGCAACTCATACATATCTTACCCTTATGCTCCCACAAATTTTAATTAGACTAATTCTCTATGGTTCTCCCAAAGACTGATTCTACCAGTAGCAACTATCTTTTGAAAGGAAAGAGGAAAACCAAGTTTTAAACTCAAATTAGAGTAAGATGAGAGTAGAAGGCTAAGATAGGTAAGGAGTAAAATCTGAGAATCGCCTAGGTTTTCATAAACCCTTTTATACTTTGAAATTAAGCTTTTCAAAATATCCTAAAGACGACTATGCTTGTTGCTACAGTCGAATGGCTCGATACCAACTTTGTGAGGACCCCAATTTATTTGGCTTGTAATGTTAACCAACCACCGGTCCTAGCATCACAAATCAAATAAATCGATCCTCGAGATATGTATACTTCCTGCAGCGATATACACCCTGTTACAAAATTAGACATCAACTCCATTCCAAACATAGAGTCCAAACACCACACTACCAAGCGGAAGATAAACAAATAGTAGAGTTATTACGGACAAAGGCCGACAGGCCACAAGATACATAAACAACAGAGAGAAGACAAATGAAGCAAAGTGCCATACGATGGCTATAAACAAAGCCAATCGTGCCTCCAACCCACAAGGCATCCGACCGACCGCCAAGTCTAGTCGCCCACGAATCGGCAACACACTCACGTAAGTGAGGCCCTTGGGGCTCACCTTCTTCCTCTGCAACAAAACATTAAGCAAAGCACCTTAGTACAAAGATTGTCTTTGTACCGCAAGACTCGACTTGTGAACTAGCGGACTGTTCATATGCTACATGCAAGCTTGTTTGGTGGAGGCCATATGTTTTATTTGCATAAAGCCAATTTTATTTGCAATAATATAATACATTGAAGGCGGGTTTGCAATTCATTTTTAATGTTGAAATAACAGAAGGGATAAATAATAATAAAGAATAAAGGTAAACAACCTAGAAGTGACTATCCCAATAGTCACCACAACAATAGCACGAATCCCGCATTCGTACCACCCATCAAGTTTTAATTTAAATGTTGTAGTCTAACTCTCGATAAGCTTACCCAAGCGTGTCCATCACCTAGGACGAGGCTATTCGAATAGTTTTTAACCTGCAGGGTGTACCATCTGTACCCACACTTGCATCCGCCTTTAAGCCAAAGCACACTTAGAAGGTATGCTGCACAGCTAAGTCCTCGAGACTTTTTCCAATATTGTGTATTAACTACGAGCCGCTCGTATGGATAGAAATCCATACGCTTACATGGTAAAGCCGAAAGACAACTACCCACTCGGGATAAAGCTTTTGGACAACTACCATGCTCCCACCTCCATCCCTCCTGCGACCCCTGCGACCGGAGCCAATACACGCCAAAGTACTAGGTCAAGAGAGGTCCCATATACTCTAGTGTGGTTAGCACGAAATGCTGGATAACAAAAACTCACAAGATGTTCGGTCCTTAATTGACCGGGCACCTTTCGATCCACACCCAATGATCACACCAATCTTACCATTGTGCGCGTCTAAATCATTTTGCTTTCGTTTTAGTTTTGCAATTAAACATAGCAGAAATGCTGAAATATAAAGTTATAGAAAATTTTGTGTGATCAAGGTTACCGACTAAGTCGATAACCGCCCATTTCTACCGATACTAAGCATGTCTAAGCAATTTGACCCGGATCTACTAAGTGACAAGAGATCATCCAGCGACCTCTAATCACAGCAAATAACCTAGGCTCAGGTAGTAGAGACCAATATTTTATCTACAGGATATGCAGCTACGGATTTAACTAATTAATTTAACACAAATTAAGCGATGCATACATACAACTTGAAACAAAATATTAGACTTTAAAATTACTGGGATTAACATGATCAAACTGCTTGCCTGGCTGCTGTTGCTCAGAATGCTCAACCTGTTGCAGAGGATCGCTCTCAGGGTTGCCGCAAATATCGAAGCCTAACGATAGAACAAATAACAACGAATAAGAACGAATAACACCGGCAAAACTCAATAATCAAACACAAACACCATTTTGTACACAAAGGCTAGACCATCACAAAGAGAATGACAAATAACTGCTACAGAGACCCACTCACTTATTTGTCAGGTTAACCACAAAATTAATCCTCTTATATGATTTAAACTTTGGACAGACTTTGATGGTGATTGTGTGCACATCTATTATTTAATCATCAAGTTAATATATCCAAAAACAGCTAGTTTCTCTAACTCAACCATTATTACCTGATATTACAGAACCTACAAAAAGCTATTGACAACACTAACCAGTCAAGTATCCAACTATGAGATGCTAAACAAAAATCTTCTACCTAAGATAGGATGCTAAGGATGCTCAGCTATTCAGACCCCTAAGCATCACGCCAAGATTTTGCAAGGCTAACAAGTTTCAAGATGCGGCTACTACACCAAATCTTATAGCACTCGACAACTCAAAAGTACAGAGACAATAAAATGAACAACTAACTATCCTTATGATCAAACATGACAACAAGAGCTTTGAAACTTAAAGATACTAACTAAGCGATTTCATGCTAACCACCACAACAAAGGGAGCCAACTAGCACTAAACAAGAATCCAAAGCATAAGCATGAAACTAGAATTTAGCCACGACAAATGAACCGACAACAGGTGACAAATTCAGAGGACACACTAAAACACTTTCAAACTTCCAATCCCAACTTTTAATCAAGCAAGAGAGTGAACTGAAGAACATTCCTAATCATGATTAGAGACTAAAGAACTGGTTTTGAAGGAGTGGGCCCCACTGTCAGACAGACAGAGAGGAACACAACTGAAGAACAGAGAGTCTCGGGCGGCTCTGGACCTGGATTCGTTGCCGGTGAAGGAGTGGCGGCGCGGTCGCGACGATGGCCAAAATGGGTTGCTCGAGGACCACTGAAGCTGAAGGTGGTCACGCGGCAGCTGGAGATGCACAGAGGTGGCGCGGCGACGGAGCACGGCGGCCGGCAGTGGGGGTGACAAGGTGCGGCTGCACCAGAGAGGTAGACAACAAGAATTAGCGCGCGCATGGGCATCAGTGAGTTACCAGGAACTCACCGAATGACGCGAGCTCAAGAGGTCGTCGGAGATGGCGGCGACGAGAGCCCACGGCGGCGCAAGGTGGTCAACGACGGCCGAGCTGAGGCGACCGAGGAGGACAAGTGAATGACCGGAGAAGGAAAGTGGAGTCGGTGATGCTCACCAAGCAAGGAATCGAGTTGGAGCTCACGGAGAGGATGCGGTGGCGGAAGGCGGTTTCGGCCGGACTTGAGAAAGAAAGTCCACGCGCAGCTCCACGCACGATGAAACCGAAATTCCTTGAGGGTTTACTTCGGGGATGTGGAACACGCCGTGCGCGGTCGGCGATGGCGGAGCCCACCGGAGCGGTGGCAAACGGAAGTGGCGCGGCGACGCCACGGCTCTCGAGCTCGGTGGAGAAGAAAGGCGATGGGGACGAAAACGAAGTAGGGAAAGCCTTCGGAGGGTTTTGTAGGAGCAGGCGGAGGCAGCGAGGTGAGACGGTGGGCGGTGAAAAGACCGGTGAGGCGAGGTGGCAGCATGCATGCGGCGGGCGGCCGCGAGCCTTGAGCGGCGGTGCACTGGGGCGGCGAGTGGCGTGGCGAGATGACCTGGCGAGGATGGCCCACAAGTCAGCGAAAGAAATGGAGCGGCGCGAGCCAGAGTTGGGTGCGGCGCAAACCAGTGGTTCGACTCGATCGGAAAGATGCTGACCGTTCGATCGCTAATGGACGGCTGAGATCAGTGTAAGCATTCGGACAGGTCGACATACTCGACGCACGAGGGCCGCACGATTTGTATCGGACGGTCGACAGAGATCGGGCTCAGGCGGTGCGATTAGTTGACGCGACCGAGCCAAGTGGTGCGAGTCGGACTCGAGCCTGAGTTGGGTTGGGCCGAGAAACGATGGTTTTAGATTTTGATTTAAAAGACGAGAAGGTTGGGGAATTTTTAGAGGTAGCTCCTGAGCTCCAAAAATTTCGAAATTTTTATGGTAGCTACTAGGGACAGAGGAAAACCTTGTGAAATTTTTCCAGGAGTTTTCATGCAATAGAGTTTTCCCACTAAAATTCACAAGCTGCTGAACAGAAGTTTGACCAGATTTCAAACTAGGTTGACTTGGCCATTTGAAATAGCAAATAAAATCTAAAAATTGTGAAATAATTCAGGGAGGTAGATAGGATGATCAAGATGACAGGAAAAATATTCCTAGGGGATGATCACAAGTTTGAAGCCTAAGAATGTGCTGACAACAATTTCCATTCACAAGAATTTAATTCTAGAAAATGGAAATTGCTAGGGAAAAATGTAGAAACTTTCAAATGATTTGAAGAGACAACAAAAGTTTTTATTTCTCCTCAAAATTTTACATTTGAAATACAAACCCTAAGTTGGGGCTGTTACAACGACGACGATCTCCACCCCCCAAGACGGCCTCCTCTACTCACCTCCTTCCTCCTCCCATGGCCGGCGGCGGGGAGTCGTGCACCGGGAGAGTCGTGCGAGGAGGCGCCAGGTGGAGGAGCTGCTGCGGGGAGGGGTTGCCATGGGAGGAGGTGCTACGGTGCAGGCTACATCAGAAGCGTCGTGCTCTGATACTCCACTACAATGTAGGGCTAGGTTTGCCTCCCCTTTAAGTGGTTCTGAGTTGGGCCAAAAGCTATGGGCCAAGCCCAGTTCTAATACTCTTTCTAACTTCTGAATTTTTTTCTTTTCTAATTCTATTTAATTTCAGTACTAATCACTTATTTGTTTTATTTTTAAACGGGATATTACATTCTACCCCCCTTAAACAGAATTCGACCCCGAATTCTACTTGTCGTTCTATTTGCAAGAACACCACAACTGAAATTAATCACAATTAACACGTACTCGTAAACAACTCTGTATTCGGTTCGCTCATACAAGATTCCAATTCACAAGTTGCTTCCCTCTCGGACTTATGGGATCACATCGCCTTGACGGATACTAACCTCTTACACCTCAACACTAGTCTCGACCTTTACAGGTACACTCAACACACGGGACTCAAAGGTAGGTTCTTATTTGTTGGCCAACAGCTCTAACAAAATCTCAAACTTCGGACCTCTCATGTACTCACTCAGCACCAGAATATACAAGACATTGCGTACTCCGCGCATGTACTCGAAATGGTCCTAACGATACGCCAATCTACAAAACTCCGTAACTATCGGAACCTATAAAACACACCTTTGGTTAAACTTCCCTTTGTACCGAATTACACCATCTCGCACAAAACACACGGAACTCTAATTCCAACTCTCGATCGATCACTTTACCTATGCAAGCAACATCTCCTTTGACAAGGGACGTACAAAGAACTCGCCTACCAACTCACTTATCCGAAGAACTCAACGGAAAACCAAGCTGTCATAATGCATCAAACTCAAAACCATCTCCCACTAGAAAAGCTCAATCCAAAATCAATAAATATATCAAGAAAACTTTTCCACCTTTCAAGTTGGCGGGTTGCCAAAAACACCACAATAGCGAGAGGCGAAATCACTCAAATGACCAAAATAACCATTTTTTTTAAACCAAAAAGAATCAGGCAAACCAAGGAGAATCTTCCCAATTTATATTTGGCACCTGTCATAGAGACTATGCTCAAATAAAAACCGGGGAAACATTTCATTATCCGAGAATAATACCCTTTTTTTTCAAACTTTCTTGTAAGACTTCAATTTTCTCTTAAACCATGAGATTCCAATCATCACATAACATACTAATTCATTTCCTTTAGTTTGGCAACCTCAAAGCTATGCTCAAGGTGAACACATATTCCACGCCTATGTAGAGAGACTCTTCCAACCCATAATAACATACTCTGATCAACTTCTCTACACAAAGGAATTACTTTGATAAATAATTCCCAACACACCACAATATAGATTTCTGCTACAATCACATCATCTCAATCTTTTAGGGATAATCGACTTGAAATTTACCACATTCACGCTCATTTAGTGCATCCAAAAGATTCTATCAAAGTTCACCATATCTCTTGGAACCTAATCACGGGGAACCAAGATGCTAGCGTGAAAATGTAAAACCCAATTCAACCTCTAAGACTCTTACAATAAATTTTTGGTATTCTTGATAGGTAACCCTCAGATCTGAAGACTCGAATTTCATACACTCAACAATAACCTTAGTTATTAATGTTAGCATTCGTCACCAATCAAGTAACCACTCAAGTTAACTCGTTTCATCAATCTTAGACCTTCTCCAACCCACACCAAGCAAAAGCGGCTACTCGACCACCATATACCCATTCACAAAACCCTAACTAATTGACTAGGATTCAAACATACTCAATCAATAACATCCATACATAAATATGTTCTTGATCAAGTTATCCATACTTGCTAACTCTAATGTTCTGCCACATTGTGCGCAACCTTGGACCACATCTCGCTATAGGTCCTTCTAGTTGCGACCACGAAATCTGTTAACTCCAAAGTCAAACACCCTATTTAAATCAAATCCTCTCTAAGGTTCAATAAACCAATTTATTACTCAATGCCTCTCCCAAAGGTTCACAGGTCATCCACTAGACCACCACTATTTCATTGCCAGATCACATCCGAAGATACTTTGCAACTTAGTTCGATTAACCCTTTCTTAGAAGAAGAGGCAAATAGAAATAAATTTCAGCGCGAAGGAAAACGTTACCACTTACAGTAATTAGAAGATCAAGAGAGACAATCAAATAACAATGATCTCGAGAATAAACTGATAAAATCATAATTGAGGGCACACGTCCCACAAGCAGAGAATAACAAGCCTCAAACGGAAATAAAACTTTGCTTTTGAGATTCGGGAAAAACTCTTATGAGTAAGATCAAAATCTTTAAACAAACTTCAATAACCAGCAAGTTACAAAACTTGACTCCATTTTTCCTTTAACAAAGAAAGCAACTTTCTTTGGGTACAGCGTCACCATGCCAACTCCACCAAGAAGAGATTTGAAGACCACATCATACAGATCACTAGGGAGCTAAAAAAACCTCTCAACATTTCATGTTGCTCAAAACAAATTCAGTTACCATATCAACATGAGGTCTGAAAGATCCCAGACCCAAAACTAGAAACCTTTTCACCTAATCCGTGTCAGGCAAGCGATCCAATCCCTTCATACAAAACATTCACTATTATCTTCATAATCCCTTATTGACAATCACATTAACAACGAAATAATACACTCTTAGTGAAAGTCATCAGAGCCTCTGATCCCATCTTCAACCTCTCCAAAAGAAATACAACCCATACGGTTAAAATAAACCTCTTTCAACAACATCATGCTTATCAAATAACAATTTCGCAAAACACGATTTCAGATATCACTTATCATTTATCCATCCAACTATTAGTCTTGCTCAACACACACTTCATCTATCACTAACAATCGACAATGGTATTCATCACGTATGCTCATAGGGCCCTACTGCATTTACCATCACCTATCCATTTATGAACACAAAGTCAACATTCCACTATATACTTAGGGTTTAACTAAAGATTTAATAACACCATCTCCTTTAATCACCGTTTTCACAGTACTACCTCAACATTCCTCTAATCCGATATCGTAGGTTTCAATCTTGTGATTATGTAAGATCATCAATACCTCACATTTTTTTAATAAATCTCGGATTCCTAGTAGGTGTAAGCATACCTTTACTCACAGTTCATCAAGAACTACTAAAAGACAAATCCACTTAATCAACTTCAATTACAAAGCTCCAGGTTAAAACCAATTATGCTCCACGCAAATGTCCCTTCTTGATAATTTATGCTATAACAATTAATCTAGATGATTACCACCTCCCATTTAATCACAACAAGACACATAATGAGTTTTAACTTTTTTTAGGAAAAGAGGCATAGAACTTAATCACTCGAAATAATCCAAGAGAAATACATAAGCCAAAGGTTTCACGGTTAAGGAACTTGCAACAAAAACTTTCATTACCCGCAATGCCAGCGAATAAATGGGTCAAGTGTGCCAACAAGAAGGTAGAACTCTCATAATAAGGAACAAAATTTCCAATGACGACATTCACAAATAGCAAGAATAGCTCAAGTGTCGAAAAGACAACATTTGCTCTATAAAACAATTATAAACCAATTGAAACCCATCAATCGCAAGCACTCAACAGTTGGAAGAACAAGGCTTGCTTTAAAGGGTCAAATTAAATCGGTGGAAAGCATCAACCTAAAGGAACTGCTAATCCAAGAGAAATTCATCAAGCACGATTGAACCGAGTAGACCAAATCAAAATTAGGAAAGAGAACAACCTCTCCAAAGATACTCACTATTACCCTACTATGAGCGGTAGTGTAGCACTGGTAAAGCCGGGGCCACAACCACGACCCCAATCTCTCAACATGGGTTATCCCCACACCTAATAACCTTGGTATAATACTATAGATATATCCGATCATAACAGAGATCAACAATACAACATAACGAGCGTATATGCAATGCAAAAACCAACCCACCTCATCGTACACGGTGTGTCAATTTAATATTTCAACTACCACGGACCTAAAGCCCGCTCGATACCAAGCGTAACACCCCACCCATCATGAGTCCGGAATGCTACCATAATAGCATAAAACAAATTAATTCTAAGGCACTTTACAAAAAATTTGTGAGAACCTCCTTTGTATAAATAATCATACCGGAGGTTCGCACAAGAAACAATAACAATAATCAATTAACTAGTCTTCCAATTCAAAACATAATCATAAAGACATCCATATTATGCTAATCAACGCTATTACACAAATCCAACATAAGGCATAACCAAAGAGAAGCCCTTAAGTAGTTTATTCAGTTATTTAAGCATGATTAACTTTATTGAATTATAATCTCAATGTTCGTGGCAGTGCTTCAAAACTATAACTATGCCCTCCCATGCATGTCGCGCCCTTTTTGAGAGGTACCTAAACAAACAACAACAACAACAAGGGTGAGTTCGATGACTCAGCAAGTACACTATAATCAAAGACAACATTCTTAATGGTAATTCAACAACTCAATACACTTCACAACATTTAGGATAAACCATGCACATGCTATGCAGTATGCTCAACTTTCACTTTATCCTTTACTTTGTCTCTTAGCATTACACTGTCATGCGGTGTGCATCCGTCAATGCACACCCATGCCCATGCCTTCTAGCACAGGGACCAATGCCCACATACCACCAATGTGGGGATCTAGGCCCATGCTCCACGAGCATGGGGATCTTTTGCCCGTCATCATTATGACGGGGATCTCAACAATAGCATGGTCAACTCGTGACCGAGCCCACAAATGCCAACATGATGCGTGTGTATGCAATTTCAATAAGAACAATAAATGAACAAATGCATTCACATCTTCATGGCATACAAGTAGACTATTCATAATACAACTTTCTCATCCTTAGGTATCATACTTTTCCAACATCAATGCGTAGTATATAACATATGCACCACTACACACGAACTATAATTTTCACATCGCACATTCATGGTTCACACCAAACATTATCTAATATAACACAACACTCCACTCAATAAGTTCAATGCTATTCCTTAATGCACTTGCAATACAGTAACAAAAACATTCATAAGCATACTTCATCATAAAGATGCATTTCAGTAACAGGATCATATATAAGCCACTTCCATACTCAAACTAACTAAACAAATGACATTCACCACAAACAATCAATTCAACACTCATTCAACATCTGTCTACTAAAATTGTACTTGCCTCAACCGATGCGAAGGTGGATGTCGAGGATAAGGTACTGCTCCCGGAGCCAAACCCACACTGGACATATAAATGAGACATGCTAAGGCTACCATGTAGGTCTAATAACAAAACTGTAATCACAAATGAACTCATCGTCCACTGACGCGATCCCGACTCTATTATCGTTTGCCAGATTTCCTTTCCAGAACAGCCCCCTTGAAAAAATCATAACTTCTTGTACAGAAATCCAAATGAAGTGATCTTGGACATTCTGAAAAGGTTATTGAATTCCCCTTCTAAACCTAGTTGGTGAGGTTCTTTGATTCGGCCCTTTACTAGCCCTACCAAGCCATTCAACAAAGCATCAAGTTTTGCGTCGGGTCTCTGGACAGCAACAATAAAACTATCATAACTTTCTATACATTCATCCGAATTTCATGATCTTTACTTTTCCTGAAAGCTGGAAGGATTATGTACATTTTTCGTTATGGCGAGACCCTCTGATTTGTCCTCTAAATATACGCTTAGGTCGAAACACTAAAACCTGTCAGACCAGCAACCATTCCACAACATAGACCCAATAAGAATAAAATCATAACTTTTGCTACAGAGGTCCAAATGACGTGATTCTTGTCGGCAATGAAAGATAACGAGATATCCTACAACTCTCTAGGAGATCCCAAGTTCCAATTCGGCACTGATCAAACAAACAATCAATTCAACACTCATTCAACATCTGTCTACTAAAATTGTACTTGCCTCAACCGTGCGAAGGTGGATGTCGAGGATAAGGTACTGCTCCCGGAGCCAAACCCACACCTGGACATATAAATGAGACATGCTAAGGCTACCATGTAGGTCTAATAACAAAACTGTAATCAGAAATGAACTCATCGTCCACTCGACGCGATCCCCGACGCTATTATCGGCTGCCAGATTTCCTTTCCAGAGAACAGCCCCCTTCGAAAACATCATAACTTCTTGTACAGAAATCCAAATGAAGTGATCTTGGACATTCTGAAAAGGTTATTGAATTCCCCTTCTAAACCTAGTTGGTGAGGTTCTCTGATTCGGCCCTTTACTAGCCCTACCAAGCCATTCAACAAAGCATCAATTTTTGCGTCGGGTCTCTGGACAGCAACAATAAAACTATCATAACTTTCTATACATTCATCCGAATTTCATGATCTTTACTTTTCCTGAAAGCTGGAAGGATTATATACATTTTCGTTATGGCGAGACCCTCTGATTTGTCCTCTAAATATACGCTTAGGTCGAAACACTAAAACCTGTCAGACCAGCAACCATTCCACAGCATAGACCCAATAAGAATAAAATCATAACTTTTGCTACAGAGGTCCAAATGACGTGATTCTTGTCGGCAATGAAAGATAACGAGATATCCTACAACTCTCTAGGAGATCCCAAGTTCCAATTCGGCACTTATCAAACAAACAATCAATTCAACACTCATTCAACATCTGTCTACTAAAATTGTACTTGCCTCAACCGTGCGAAGGTGGATGTCGAGGATAAGGTACTGCTCGAGCCAAACCCACACCTGGACATATAAATGAGACATGCTAAGGCTACCATGTAGGTCTAATAACAAAACTGTAATCACAAATGAACTCATCGTCCACTCGACGCGATCCCGACTCTATTATCGGCTGCCAGATTTCCTTTCCAGAGAACACCCTTGAAAAATCATAACTTCTTGTACAGAAATCCAAATGAAGTGATCTTGGACATTCTGAAAAGGTTATTGAATTCCCTTCTAAACCTAGTTGGTGAGGTTCTCTGATTCGGCCCTTTACTAGCCCTACCAAGCCATTCAACAAAGCATCAATTTTTGCGTCGGGTCTCTGGACAGCAACAATAAAACTATCATAACTTTCTATACATTCATCCGAATTTCATGATCTTTACTTTTCCTGAAATCTGGAAGGATTATCTACATTTTCGTTATGGCGAGACCCTCTGATTTGTCCTCTAAATATACGCTTAGGTCGAAACACTAAAACCTGTCAGACCAGCAACCATTCCACAGCATAGACCCAATAAGAATAAAATCATAACTTTTGCTACAGAGGTCCAAATGACGTGATTCTTGTCGGCAATGAAAGATAACGAGATATCCTACAACTCTCTAGGAGATCCCAAGTTCCAATTCGGCACTTATCAAATTCTTACTTAATTAACAAGTTAACTGCAGATTCTCGTCAGGATTTTGGGACAGCAGCACTAAACAAATCATAACTTTCTAACCGTTAATCGGATTTGGGCGTTCTTGGCGGCCACTTAAACCTAAGAACAAACCCCACATATCTCTAGGAGATGGGGTCTCCAGATTCTGCTTCTAAGGATACGAAAACAGCCACGCACTAATCTGGACAGAACGCGATCTAAACCCGACATTGCTAGAAAAACAACAATTAAACATCCGGACGATGGGACAGCGGTTACCCTTGACGAGCAGCGTGACGGCGACGATCTCCACCCCCAAGACGGCCTCCTCTACTCACCTCCTTCCTCCTCCCATGGCGGCGGCGGGAGTCGTGCACCGGGAGAGTCGTCGCAGGAGGCGCGGTGGAGGAGCTGCCGGGCGGGAGGGCTGCCATGGGAGGAGGTGCTACAGTGTGGCGGCTACTGTAGCATAGTGCTACAGTACTCCACTACAATGTAGGGCTAGGGTTTGCCTCCCCCCTTTTAAGTGGTTCCTCAGTTGGGCCAAAAAGCTATGGGCCGAAGGCCCGAGTTCTAATACTCTTTCTAACTTCTGAATTTTTTTCTTTTCTAATTCTATTTAATTTCAGTACTAATCACTTATTTGTTTTATTTTTAAATGGGATATTACACCGGAGGTCCACATGCACTGTGCCAGCTTATGGACCTGATCTACACTGAGCTTTTAAGGTGGTGGGGCCCAATTGTCATTGAGTCATGTCTGAACTGATTTTAGTTAACTTCCACTGGCTATTTATTGGGTTCACGTGTTAGTCTAACAAAGCGGCATTTACTTAGTTCAAATTACTCCCTAATCATTACGCTTCCCTAATGACCTAGATCAGTCTTAATGACTAGCTATAGTACTTGTCTTGACTAGCTGGAGCAGAGGAGCTCTAGGGGTGCTCCGATCGTGCTTGATGCTAGTGGCGGGATTACTGGGCAGCAGTTGGGCCCAAATGGAACCCCACGGCTCGGGAGACCTCAATGGTGCCAGTGGTGAGGGCTATGGTGGCTCACCGTAGCAGTGCGACGACATTGAGCGGCTGTGGCTTTTGGGGCAACAACGGCTATCACGCTCCAGCCGTGCCCTAGTCTATCAGACGCGCACAGGAGCATCTACGAGGGATGGGAAACCTACCGAAATCGATGACATCGATGGGGATAGACGGAGTGTGGCCGGCGGCGATGACCCAAGGCGGTAGGGAGACCTTCACGAGGCGGCAGCAACCTAGGCAAAGGAAGACGCAATCAACCACCAGAAGAGCTCAAGGGAGGTGAGGTGGTGGTTGAGGCGGGAGGAATTGGAAGGGGGTTTACCAGAGACAATGCAAAGGCGGAATCGGTGCTCTTGGCCGGGAGTGGAGAAGAAGAAGGCTTTGGCGAGCTCCTGCGGGCAAAAGACCAAATTAACATGGGGGAAAAGATCCTCATGGCCCAAAACACGTGGTGACACAGGTGATTTGGAGAGGATCTGCGCGGCAGCCGAAATGAGGGCTCGCGTTCTCCCGGCAATTGAGCTTGGTGAAGGAGAAGGGGAGAGGGAAAATGATAGGGGAGGCATTGGGTAGGATCCGGGTCAGCGATTTATAGGCAAGAAGGGAGGGGGTGCCGTGGGGCGACGGGATGGCCGGGCGTCGTTGTGGTGTGGGAGCGATGCTCGGAGACACGATGCGGGTTGGCAGCCGGCGACATCATGGTTCTGGTGGCGATGGTGGTGTGACGGGAGCTACGTCGCATTGGAGGGGAGGACAGCTGAGCGATGGCGGCATGATGTCTGTCATAGGCACAAGTGGCAAGGACGGGAGCATCATCTCCAGACGTGTGGCTCCAGTGTAACATTCTGGCTATGCGGAAGCCAAGATGCCACTTAGACTAACAAGCCAAAACTGAATCTACAAGTTCCTTAATCAAATTAACAACATCTGACAACTAGACAACAACTAAACAATTCTAGTAATAATGCTAACGTAAAGATTTCAACAAGTAATTAGGTACAAAACCACAGTTATTACATCTCAATGAGATCATAAGTATCATGGATAACATCCAACTAGATAGAGGTGGCTTTTAATATTTGAAACTCTGAAAGAAAGCATTTGAAGTACGAAAGGACCATTTACTACATTAATTATTTATAAATCCAAAGAAGATAATGGAACTAATATTCTGGTAGAGGAATATGCAACAATGTGGAATGCATCCGTGATCTACTTTCCCCAAAGAATGTCACCTTCAATGGTCACCTAAACAATAAAAGCAAGAGTGAGTATAAGACTTAGCAAATACAATTGAATATCATAAGAAACATCAAATCAAGACAATTCATTCTCAATATATCGAATACACATGAAAATGCTATGCACTTGATGCAAAATATGCATATGACTTCCACTTCTCTTCTGCATATACCGGTATAGCCAGTGAAACACCCGTCGATGTTCACTCAGGCCCGCATTATCAAAATGCAGGGATCCAAGGCCCATATGAAGAATCTTTCATACGGGGATCCATTTGCCTATATTGAAATGATGGGACTTACTTGGCCATATTGGAATAATGGGACTTTCATTATCCACACCCGTGGATGAGGCATGGATGATTGGAATGAAATAAATAATATAAATGCATTCTCTCATAGAAACAAATTGATAACAACAATGAACATAATCATGTAAGAATGGAATTACTCATCATCCATAGTATTCGTCCATAACATACTCGTACAATTATTTTTAACCAAACAAACAATCAAGGAAATTCAGTCTGTACTTGCCTTTCGCGTTGCAACACATTAGAAGGTAGAGGAGGTGCAACTAACCCCGAAGTCACTCCCCCTACAACAATTAATTTACTTAAAACCATCTTGACAAGGTAATATAACACTATTCGCAATGCTCTCAAATGCATTCCCAAAACCCATGGTTCAATTATTTAATCTACTCAAGTATGACATCGAACTAGCAGAAAACCAAAACTAGACAACGACCTACTAAAATACATAACTCCCAATCTGCTAATCATAAAAAGGTATTTTCAGTCTCTCTGGAAAGATTATGAAATTATCTACAAAAATGTAGTTGGTGAGATATCCTAGTTCTGCTTTAACTAAACATAACAGATAGATGAACACCTACTATCAGAACTGACAGACAAACTGGACAGCAGCAATAGAACAGCTATAACTTTCAATTAGCTAATCCAAAAACTGAGTTCTTTATCAATCTGGAAAGCTAATTTATTTGTCTACAAAAGTCATGTTGGGAGAATCCCTGATTCGGCCATTATCAAATTCTTATCTATCGATTAATACGACTCTTTGTAATTTGTGGGGTTTCGGACAGCAGACAAACAAATTTTTATATCTCGAGATCTACTCATCCAAAAATTGTGATCCAGCACTCTAAAGAAAGATAACGAAATAACCTATCTTTTATCTAACTATACAGAGTTCTAATTTCGAGTTTCACTAGTCCAAATCGCCCTTGCAACGCACTACCCTAAACCTGACAAATCTGGACAGAACCAAAACCTGACTTCCTATTGGCTAAACGATCTACAAATTGAACCAAAATTATACTAGGGCTTGCCAAAGACTTCCATATTGTTACCCTTGAAGGCACGAAGTCAAAGCATGAATTCTCACAAAACTACTCCTCTCCTTCTTCCTCTCTTCCTTTTTCCTCTCCTCTCTCTTCCCCCTTGATTCTCCTTGGCAGCAGCAATAGGGGAAGGGGTGTGCTATAATAAACACGGTGCTACAAGGAACGACGCTACAGTATGTAGCGCTACAGTGGTAGGGTTTGCCTCCCCCACCCTCTCAAGCGGCTCCCCACTTGGGCCAAAAAGCTATGGGCCAAGGCAGAGTTCTAATCTCCTCCCAAATTCTGATTTTTTCTTTTCTAATTCTATTTAATTTCAGTACTAATCACTTATTTGTTTTATTTTTAAACGAGATATTACATCCGATGAAGTGGGCAACGCATAGCGGCGATGGCATGGCTACAAAGGTGGCGGCGGGATGGGAGAACATAGGAGGGAAAGGTGGCGGCATGGCGCCGGGTGCGGTCGGGGAAGAAGCAGAGGAAGGGAGGTGACGCCGCCGTGAGCCGGAGGAAAAGGAAAAGGAGAATAAAAGAGAAGAAAGAAAAAGGAAACATATTTTCTTTATCTTTTCTTTTCTTTTCAAACTCGGTTTGAATTCGATTTTCGATTTTTAGGGTTGAGTTTTCAATTAACAACTCAAAAAATCGCACATTCTTTGAAGCCTAACAAAACTTTTTGAAAATCCTACATTTTTAAACAGTTTCAAATGTTCAGAATTTTTGGGATGTTACACATGGCAAAAGGGAAATTTTTTTCTCTTAGTGGCACCGGAACAAGCCTAGTCATATGTTGATCTCCGATGGACCACTTTGGCTAGAAAACACCATATTCCTTAAATAAGTACAG
Source organism: Ampelocalamus luodianensis (assembly GCA_036346255.1). Taxonomy (NCBI): domain Eukaryota; kingdom Viridiplantae; phylum Streptophyta; class Magnoliopsida; order Poales; family Poaceae; genus Ampelocalamus; species Ampelocalamus luodianensis. Next base: position 32,795,560 of record CM070618.1, read on the forward strand.
AATAACTTAAGCCCTAAGACTTAGAGTCTATATAACATTATCCTCCACCACACTAATTTCTTAATTGAAGAGCTTTGTAAGCAGAATATTACATAGTATATATTGATGTAATACCCGATTATTCGATATCGAATGCTGTAAAGATTAGAGAGGAAATAAGTTAAAATTCAGAATTTTAGGAGAAGTATGGGCCGCCAACCCATATTCGAGAAGAGGAGCCGACCATAGTGGCCCAAGGCTCATGAGTGGGCCGGCGGCCATTAGAAAGCAAGGGAGGAGGACCAAACCCTAGCCCCATTTGCTACAGTGGCCCTGCTCTGATGGCAGCATGCTCTGATGCCTCCGTCTTTGTTGCTCCTCCTCTCCCGCGCCATCTTCCTGCGCTTGTGGTCCGATCGTGGGAAGAAGAAGAAGAGGAAGGAAGAGAGGATTGAAGGAGAATTTCTTTGTGGGATTTGATCAGTGATCTCCGATGGTTCTACAAGGGTAATGATCGATTTCCCTCGCTGTTTAGGTTGTTTGGATGCGAATTCGATTAGTTTGATTGGATTGAATTGCTGCGTTAGAATTTCAGTTCTGTCCCGAATGTTACGTGGCCTGTTTCGTGATCTTAGAGGCCGAATTTGGGTTGTCCATCTCCTAGCGTTTTGTAGATATTGATCTTAGCTTTCGGTGGCGCCAAGAACACTGAATTCGACATACGGATCAAACGTTATGATAGTTTTCGTCTCTGCTGTCCAGAATCCTGACGAGAATGAACTGTCAAGTTGCCTTTTAAAATATGAGTGGGATAATGGAAAATTCCGGGCTTTAACCCAACTAGGTTATTGTAGGACTTGGTCTTAGCTTTTGATATTGATAAAGAACGCAAATTTTGGTGTAGCGAATTAAAAGTTATGGCACTTTCCGTGCTGCTGTCCAGAATTGCGGAAGTTCTGACAGACAGTGTTTGTGGGTCTTGTGGAAATTGATACATATAGAATTCGAGGTTTCCATCAACTAGGTTGTTGTAGATAATTTCATTACCGTTCAATCAAACCTGAGAACACCCTTTCGAGTTTTAGATCAAAAGTTATGCCATTTATACCGCTGCTGTCCGTATAGACTTTATGCTAGAATGTGGTTTAATTCAAAGTAACGGGTATATTTTAGATGGTGGGATTGGGGTTATGAGTTAGGGCGATGCAGTAGTGTCTTGATGACTTGGTTCTTATTGAGTAACTTTGGTGTAGGGGTGAGCGCCAAGGTTAGCGGCTTCTTCGTTGCCTCCCAACGCATCGCAACGCTAAAGGCAAGTACAATGACTTATGTGTGTTTTGTAAACCCCAGATGCTCGTTGATTGGTATGGTGTTTTATTGATATGTGAGACACTTAATGTTCATGTGCTATCCACGGGAGTGGAGGTTATGGTAGACAAGAAGGTTATGATGATTATGTTCTTTGTGTACGCTGTTTCATATGTGTGGAGATGATATTAACCATTGTTCATAAATTTATTCATGCATTCTTGTTTATGTTCCGTCCAAGGGAGTGGAGCTCCACGGGAGTGGAGTCTAAAGTCCCATCAATTCCAGTATGGGCAAGTGAAGTCCCACCATTCCAATGTGGGCAGTTTTGGACATCCGTATGAAACGTTCTTCATACGGTATTTTGGATCCCCGTATTTCGATAAATACGGGCTTAAGTGAACACCGACGGTGTGTCACTTGCTATACTGATATAAGCTCGAGTGCGGTCCAATCAATTCATGGCATCCATGTATTACGCTTCTTTCTTTGAGATACTTCGTTGTACCATAATTTTACATGAAGTGTGTTCTTGTATTCGTTGTACTTGCGAGTCCCGGACTCACTCTTGTTTGTTGTTTTGTTTTAGGTGGCGTTGATGATAATTCTATCGGAGGAGTAGACATGCACTACACACACATCACCATATTCCAGCTTTCAATAATAGAACTTGGTTGAATTCCTTATTTGTTTAGAGATAAACTATAATAATTGAGCGTCATGTGGATGATGTCTTCTGTTTGGTCATGGATGTTTATTTTCTGCTGTGATACTTGACCTGCATAGGTTCAGATTTTATTTGTGCTTTTATGCCTTATGACCGATTCACTTTCCATTCGTTATAACTTGGATTATTGCTTCAATTCTTATGATTGTGGATGTATGTTGGACTCTTTAGGTAACATTTTGGCTTCTGGATAGCCAGGGTGTTACAGTTGGTATCAGAGCGGGCTTTAGGTCCGTGGTTAATAGAAAAAATAATATTAAATTGACACACCGTGCATGAGGTGGGGTTGGGAATTACATTGCTTCGCATTATCTTTGTTATGTTCCATTTGTTGAGCAATTGTTGAATTTCCTCTGTACTATCTTTCTTGTTGTTAACCTATGATATGATATGCTATGATATTCTATATCTATGAATCTATTCTATGATTGCCATGAGATGATCATGTATAATCATATTTGATTATATTGTTTTTACGTGTCGAAAGTGGTTGTTAGCGGTGGAGCCGTGGTTGTGGCCTTGGACTTTGTCGTTATACCACCGTTCGTGGTAGACGAATAGAGTAGTTACCCCGAATACCATAGTTGCAGTAGTTGAGCGTGAGCTGCTTTAGAAAGTTGCTTCCTTTCTTGACCTCAAATCTTGGCAAATTCTTGCTCTTTGGTGGATGATGACTTTCTCCTGGGTTCGTGGTTCATGGTAGTTGTTGTGTTTCAATGGCCTCTAATGGTTCTCTAAAACAATTATTGTTTTCCGACTGTTGAGCTGTTTTTACTACTTGTGATCTTCCTCAATTGACAATATTGATAATTCCATGGTTGTTCCTTCTTTCTCATTGGAAAAGAATGACTTATGTATTCGTTTGATAGTTTGGGTAATGAAAGCTTCATGTTGCAAATTCGTTAGCATGTGAAAGCTTTGGGCTTTATGTATTTCTTTTGAATTATTTTGAGTGTTGAAGATGATATGTTTCTCTTTTATGAAAGAAATATTAAAAACCTTTACTGTGGTCTTGGCGTGGTTTAGTGAGGGGTTATATTCAAAGAAATTAGTGGATATGATTTGGGTTATCAAGTTGGGTCTGTAGTGTGGTGCGTAATCGATCTCAACTAAGAACGTTCGAAGGGAAGTTGATTAAACTTGATGGTGTCTTGTAGTAGTTCTTTATGAACCGTGATTAAGAGTATGGCTATACCTAATTGGAGTCAAAAGAGTTATTAATAAGTGTGGAATATTGACGAACTGGTTTGACCGTTAAAATTTGTTTAGTTGGCTAAACTTGTTGGGTTGTTTGATCTCAATGGATGAAATTAACTATGTGGGAAGGAAAAGTCGAGGTGATGCTAGATTAATGTCTTAGTGGATATACATTTTGCAATTATCTTTTCTATGGATACTTAGCATACCAGTGGATCAAGAATTTTATGGCAGGAGTTCTAGACAGCTCTTCTATATAGAACGATGGGATGAAATTGGTTGTAGTCATGCTGAGACTGTTGAATAATGGAAGATTTCGATTCTTGAAGTTTATTGCGAATTTGTACCAAATTATGATTATGAGGTGGAATAGCTGAATATGTGCTTGTATTTGTACATGTGATTAGGGAAGGAAAGTAGGTAGTAACTAGATTTCTTGATGAAGCTAGTTGTTAGCAACGATGGTTGGAGCGTTGTTGTTGTGTGTTACAGTTTAGTGTTGAGCATCAGTAAGAGTTGAACTGATGTGATTTAATAGGTGACTTATGCTTACATGATTGTAGAATAGTCAGATGATAGCATGTTCATGATGAAAGTGTGTTGGTATAACCTTTTAAATTGTGTAGTAGTTTCCCTCTAGGATAAGTGGCTGTTGTAGTGAGGTTGTAAGTTTTGGTATACTCTCAATTTGAGGATGATGTGATAAACTAGTATGTAACAATTTGGTGAGCCTTTGGGGCTTTATAATGGAAGAGTGGACGTTGGCCATTCGAGTTAAGAGCGAATTATTCTTGAGGTTAGTAAGATTGTCTACATGGGATTGTGACTTATGAAAGTGGTGATGATTCTTTTAGAAAGAAAGTAATTTAATCGCCTTTCGTAATGTCGGTTAGATGAAAAAGGGGGAGTTTTGCAATCGTGATCTTTTGGAGTTGTGATTCATGTTGTAGCTGAAATTGTTGAGCAAAACGATGTGTTGGAAGGTTCTATCTAATTCCTAAGTAGTTCATGTGGTTTGGCCTTAAGAGCTTATCTTGTTTGAGCTGTCAAAGTGATGTAGTGATAATAGAAAGTAACCTTCTTTGTTAAAAAAAATGAAGTAGAAGAATTTGAGTTTGAAGCCAAGTTTTGTAACTTGCAGTTTATTCGAGTATGCCTGAATCTTCTGCTTTTGCCCCATAAGAGCTTCCCGATTTCCAAGGGCAATACCTCCTTCTCATTTGAGGTTTGATATTCTCTTCGTGCGGTACTTGTGCCCTCAACTGTGGAGTCCCCTTATGTTTCCGAGTTATTTGCCTAATCGACTATTTCCTTTGGTCTGTGTTTACTACAGTGGTAAATATTTTTTCTTGTGGTCAAAATGGTTTTCATTTGCCTTTTCTTTTGAGAAAGGATCCACCGCTTCGTTTCACCAGTGGTCTATCAAAGTGTTTGTTAATTGTTAATGTGAGACCTTGGGTTGCAAGTTAGTTGAGGAACATTGGAGGATGAATTGATTTAGTGTTATAATTCTTGGAGGATTTCATCTAAATAGAATGTTGTCTTTGGAGACTAAACCGATTGCAATGTTGCAACTAGTAGAACCTATAGTGATTGTGATCCAAGATCTTTCGTTCACTTCAAGTGGAACCTTAGAATTAACAAAGGTATAGAAACCTTGATCAATTTTTTTAAAAAAGTATCGCAATTTGGTAGTATTGCGAGGTTGTGAAGGTTATTCCTGATGATGTGGTTTAATGAGAGTGGGATTACAAAGTAATCAAATCGTCATGTCAATTAATGGGATAATGGGAAATGTTGAGTTAATGTCAAGAATGAATTATTGTATTGAGTAACCTTACGAGAGTTATAATCTTTGTAAAGGTAAACTGGTCAAGAAAATATTTCTATGATGATGTTATTGAGTGAGTATGCTGGAATTGTGGAATTTTAGGGATTTAATCTGAGGATTTTCCTATCTTTCATATGAGAAGTTTGTTGTAAGAGTCTTGGAGGTTAAATTTGGGCTTTGCATCGTTATGCTAGAACTTTGATCGTCCAATGATAATGTGTAGAAGTAGTATAAGGGTGGATTTGAATAGTGGGATGATCGTGATAGAAACCTTTTGATGAAATACATGAGAATATGTGAAGTGAGTTCGAGTTGTTCATTCTTAAAGGATTGAGGTAACGTGATTATGTGTGAAGATCTATTTTGGGATGCATCGAAATCACCTAACAAAGTAATTCAGATTGTTTCACGGTGGTCGATAGAGCATCTCTACAGAGGTGTGGGTGATGTATTTCGGTTTGAGCATAGCATTGAGAATGCTAAGTCAAAAGGGATGGACTAGTGTGTTGTGCGATGAATAGGATTCCAAAAAAGTTGAGAGAAATTTTATTTCTAAGAGAGAAATTGAGAAAGAATATTTCCTTGAGTCTCAAACGCTCCCTTGATTCTTGTTTGAGCTATGTGTTTATGACGGATGTCTTTCGTAAATTGAGCTTGGCTTCATGTTGGCATGTGTGGTTCTTATCATTCGAAAGAATAAAAGAAATGATTGATTTGGATATTCGAGTGATTTCTCCTTTGGTGGACGTGGTGTTTATTTACAAATTTTCTAATTTGAAGGTGGAAAGTTTTGTGATGAATTTTCGATTCGGATTTGACTCTTTTAGTACCGAGTTGGCAATGTGTGGTTGCGACGAGAATCCTTAATTTCGATTGACTCTGTTTATATGAGTTGTTAAGCGAGTTCATTGTGTGTCCTCGTTAAAGGGAGTGATCATTGTTTGGTGAAGAGTTCGATTAAGAGGTGGAACAAGAGTTACGTGTGCTATGCGCTTATTGTGGTGGTTTGGTACCAAAGGGAGGTTAGCCCAAGGTATTACTCGTTTGTCTTTGATAGCTGCAGGATTTGAAAGTAGGCATATCGTTGGGGCCATCTCGAGTCCATACGCGGTGTACTCAACCTTTGGTATGCTCGTGCCAAATGAGTACTAGGAGATCCGGAGTTTGAGTTTTTGTTAACGTTTTTGACTATCGAGTAGGATCTTACCTTCGAGTCTCGTCCGATGAGTATACTTGGAAGTGTCGGGACGAGTGTTAAGACAGACGTCGATTTGCGTCAAGATGTTGTGGTGACCTCAGTCCGAGAAGAGGCCACCTAGGAGCTGGAGGCTCGCATGCACGAGCATTATTCAGATTTGTTCATATCGAGTACATGTTACCTGTTATTAATTTTTAGTTGCAACTGACCTTTCGCATAGGTCGGTGTGAGGATTCGGGTCGAATCCTATTTAAAGGGGGTAGAATGTAATACCCGATTATTCGATATCGAATGCTGTAAAGATTAGAGAGGAAATAAGTTAAAATTCAGAATTTTAGGAGAAGTATGGGCCGCCAACCCATATTCGAGAAGAGGGGAGCCAGCTATAGTGGCCCAAGGCCCATGAGTGGGCCGGCAGCCCATTAGAAGGCAAGGGAGGGGAGGGGACCAAACCCTAGCCCCAATTTCTCAAGAGCCCGTGCTCTGCTGCCTCAAGGCTGCTTGCTCCTCCTCTCCCGCGCCATCTTCCTGCTGCTTGGCCGACCGTGGGAAGAAGAAGAAGAGGAAGGAAGAGAGGATTGAAGGAGAATTTCTTCGTGGGATTTTATCAGTGATCTTCGATGGTTCTACAAGGGTAATGATCGATTTCCCTCGCTGTTTAGGTTGTTTCAGATGCGAATTCGATTAGTTTGATTGGATTGAATTGCTGCCGTTAGAATTTCAGTTCTGTCCCGAATGTTGCGTGGCCTGTTCCGTGATCTTAGAGGCCGAATTTGGGTTGTCCATCTCCTAGATTTTTGTAGATATTGATCTTAGCTTTCGGTGGCCGCCAAGAACATTGAATTCCGACGTACGGATCAAAAGTTATGATAGTTTTCGTCTCTGCTGTCCAGAATCCTGACGAGGATGAACTATCAAGTTGCCTTTTAAAATATGAGTGGGATAATGGAAAATACCGGGCTTTCACACAACTAGGTTATTGTAGGACTTGGTCTTAGATTTTGATATTGATAAAGAACGCAAATTTTGGTGTAGCCAATTAAAAGTTATCGCACTTTCCGTGCTGCTGTCCAGAATTGCCGGAAGTTCTGACAGACAGTGTTTGTGGGTCTTGTGGAAATTGATACATATAGAATTCGAGGTTTCCATCAACTAGGTTGTTGTAGATAATTTCATTACCTTTCAATCAAACCTGAGAACACCCCTTTTTGAGTTTTAGATCAAAAGTTATGCTATTTATACCGCTGCTGTCCGTATAGACATGCTAGAATGTGGTTTAATTCAAAGTAACGGGTATATTTTAGATGGTGGGATTGGGGTTATGAGTTAGGGCGATGCGAGTAGTGTCTTGATGACTTGGTTCTTATTGATTAACTTTGGTGTAGGGGGTGAGGCGCCAAGGTTAGCGGCTTCTTCGTTGCCTCCCAAGGCTTCGCAACGCTAAAGGCAAGTACAATGACTTATGTGTGTTTTGTAAACCCCAGATGCTCGTTGATTGGTATGGTGTTTTATTGATATGTGAGACGCTTAATGTTCATGTGCTATCCACGGGAGTGGAGGTTATGGTAGACAAGAAGGTTATGATGATTATGTTCTTTGTGTACGCTCTTTCATATGTGTGGAGATGATATTAACCATTGTTCATAAATTTATTCATGCATTCTTGTTCATGTTCCGTCCCACGGAGTGGAGCTCCACGGAGTGGAGTCTAAAGTCCCATCAATTCAGTATGGGCAAGTGAAGTCCCACCATTCCAATGTGGGCGTTTTGGACATCCGTATGAAACGTTCTTCATACGGTATTTTGGATCCTCGTATTTCGATAAATACGGGCTTAAGTGAACACCGACGGTGTGTCACTTGCTATACTGATATAAGCTCGAGTGCATCCAATCAATTCATGGCATCCATGCATTCTGATTCTTTCTTTCGATACTTCTTTGTACCATAATTTTACATGAAGTGTGTTCTTGTATTCGTTGTACTTTGAGTTCCTGACTCACTCTTGTTTGTTGTTTTTTTAGGTGGTCGTTGATGATAATTCTATCGGGAGGAGTACACATGCACTACACACATCACCATATTCCAGCTTTCAATAATAAAACTTGGTTGAATTCCTTATTTGTTTAGAGATAAACTGTAATAATTGAGGCGTCATGTGGATGATGTCTTCTTTGGTCATGGATGTTTATTTTCTGCTGTGATACTTGACCTGCATAGGTTTAGATTTTATTTGTGTTTTTATACCTTATGACCGATTCACTTTCCATTCGTTATAACTTGGATTATTGTTTCAATTCTTATGATTGTGGATGTATGTTAGACTCTTTAGGTAACATTTTGGCTTCTGGATAGCCAGGGTGTTACAATTGATGTGAGGATCCCCGGTTATTGGAAATGTACTTAATTAAATTCATACTGTAGCACAATTATTAATGAAGGAACAGTATTGTCGCTTTATTAAAGATCATGCTAAAGGTATAAATGAAACAAGTGACAATTCCAATAAACAGGATTCCCGGATATATATATCTCACAATGGTTCCCAGGATCAACGACCATTGCATATATATCCTTCATCAACATTGCATCAAATACATACAAGTCATACATTGACATAATTAAGCATAAGTTTACAACTTGCTGTTTAGTACTACATTATGGAGTGACTTGGTCACTACAACCAGTTCAACAGCGGAAGCAAAATAAAAGATCAAAGTCCACCAATGGCCTCATCCACCCGCAGGCAATTGCGTGGAGGAAAGAAGTAGCTTTACTCGTTAGCGTCACCCTGATCGGCGCTAACGGGTACTTCATAAAGATAACCATCCTCACCTGCAACAATAGGTGATAGCACCTTGAGTACGGAAGGTACTCAGCAAGTCTTACACAAACTAATAAAAGAAAGTGTTTATTAGAACCTATTCAAAGGAGTAGAATTTATACATGCATAAGGCTACAACAGGAAGGTAAAATGGTTAAGTTTTGCATAAAGCAGGACATCTTAACCTACAAAGACTAAATTTTGATAAAGCAGTTTAATAAATCAAAGTTGGATTAGAACAGTAAGTAAATGACATAATGTAAACAGTACAGTGCATGAATCCCTCATGCAAAGCCAAAAATCGAAACCAGATTTGTAAATCAAAACTTCTATACAGGTGACATCAATTCAAGTTATTGTCCATGACCGTGGACACGGCTATTCAAGCAGCTTTATACCTCGCAGGTGTACATCTTTACCCACATGACTTAGCTAGCCGTTGCCTTGGATGCCTCCGAATGATGACATACTTCCTTTGGTATGCCGACCGGGAAACTAAGATTTGATATTTTTCAACAAGCTAACACTATTGAGTTGGACCCCATGTGTGAACCGATCTCGCTTAAACAACGATCGATAGCATCCGCTAACCGGGCACACATGTTGCGTCGAATGCCGATCCAAACAATTAAATGCGAATCGGGCTCACTACCTATATTAGGATGCAATCGGCATCTTTAAGATACGATATGCTACGAGCACATATACGCTCACCCTTCTAAGAACATCCGATCTTGACATACAAGCTCACATGGCATACAACGCATCATAAGACCTAAGCATCTATGCCATACAAGGTCAATACACATATTCTTACTTTCTGTTTCCAACCCAATAGTCTTAACATTTTACTTAACAAACAAATGCCATACATGCATGTGGAAGTACGTGGGGACTTGAATTGAATAGTCGAGTTCAGTCCTTAATTAACTGGACAAGTCCACCACAATTCCCAATCTCGTGCACAAAAGCACCATCACTAGCTTCCTCTTGTCCAGATCAATTTAAATATAAAATTCATTTCGGACATAAGTAAACTGGACAAAGAGTTTAAAGTAACAAAAAAACATTTGTGATTCCCATGTTTGACAAGATATTCTTGTCAAACTCTAAAGTTTCTAGACTACATGTCTAAGCCAAATCTGAAAATATATTATAGTATACATTACTATGCTAAGGTTAAGTATATGGTGACAATTGAGGTAATCCATCATGTTAGGTCATAACTAACTACTAACAGATCATAATTTGTATTTTCAGAAAAATAGCATGCACAGATGTCACTGGATTTAGAAAATCTATTGTATAAAACTTAGGATCAACATGGTGCAAAGAGGATGCTTGCCTTGATAATAATACACTTCTGTTGCAGGTTCAGGTTGTTCAGAAATAGATTCAACCACTTCAACAAAACCAGATTCTAAAAGAAGCAATAAGATCCAATAAATACCAAAATCGACAATAAGTACAATTTGAAAGAAATATGCATGATCAATATGAAGATGCATGTTTAATAAAGATGCTTAAGCCATAACTACCCTAATAGTGATAATAACCTGTTATCGGATACAACTTTTAAATAACGAAACTATAGTCTAGAACCAAGTTTGCTTTTGAAATTGAAAAGAGCAGGAACAGGACAGATTGCAAACTTTGGGAAGAAGGGAAATAGATCAAGCAAAGGTTCAGAAATGAAACTTAGCATGATCTTTTAGGGTAATTAATATCCCAAGCTAACCTAATCTAATCCTAATCGATTAGGTTACAATAACTTAAGAGAAACCTATTTTGTCGGTTAAGACAACAAAGAGAACAGAGAGCAGATCTCGCCAACAAGCTAAATAGATGATAACAAGAATTAGAAGAACAGACTTGTTATGCTACTAGGGTTTAGTTGAGACCCAAATAGGATGATAAGTTGACAGGAGAAACCCTAGATCTTGAAAAAAGATATGAAAGACCGAAAAGTTAGAATAACAACTTTTCAGTTTGAAGCAAGTTGAAGCTACTGATATTTAAAAGAATGATTCATATGATCTCCTAAGGTCCTTAAGGTGCTCAAGAGATCATAACTAGGGTTTTAACTTACCAGGATAGGAAAGACAACAAAGGCTCTGAAACTCGATGTTGATTAATCAGAGAAATAACCTCTGGATTAACCTACAAAAGATGTCAAATCTTTAATACCAGGTGAACCCAGTTCTTGGGATGGATAAGCAAAGGACAGGAGCAAGAAACTCCACTGGACATCAATGGAGGATGAAGGACTCCTTCGGTCAACACTGGTAACAGCAAAAGCTAGGGTTTATATACATAGAGGTTGAGCTACAGGGCAAAGTGGAAATGTCTAGAGTTGATGAGGTGTCTACTTAGCTAAATATCCCCAAAAATTAGTTGCATAAACTTTGGGATAAATCATCTCCTTAGTTTACAGAGAGGGCTGCGCGCAGAGATAAGGAAGAAGGGAGGCAACATATGACATGTGAGTCCCTTTGTCATCCTCAGTCGCGCGCGCCTCCTAAAGCTCAAAAGAACATCAGCCGTCCGATTAGAAATGGCGGACCGTGATAAATAGAGAGGTAAAAAGGTTTTAATCGGTATCTTTTAATATGGGCCGTGCGATCTCAATCGGTCGATCGAGATTAAAACGGAGCCCAAAAGGATTTCGGGGCCTACTTTCAAATCTGGACGTTGGATTGGAATCCAACGGTCAAATAAAAGAATACACGTCACCCAACTAAATGAGATGACGCGGCACCGTTAGATTAGATTTCTACGGTCAAGATGGGAAAATGAACCGGATGGTCCGATTGCATACACAAATCTGGACCCTACGATTAAAATCCAATGGCCCACTAAATTTGGGCCTTAATTGCGCTCGGTCAAAAAGGAGCGCCGTGGGATTTAAATCCAAAGGTCCAGATAAAAGCGCGCCTTTGATTTCAAAAGAAAACGAGCGACGCGGTCAGATCAAGAATGGACGGCGGAGATTGAGGGATAATCCGGAGTCGTCCGAATGCATACATCGCTCTGGACCATACGATGAAAATCTAATGGCCCAGAGAAGCGCAGGCCTTAATAGCACGCGGGAAAGAGGGCCGCGAGGATTTGAATCGACGGCCCAAAGAAAAGCGCCTTTAGGTTTAAAAGAAAAGGGCGTGTTGGATCGGAAATGAGCGGTGGAGATTGAGAAGGACTCGGAGTTGTCCGGTGCATACGGACCTCGATCGTTAGATTAAGATCCAATGGTGGAGGTTAGCGCATCGTGGACAGCTCGCGTGGCGTCATAGCCTCGCCGCTCGATTGAAAATCGACGGCTCACATCACGTATGGGGTTCGGGCTCGCGCCGAGCGCGTGTGAGCGGACCGTTAGACTGGTTGGACCCAACCACATGGCTCGAGTTGCTACTGATCTTGAGGTTAGGTTTAGACCAGATTAGTTGACCAGCCCTAATCCAATGCTCGAAGGTTTGACTGGGCGTTTAAAAATAGTTAATAAATTTGTAAAATCATGAAATTTGTACTGGAAGCTACTGGGATGATATATTTCCCAAATAAATTCTAAAACTTATATTATCACTCTGTAAAATACAAAACTAATTATCTTAACCCGAAAATGTTTATTTAAAAGTAAACATTTTTCTCCCAGCCAAAATAATTTCTAAAAATTCAACAAAAATCATTTTTGGTCAAGATAATTTATTGAGGCTTTAATGAAAACACTTTCCAGTCATAATACAAGGTTTATCTTGTATTTCCTTTGAGATTTCAAATGAGCTTTCGGATTTTGGCTAAAAAGGAAAGTTTTAGTTGGTAACAGCAATTCCAAACTGTTAATTATGAACAGTAATGTCATGAACAGTGTCCCATTACTGTTTATAAAATTAGGACTGTTACAAACCTACCCCCCTTAAGAAAATCTCGTCCCCGAGATTTGGAACAAGTTAAAGGTTAGGAAGAAGTGAAATTGAAATGATTTATAAGGAAATTCAACATCTGTTGTCTTGATTTCCCTTAAAGATAACAGAGAAGAACTTTACATAATAACATAGTGTTAGTATTACATCTTGGTTTACATTGCTTTGTTTAAACTTTCCTTTCTTGATTCAAAGGAAAATTCTAAACAACAAAAAGATGGGGGTGCTCAATCTGCATCAGATCTTCACGCTCCCAAGTGGCTTCATCTTCAGAATGATTAGCCCACTGAATTTTCAAGAACTTTACAGTACGATTTCTTGTCCTGCGTTCCATTGTGTCGAGGATACGTACTGGTTGCTCTTGATAGGAAAGGTCAGGTTGGAGATCAAGATGCTCATAAGCAGTTGCCTCAATAGGAACACGAAGGCATTTCTTCAATTGAGACACATGAAAAGTATCATGCACTGCAGAGAGTGATTCAGGTAGTTCCAGTTGATAAGCTCTGACTCCTCGCTTTGCAATGATTCGGAAGGGTCTGATATAACGAGGTGCGAGCTTCCCTTTTACCTGAAAACGATGAGTACCCTTCATGGGTGACACTTTAAGATAGACATGGTCATCTACCTCAAAGCTTAATTCACGATGACGATGATCAGCATAGCTCTTCCGACGAGGCGGCGGTTTTCAAACAATCTCGAATCGATTTAACTTGCTCTTCTCGCCGTTTACCAAGTCCGGACCATAGAATGATCTTTCACCAGACTCGGACCAATTCAATGGGGTCCTACAAGCTCTCCCATACAAGGCTTCAAAAGGTGACATTTGAATACTTGCTTGGTAGCTATTATTGTAGGAAAATTCCACATATGGCAAAGATTTCTCCCAATCCTTGCTATAAGATAGCACATAGGCTCGAAGAAGATCTTCCATTACTTGATTCACTCTCTCAGTTTGATCACTAGTTTGAGGATGATAAGCAGTACTGAAAGAGAGTTCAGTCCCCATAGCCTGATGAAGACAATTCCAAAAATGGGAAGTAAATTGAGGGCCACGGTCAGAAACAATGACCTTGGGAACACCATGAAGACAAACAATTATAGCAATATAAAGCTCTGCTAGCTGCTTTGTAACACCCCAGGACCCACATTACCCTGGAATGCTACTAAACCACTCTACAGCTAGCCAATAATTTCAAGATAAATTAATTCGGCAACATCTCTAGACAAAAAGCATTAAGCGGAAGCATAAACATCTAAGGGAATAAAGATAACGGTAACAAGTTCAATAATTAAACAACCTCTAGCAGATTAATCAAAGAATGGTTCACAAGTCCATCCTTATTAAATAACATAATCCTCCACAAATAGTTAAGCATTTGGCTAGAATTTCATCGTCTTTATTACAACATGAGTTGATGAACCAAGTGCATTATTGTGGTGCCGCTCTACCCATCCCATGAATTCTCAACAATCACCAGTAGGGGAAACAAGGGTGAGATAAAAATCTCAAAGAAGCAAAGCTGTTTAACAGGCTAATCAGACTACAAATAAATATACAACATCATTAAAGTATCCATATGTCCCCATCCATAATGTGAATCCACATTCATTTACAAGCTAATTAAACTACAAAGATATTAAGCATCAATATCCAATTCTCATAATGAACACAATTATAGCCTCAACCATATTTACTACCAAAGATACTAAAATATTAACAACAAAAACTTGATCAACTGCTTCATATTATTCACCACTACCACTACCAATGACAATAGAGTATTAACATGTTTTACCTCATAACTTTACTATTTCTCACATCCACAACTGCTATCAACGATTACCACAAGAGAGAAGAATCTCATGCCACAATCACAACCTTTACCATACCACAAGGGATAAACCCCATTCCACAACCACAACCACATTACTCATTCCAGAAGAGACTCTCATGAGTCAATTTCCACATTGCAACTATGAAGTTGCGTTTGTTTGCAAAAATAACTTCACCACAATATCTTGCACAAGTATGCAAATGATCTTTCCACAATGTAATGCATATGTATGCTATGCTCCACTGCACCTTTACCCAACAAGGTAAAGGTATGCATCGTCTTCTGACAATGCACGATGTTGTACTGTCACGGTCGCGCTATAAGCGGCGACATCCACAATGCAAATGTCATGATATGTCATGAATGATATGATAATCAAAAACCACAAGAATATAACCACGAAGGTCAACAACATACTCATCATGAATATTTTCTCATAATCCACCCGTGTCTCATTAAGCACAATACCAATGTGTCATAAGACCATTACCACATAACCCACACCCGATTCACCAAGATCAAAGTCAATCGATCTAAATGGAACTCTATCACATAGACCACGACATGATCATCATGAAAATAACCACAAGGAATTATCAACATGTACACCTTGAGTTTATTTTCATAATCCGCATTTGCTCATTAAGCAAATTACCACAATACTACCCAAACTCATCCAAACATAGCAATTGATTATTATCTTGCTACCACGTTCTTACTTAGAAAACATGTAACCATGGCATATCATTTAACATTCGTCAATCATGCATAGTGCACGTAGTAAGAATAACGAGTTAAACCGTAGCGCAACGCTACATTTACTTGCCTTCCACGATGCGACGCGTTAGCGGCAAAGATGATACTCCTAAACCTGAGGCTTCACCTCCTAAACAAGCAAAATAATTTCAATTAAGACATAATATACTCAGCGCTACTAATCGGCATTCTACATCGCTTGCGGACGACTCAAAACGAGTTTACAAAGCTGAAACTGAAAAACAACGTTTCCTGCCATATACCGTTCTGGACAGCGCACGGTAATCGACATAACTCATGAACAGGAAGTCAAAAGAGGTAAACCCAATTTCTGTAGATTCTTAACTGAATAATCTACAATACTCTAGTTGACACGATAAACCAATTCGGCCATAATATTAGGCTAACCATTGTCTGAACTTTCAGTACAGAAACTGCCTACACAATCGAACAGAAAAACTAAAATGACCATAACTTTTAATAGGTAACTCCAAATTGATCGTTCTTTATCAATCTGAAAAGGTTATCAAATTACCTACAATAACCTAGTTGGGTGAACTTTCAGATTCTACCAAATTCCTTTCAAATTTTAGGAAAACCAGACAGATTATTCTCGTCAGATTTCTGGCAGCAGATACTAAATCGATCATAACTTTTGACTCAGACCTCGGAATCGAGTGATCTTCGCGGCTACTGAAAGATAACGACATAACCCACATATCTCTAGGAGATGGAAACTTAAAATTCAGCCTCTAAATACACGAAAAACCCACGCAAGGTTCTGGACAGAATTGCATCTTCTGCAGCCCAACAATTAACCATCAATTCTAATCGGTTTCGCATCTAATAAGGATTAAACAGCGGGAGGGCATCTCGTTACCTTGTAGAACCGCTAGAATTAAGCTGAACCAAGCCCCACACAAACTCTTCTTCTTCTTCTTCTCCTTCTTCTCCTTCTTTTCTCCCTCTCTTTCTTCTTTCCTGCGCAAGGGCAGCACCTTGGGATAGGGAGGTGCAGGGGACAGCACCTTGGGATAGGGAGGTGCAAGGGGAGGAGAGGAGTCGCCAAGGGAGAGGAGGAGGCGGCGGCAAGTGGGAGGAGAGAAAAGGGAGGGGCGGCTAGGGTTTGGGAGGTGGCTCCTCCCCTTTGGCGGCCACTACAGGGCCGGATGGGCCAAGGCCCAGTCCAAGTAGGCGAGAAAACACAGAAAACCCCTCTCTTTTCTTGTCTTTGCTGAATTCTGAAATTAAACTCTTCCCGATTAAATAATTCTCTCCGATTAAATTTAATTAACCCGATTCTTGACTTCTCACACTTGGAGTATTACACTCTTCCCACCTTAAAAGGATTCGCCTCAATCCTACTCTCTGCACACAAAGAGAAGGACAACAAGCAAAAGCAACCCAAACTGAGTACTCACCACCTCGAAGAGCTCGGGTACTTTTTCGCAAAGATCCTCCAACTCCCACGTAGCTTCTCTCTCGGTCGATTCGCCCAAAGGACCTTCACATACTTGATGGTCTTATTCCTCAAGACTCGCTCCGACGTATCAAGATACGAAACGGCCGACTCTCCACAAGTGAGATCTGCTCCACTGTGACTGCTCGAGTCAATCTTGTGTTCTGATCCCGCAAGTATTTCTCAAGATAGACACAAGAAAAACATTGTGCACACCACTCAAAGAGTTTGGCAACTCCAAACGATAAGCCAAACTACCCACCCGAGCAACCACGGAAAAGTACCGATGTACCGGGCTAAGCTTCGGTGATGCGAAAATGAACAATACCCTTGGTTGGAGACACCCAAAGGAGCACAAGGCTTCCCACCGCAAACTCCAATTCTGCGCACAACATCCGCATAATTCTTTGTCGTACTGAGCGTAATGTGTCCTCGCCATTTTGGCAAAATTTCCAAATAACTATTAAGACCACTTTCTCAAACCATTCTCTTTCTTAAAACACTTCTCTCTTATTAAATATACTGGGATAACCTAATATACCCTTTAAAGAATTTGATCACAAATTCCACTCACATCATTCTACTTGGAGCACAACGGTATCTTTTGCAAACAGAACCCAAAGAATGTAAGAGTAAAGAACTCTCAAGCATCACACTAGCAACCAGCTTTCCTTCAAAGGACCACGATCCAAAACAAAGGATTCACCACAAAATATTTCTACTCGCCAAGTAGACAATTGGAGAACCACACCACATAAACTAAGAGTGAAAAAAACACTGCAGGACCTAAACAATCAATTTCTTTTCCTAATGGAAAAGACTACGCCTCAACATACGTCAACTCAAAATGCAAATGGTCTCGCCATAAACACACAAAGATAAACAAGAATCAAGAGAGCATCGCACTACTTGACATAACAATAATTTCCCAATTCATTTCTTTTAATAATTTAACTTCCTTGAACCAAGGATTTTCAAATCATTACCCAACACACCAACTCATTTAACTCAAGTTGGCCACCTCAACAATTAGCTCAATTGAGTACATCATCTACACCATTGTAGATAGACTCTCACTGCCCCGCAAATCATACTCTATGTCTCTATCCCAAAACCACGACCAACAAAGGCTTCTCAGAACCCACAACAATTACCATGTTCTTAGAAGAAGAGGTAAGAAGAAATAAATTCCACATACTGAAAATGGTTATCATCACAATAGCCAAAAGACCAAAGGAATAACAAATAGCAATGAGGTTGGAAAGACACAAGATAAGATCATCGTACCTCAAATACTTCTAGTACAACTTTTCCTTTCAATAAGAAGCAATTTTCTTTGATTACAACATCCCGCCATTTCCAACAAAGGATGCTTGAAGACCACAACACAAGATTCAAATAAAACCAATAAGATCAATCAACACGCCGCTTACTCAGAGCAACATCGACTATGACACAAGTCATAAGGTCCAAAAAGATTCCAACCGTAAATCTCACACCCTTCAATGCAATTAGTATTATGGAATTAACAAATTCCTTTATTTTTAAAACATTCAATACCATAATCACAACTACATGCTATCGATTGTATTCACAACAAGATAAAACGGTCTTTACAAAAAAAAATCATCATATCATCCCACTCCTTCATATTTTTCCAAAAGGAACACCATTAATCACTTCATCATGTTCTTATTATCCAAATAAGATTCCAACTACTTAATCTAGTTAAAACTAGTGCATAAGCCATCACATTAAATCAAACTCTTTAACAAGATGATATTAGAACATAACAACCTCACAAAACATGCTAGTATGAATCTCTTATTAGATTCCATACATTTATCTCGTACTGATGCTCAACTCTAGTTTAGCAACAAGTAAATACACTCTAGCCATTGCTGTCAATAATTGATTATTAATTTTTTATCAGCATAGCATTAATGATCCTATCTCTAATTTGCAATCACAAAGACAATAAAGAGCACAGATTCGATACTCCACCTTATGTTAAGATATTAAAACAAAATAACTTTAAACATCAATAATACCAGCTTTATAAGACAAGATTCCGCAAGTCAATACATCCACCTTCATCCATTTCTTTATACATAATTCAACAATTTAGCATGGTAAAAGTTACATAACTTTACATTGTACATGCTCATCAAGTATGTAAAGAGAGGACATAATTAAGGTTAATCTTATTAAGGCAATATTCCAACACCTCCTTACTTGACCATCCCGAATGGTCACATTAATTACTTAAGATCAATCAATCCAATCTATCCAACAAGTTGGGAAAATTAAACAACTACAATAGTCAATACAATTGTTTTTCATAATCCTTAATAAATGCATGAGTTCTACACATGTATCGCTAAATTCTTAGCCACAAATCTTCAAGAAACTACAACAGACAACATCATATTAATCAACTTCACTTCTAAAGATGTTAGTAGGAATTAATGATGTACCACACTAACTTTTCAACTTGATAATTCACAATCTATCAATTATTTACATAATTACCACCTACTACTTAAACACAACAAAACAACATAAAGGGGTTTTAACACCCTTCTAGGAGAAAATCAAACTTCAAAAGTCGAAATAACTCGTAAGAAAAGCATAGAGCCAACGCTTCCACAAGTTAATGAACTTCCTACGTAAGCTTTGATTCTCTCTCAAAATATCAAACGAAATACAAGAGTCATGTTTTCCGGCAAGAAAGATGGAACAACGCGGAAAAATACCGATCTCTCAAAAGCACTGCTCACGGCGATCAAACAACCCATCAATCGAGAAAGAAACAATACTTGGCCTCAAGAACAATTGGAGGCCTAGTGACACCCAACAACCGCAATAAACAAATAACCCGAAAGAAAAAATCATTAATCGCAATAGGCAAGAATCGCCAACATCAATTCAAGGAGGATAACACTTTTCTAAGAAACTTACCCATGACATCCGCCACTAAGTTACCCGAGAATCGCATCAATATCCTGTACCCACGAATGGGGTATAAGCGGCAATGCCCAAGGCAACAACCAAACCCTACCTCTTATCATTGACTATCCTCACTCAACGGTCATAGAAACAACACATAAACATACAGATTATCTCATAGCATGAATAATCAATATAACATGTCAAAGCACGAATGCAATGCTTGACCCATCCCATCCTACATGCACCGATGTGTGTCAATTTAATATTTTTAATTACCACAGACCTAAAGCCCGCTCGATACCAACTGTAACACCCAGACCCACATTACCTGGAATGCTACTAAACCACTCTCTACGCTAGCCAATAATTTCAAGATAAATTAATTCGCAACATCTCTAGACAAAAAGCATTAAGCGGAAGCATAAACATCTAAGGGAATAAAGATAACGGTAATAAGTTCAATAATTAAACAACCTCTAGCAGATTAATCAAAGAATGGTTCACAAGTCCATCCTTATTAAATAACATAATCCTCCACAAATAGTTAAGCATTTGGCTAGAATTTCATCGTCTTTATTACAACATGAGTTGATGAACCAAGTGCATTATTGTGGTGCCGCTCTACCCATCCATGAATGCTCAACAATCACCAGAGGGGAAACAAGGGTGAGATAAAAATCTCAAGACAAACAAATCTGCTTAACAGGCTAATCGGACTACAAATAAATATACAACATCATTAAAGTATCCATATGTCCCCATCCATAATGTGAATCCACATTCATTTACAAGCTAATTAAACTACAAAGATATTAAGCATCAATATCCAATTCTCATAATGAACACAATTATAGCCTCAACCATATTTACTACCAAAGATACTAAAATATTAACAACAAAACTTGATCAACTGCTTCATATTATTCACTACTACCACTACCAATGACAATAGAGTATTAACATGTTTTACCTCATAACTTTACTATTTCTCACATCCACAACTCGCTATCAACGATTACCACAAGAGAGAAGAATCTCATGCCACAATCACAACCTTTACCATACCACAAGGATAAACCCCATTCCACAACCACAACCACATTACTCATTCCGAAGAGACTCTCATGAGTCAATTTCACATTGCAACTATGAAGTTGCGTTTGTTTGCAAAAATAACTTCACCACAATATCTTGCACAAGTATGCAAATGATCTTTCCACAATGTAATGCATATGTATGCTATGCTCCACTGCACCTTTACCCAACAAGGTAAAGGTATGCATCGTCTTTCTGACAATGCGATGATGTTGAATATCCTGATCGCGGCTATAAGCGGCGACATCCACAATGCAAATGTCATTATATGTCATGAATGATATGATAATCAAAAACCACAAGAATATAACCACGAAGGTCAACAACATACTCATCATGAATATTTTCTCATAATCCACCTGTGTCTCATTAAGCACAATACCAATGTGTCATAAGACCATTACCACATAACCCACACCCGATTCACCAAGATCAAAGTCAATCGATCTAAATGGAACTCTATCACATAGACCACGACATGATCATCATGAAAATAACCACAAGGAATTATCAACATGTACACCTTGAGTTTATTTTCATAATCCGCATTTGGCTCATTAAGCAAATTACCACAATACTACCCAAACTCATCCAAACATAGCAATTGATTATTATCTTGCTACCACGTTCTTACTTAGAAAACATGTAACCATGGCATATCATTTAACATTACGTCAATCATGCATAGTGCACGTAGTAAGAATAACGAGTTAAACCGTAGCGCAACCGCTACATTTACTTGCCTTCCACGATGCGACGCGTTAGCCGGCAAAGATGATACTCCTAAACCTGAGGCTTCACCTCCTAAACAAGCAAAATAATTTCAATTAAGACATAATATACTCAGCGCTACTAATCGGCATTCTACATCGCTTACTTGACGACTCAAAACGAGTTTACAAAGCTGAAACTGAAAAACAACGTTTCCTGCCATATACCGTTCCTGGACAGCGGCACGGTAATCGACATAACTCATGAACAGGAAGTCAAAAAGAGGTAAACCCAATTTCTGTAGATTCTTAACTGAATAATCTACAATACTCTAGTTGACACGATAAACCAATTCGGCCATAATATTAGGCTAACCATTGTCTGAACTTTCAGTACAGAAACTGCCTACACAATCGAACAGCAAAACTAAAATGACCATAACTTTTAATAGGTAACTCCAAATTGATCGTTCTTTATCAATCTGAAAAGGTTATCAAATTACCTACAATAACCTAGTTGGGTGAACTTTCAGATTCTACCAAATTCCTTTCAAATTTTAGGAAAAACCAGACAGATTATTCTCGTCAGATTTCTGGCAGCAGATACTAAATCGATCATAACTTTTGACTCAGACCTCGGAATCGAGTGATCTTCGCGCTACTGAAAGATAACGACATAACCCACATATCTCTAGGAGATGGAAACTTAAAATTCAGCCTCTAAATACACGAAAAAACCCACGCAAGGTTCTGGACAGAATTGCATCTTCTGCAGCCCAACAATTAACCATCAATTCTAATCGGTTTCGCATCTAATAAGGATTAAACAGCGGGAGGGCATCTAGTTACCCTTGTAGAACCGCTAGAATTCGCTGAACCAAGCCCCACACAAACTCTTCTTCTTCTTCTTCTCCTTCTTCTCCTTCTTCTCCTTCTTTTCTCCTCTCTTTCTTCTTCCTTGCGCAAGGCAGCACCTTGGGATAGGGGAGGTGCAGAGGACAGCACCTTGGGATAGGGGAGGTGCAAGGGGAGGAGAGGAGTCGGCCAAGGAGAGAGGAGGCGCGCTGCAAGTGGGAGGAGAGAAAAGGGAGGCGGCTAGGGTTTGGGAGGTGGCTCCTCCCCCTTTGGCCGGCCACTACAGGGCGGATGGGCCAAGGCCTGTGTCCAAGTAGCGAGAAAACACAGAAAAACCCTCTCTTTTCTTGTCTTTCTTTGAATTCAAATTAAACTCTTCCCGATTAAATAATTCTCTCCGATTAAATTTAATTAACCCGATTCTTGACTTCTCACACTTCCGGAGTATTACATGCTTGCCACTGAAGATGGTTTTGACCGGAATAAAATGAGTCACTTTTGTCAAACGGTCGATGATTACCCAAATGGCATCGGACCCATTGAAAGTTTTGGGAAGACTAGTAACAAAATCCATACCGATCTCTTCCCACTTCCACTGTGGAATAGGCAAAGGTTGAAGAGTACCAGTTGACTTTAGATGTTCGGCTTTAACCCTTTGGCAAATATCGCATTCAGCAACATACTGAGCAATTTGCCTCTTCATTTGGCTCCACCAAAATGTTTTCTTCAAATCCTGATACATCTTGCACTACTACAAAACAGGCAATAGCAGACACCTCATCACGAGCGGTTCCAAAGGAGCCGTCGTGTTGATTTATCTGACGGTTCCCTTTGGAATCAATGCGAAACTCGCTCGTGATATGTCCTCATCACGAGCGGTTCTTATTACCAACCGTTTGTGATACTTCACGAGCGGTTGGTAAACGTAACCGTGCGTGATGAGGACATATCACGAGGCGGTGCATAATAAACCGTCGTGAAGTATCGCGGGCGGTTACGTAATATGAACCGTCTGTGATGAGGACAACTTATCACGAGCGGTTTGTAAATAAAACCGTCTGAAGTATCACGAGCGGTTTTAATTTAAACCGTGCATGATAAACTACTATCACGAGCGGCTCTATTAAATAACCGTGCGTGATATTATTATCACGAGCGGTTTTATTAAACCGTCTGATATCAACCTCTTCTCCGCGCGATGTGTCTCTTCACCATCTGCAAATCTCTTCGTCTCGCACGCCAACGATACATGCGTCTCTTCGTCTCACGTGCGATTACTCCTAATTCTTTATATAAGGCGGAATAATTCACGAAGATTAAACTCCTCCCATCGCTCTTCGTCTCACGGCTTTGAATAAATCAATCGCCAAGGTGAGCATGCGAAGCGATCAGGCGACACCAAGGCGAGGAGGTCGGTGATCGCGCTCTTTCTCACGATGTCGTCGTCGACATCGTCGGCGATGTGTGCGAGCTCTCCTCAGCCCAAGGAGGACCTATGCGACCTACGATTAACGTCGTACATCTTTATGTCTACAATATATGTACGTACATACTACTATTTATTCTAACATCTTGAATGTATGTGCATTATAGTTGCAAGGCCTTGTACAAGGTGTCCAAGAGCAGCGCCGTGGGGAGGCGCGTGGCGTTGGAGCGAGAGGAGGCGATGAAGTGGCGAGACAACGGCGCTACCTGCGCGTCGTCAACCACCACGTCGCGCCGGCAACCCGGGAGCTTGTTTCATCGTCGGCCTCGGGCTTGTCTTGGCGCCCAAGACATGCGGCCGCGGCCTCATGTTCCTTGAGCAGGCGTGCGTGGCGCCACAAGGCGCGGCCTCGTGCTCGGTCTCCTCCTCTACGGCCGGCGAGGCGCACGGCGTTGGGAAGCACTACATCAGCCCAGTCGAGGGCGAGCCGACCGGCGGCGGGTGCGAATGGCCAAGACCAACGGAGTGCGGCGGTGCGAGAGGCTCGCGCGGACATGGTCGGTGGCGGCGTGGGAAGAAGGCCGGGCCATTGGGCGGGTGTGGGCGCTGTCGGAGGATGGCCACGGTGCACGAGCATTGGCTGCGGTGTGGAAGGGTGGGGCGACTACGTCGTCTTCTGCGATGGCATTTGCGAGGATTAGGCATGAGTATACGGTTTCTTTGCAAAGGTGTTAGACTATTTGCCATAAAATTTTTAGTTTTTAGGTTTCTAGAAAGGTGGTGCGGTGGACTATTTTCCAAATTAAATGAATTTTTAATGCACGAAATATACGGTCCACAAGGCGGGAGCGATTACAATTCCACGTTGACATCAAAATATCGTCGACATATTACAAGTTCATAACACATGATGTTATGGAATAAATTAATTACAATTGTGTAATTTCTTAATTAAAATATAGTCCTTCATGATGATCGTACGCATATAGCTAGCTTCCTCTGGGTTCTTCCTCGAGCACGATGAGTCTCCGAAAGGAGGCAACTCGTCAAATTGATTGTATTCTTCCTCATCCACTACATTCTCAACTCCGACAATCCTTCTTTTCCATGAAGAACTACGTGGCGCTTCTTATTTCAAGGTCGGTTACAT
This sequence comes from Ampelocalamus luodianensis, assembly GCA_036346255.1. Taxonomy (NCBI): domain Eukaryota; kingdom Viridiplantae; phylum Streptophyta; class Magnoliopsida; order Poales; family Poaceae; genus Ampelocalamus; species Ampelocalamus luodianensis. The sequence continues at coordinate 32,820,778 of CM070618.1, forward strand.
AGAAGACTTGAACAACAGGTTGCTTGATGCGAATGGTTCGTCTTTATATCCAACACGATCGAGGTCCCGCTGTAGTGACGCCGTGCTTGTCGACCTTCACATGTGGGAGATGGACCCAACGACACGAAATAGGGATCTTGAAAAGCACGTAGTCGAGCTCCCATATCTCCTCTATTTGCCTATAATCACGAGCTCCTCGGCCATCGGCATGAATGAATCTATCACGACACCGCCGTTGCAGGCCAATGCTCTTCCTATCTGAGTTGCCGTATAAAATGTGTACCCATTTATGTCGTATCCTTGCCATGTGACAATTGTAAATTGTGGCCCTTTTGCCAACCATAGCGGCGTATCATCACTTGATGACCTCCGGTCATGATTCGCACCTTTACCCATTCGTTGAGCCGCGGTTGTGCTCTCTCGTGATCAAACCTTCGGCCGTCGGATTACGTTGGCGTACCATGTCTTTGTGCTCGTCGATGTGCGGGACGGTTGGGTCATGTTGCAAGACCGTGAAATGGGCTTGGCGTGCGTATCGGATCGGGAGTGATTGATTTCCTTCCGATGGTCCGATACCATCCGGCCTTCCCTCATGGCGAGATAGAGGCACACCTATCGGTTCCACGAGCCATGTAGTCGGCGAACTCAATGACCTCTTCGGTTGCATAACCTTCGATGATGCTGCCCTCCGGTCGAGATCGATTCCGTCACGTAGGACTTGAGAATTCCCATATACCTCTCGAGCGGGTACATATGACGTGGAACACGGGACGCATATCTTTATCTCTTTCACAAGATGAACAATGAGATGGACCATAATATCGAAAAATGACGACGGAAATACATCTCAAGTTGACATAGAGTCGTCACCACCTCGGCTTTGTAGAGCATCTAGTCCTTCGGGATCGATGACCTTACGAGCAATTAAGTTGAAGAAATAACACGACCTCAAGATTGCCACTCGGACCTTGTTCGGCAAGATACCCTAATTGCAACGAGGAAGCATTTGTGTCATGCGACATGACAATCATGAGACTTCATACCAATTAATTTCAAATCTTGCATAGAAACAAGTTTCTTAATGTTAGCGGAGTAACGAGACGGGACTTTGACACCATACAAGCTTTGGCACAATTCATTTCTCTCGGCCTTGGACATAGTGTAGCAAGGCTGGTGGAAGGTATGTTCGTCCTTTATCGGTCTCTTTGGTGCTAACTCGGTCCTATGTTCATATCAACCAAGTCGCGTCGTGCGTTAACACCATCCTTTGTTTTGCCACTAATGTTCAGTGAGAGACCAATCAAGCTTTCACATACATTCTTCTCCACGTGCATGGCGTCGATCGATGTGAACTTCTAAGTGCTCCCAATAAGGCAAGTCCCAAAAATTGACCGCTTCTTCGGATGTTCTTGAGCGGGTTTTAATTTACATCCCTTCCCAAGCACAACATCGATATCCTTAACCATATCATAGACCTCTTTCCTCTAAAGCCCTTGGAGTGAGTGTCCTCCTTATTTCCGTCGAATTGTTTTTCATCTTGCGGTATGGGTGACTCCTAGGAAGGAACCTACGGTGGCATATATACGATTTTCTTGCGAGTTGTTCCAGCCATACACTCTCGTAGCATCTAAGCGATGCGGACGAGCTTTGGCTCCTTTAAATCTTTGCTGAAGCGACGGAGTTACCAAGGGCGGGAAAATCATTGATAGTGCGAGAACAACATGGCGCGTAAAGAAGTTCTCTCGTTTATGCGCATCCATACTTGTACCCCCTTCGTTCCACGGTGTCACAAGATCATCGATGTGGTGCTAGGTACACATCAATATCGTTCCCGGGATGCTTTGGCCCTTGGATAAGTAGTGACATCAAAATGTACTTCAGCTTCATGCACACCAAGGAGGAAGGTTGTACATACATAGGTTCACGGGCCATGTGCTATGTGGCTTGCTCATGTTCCGAAAGGATTCATTCCATCATGCTCAACCTAACCTTATGTTCCTCGGTTACTTTGAACTCTTTGAAGGTCCGATCGAAGTTTCTCCAGCAGGCGAGAATCGGCGAGGTGTCTTAGTTTTCCATCTTTCTTACGCTCCTCAGAGTGCCAGCGCAGCAATCTTGCCTCCTTTCGGTTCGCAAATAAGCGCTTCAAGCGTGGGATCACGGTAGATACCACAACACCTTAGCGAGAGGTCCTTGCTTCACCTTAGCGATATTCTTACGCTTGTATCGGGATGCTTTGCACGTGACATACATGCAAGTCTGCATACTCTTTACGATACGAGGATACAATCGTTCGGACATGCATGTATTCTTTCTACTTCCATTCCCAATGGACAAAGAACCTTCTTGGTTTGGTAGGTGGTCTTGGGCAACACGTTTCCCTCCGGAAGAATGTCGCTAGGAGACCTAACAACGCCGTGAAACTCTTGTCGGACCAACCATTGCTCGCCTTCAATTTCAGCGGTTCAAATGCGGTTGACAACCTTGTGTATTCGGCTTGCGGCTAGGAACAAAGGTTTCCCGAGTCCTCCATTAAGCGTTGAATTTACAAAACTCTCTCTCATGTAGTTTCATTACGCATCGCGTAGCATCCGATCAGTTGTCATCGTCGACCTATCGTCATAAAAACCACAGTCCACATCCGGCATATCGTTGACTTCCTGCGTCGATGTCATCATTATTAACTTCTGTATAATCACTCTTCACCGTGGTGGTCCAACATGTATACCCTTTTTGAAACCCTTGAATCAAGTGCCCTACGATCTGCGCGGGTTGTTAAAAATCTTGATTACGCAATCAATGCATGGACGTTACATAAATTCTATCCCTTATTCAGCATATCTGCTCGCGCTCTTTTAAAAGCAATCACACCATTAATGTACTCTTCACTCTGCGGTTCGCACTGCGTACATCCGATTCGGTCCATCTATGCTACACATGTAACAATTAGTAGTGTTAAATTATATTAATAAGCTGCAAATCGTTACTCCTCCTAATGCTACAAATACGTTACTCCTCCTATTAAGCAAATATAAAGAGTTAAGATCGTTACCCTCGGAGCTCCACACAAAAATTCCTAATATCATGAGATTCCTCTTGTCCTTCTCCTTGGGCCAATGAGCAGGGCAAGAGAAGAGCCACGTCGAAATGCACCGACTCCACATAAGCTTATCCCACTAACAAAAACACTCATTCACAACACCCAAACCGAGAGCTACCACCAAGCCAAGCCTCACAAAGCAAGCATGCATGCAAGCCAAATGACCATAAGTTGCTAGGGCAACCCACAACCAAGAACAAGGCAAGCAAAATAAACAAGCCTCCTCACGGCCAACACAGAGCAAAGCTTCTCAAGCCCCTCTATTCCAAGAAGAGATCGGGCGCTAGGGCGGGGGCCTCGCCGGAATCTTTATATTTATAGGGGTGAAATATCACGAGCGGTTCTTATTTCCAACGTGCGTGATACGAGTATATCACGAGCGGTTCTCACAAACAATGCATGTTGAACTTTCTGAGCGGCTCCATGTGGAACGTGCGTGATATACTCACATCACGAGCGGTTAATAAGTAGGCGTGCGTGATGATACTCACATCACGAGCGGTTCTATTAACAAACGTCGCGTGATGTATCATGACAGTTTCTACTTATTAACCGTGCAGCGATATTGAAGTATATCTGACGGTTCCACATGGAAGCTATCGTGCAAGTTCAACTGAGCGGTTAGTAATAGGAGCAAATGCGCGATGAAGATAATAGCGCGATGGTTCTTCATTCAGCGTGCGTGATAGCGTCTGAGCATGTATATGCAAAATAATTAACAAAATGAATTTTGCCCATAATAAATAGATGATAAAAGAGACCATATCATCACGGGCGATAAAAAGACCATATCATCACGACGATAAAAATTAAAGACCATATTTACATCACGGACAATAGGCGGCCTTGCTCGTTTTACATCACGAGCGATAAAAAAGGATGGCGATCCTATCTTAGTCTTCAAATCTTAATGCGCATTCTCGTCGGCCCGGTGGGAGCGGGATCGTGATCGTCTCACCAAATGCCTCCACTGTGACCTTGCGCGCTCAATTTCCTCTTGTAGATGTTGGACTCGTAATCAAGTCCCATATAACCCGAGGCCATCAACCACGGTCTCCACGGTCTCGGCTGGTGACCGCTCTCTGCAATGTCGAGGTGCGTCCTCGACTCTCACGCTGCATCCTCGGTGCGGACCAAAGAGTTCCATAGGACAATCTCCACGGCGAGGTTTACTCGTCGGATGTTGAAAACCTCGCCTTTGATACTGTTGGAGGAGGAGCTCCAATCGGCCAGATGATCGCCGTTATGGTCTCGGTAGATCGGAGGGTCTACAACAGGATTGCATTGCGAGCGGGCGTCTTGTTCGCGGCTTGGGCGAGTTGCGATCGAGGAGTGCAGTACACAACCATAATGTGAGGCGATGCAGTAGGGATGAGAGAGAAGCCATTTGGAATTTTTGGAGAAAGAGGATGATCAAGGATCGAGGTTACGTGAGAAATCCCTCGATAAGGGTTGTCTATTTATATAAAAAAGTAGTAAAAATGGGCGAGAAGACTAAGAGACACTCGCGCGGAGATGAAGGGATCCATAGCACGAGCGGCTCTATAATGGATCCGTGCAGATAAGATATCCTGAGCGGCTTTATCTAAGCAGCGTCGTGATATCATCAATATCTGACGGCTCTATTGAAGCACCGTCATATATCTATCCTGACAGTTCTTTAATAGAGCCGTCTCGATATCATTTTATAAAGCGCACCCTAGGGTTTTGCTCTTTACTCGTCGCCGTCTCCCGCCCCCTTAGGCTCGCGCGCTCTCGGGCTCCTCAGGTTCGCCGTTCACCTCCCGGCCGTGGGCCCGCGCGCCCCGCCTTCATCGGCAGCAGCTGCCTCGCCTCGGCGCGACCTCCTCCCGTGTCGGCCTCCTCCTCTCCTGCTGGCCTCCTCCCCTGCAGGCCTCCTCCCCCACGCCGTCCTCCTCCCCCTGCCAGGCCTCCTCCCGCGCTGTCCTCCTCCCGTGTCGGCCTCCTCGGCGCCTCCCTCCTCCCGTCGGCCTCCTCCCACCTGCCTGGCCTCCTCCTTGCACCGTGAGTTGTTTGTGCGGCATCCTCTGTGAGTATTCCTAAAGATAATATGTGAACTGAATCTAGTACTAAAGATCGGCAAATTGATCGGTGGGCTTTGTTGACATGCTCTGTGATGAACTTTGTCTTATCACTGAGATTGAATGTGATAGTTAGTTGATTCTTGAGCTCTATTGTACAAATTACTTACTCTTGTCAATTTCATATCTTTGTTAATTTGTTACTTTCGGTTGAATGCTAGTTATCACGCAGACGGTTGAATGCATCAGTCAATTTGATATCTTGTTAGTTCATTCATGAGCTCTATTGTATTGTGAACCCTACGTGATGTGACTTTGATAGTCTTTGATAATGTGAACCCGAAATTGATCAGTGGGCTTTGTTACGGTTAGCTCTGTGATGAACTTTTCTCTTATCTTCGAGATTGAATGTGATAGTTAAGATCATTTTCGTAACATTGAGATCATTTGTGATTAAGCAAAGTATTGTTTAGAGCTCATAGTTTGAATTTATACTATCATATTCATTTAATGAAGAGTATAGACAATAGGATTGAGATGGCAAAGACTTGTTCTTTTGCAACTCTCATACGAGCACAAACTACCATCAATCCTTCTTTATATATTATCGTTTGTGCATCATTTTCGGTTAAGTTGAGTAAATGCTTGAATCAGTCGATTAGAGCTTCGCATATTGCCGTGCATATATAGATAGCAAGTAAGCGACATGGCGTCCGCACCATCTTCGCCGCCGTCTCGGATCTCAGGAAAGTGAATGCGTCTGCGAGATGGCGAGGAGGAACATCGAGAATTCCTCCGGGCCTAATGGCCGTCCACGGAGGTCAATGCCAATGGGATCACTGTGAGTCCCCCAAGCGTGGCGAGATTCCGAACCTTGTGCGGGATACTTGGAAGAGCAGGTGCCCATCACCACACCGGTGGGACAACGTGTCCGGATGTTGGAGAAGGTGTGGGGCGAAGTTTTAAAATCGTTCACTTTCGGTATGGACACGGCATGCGTGGAGCAGCGAGCGTTGCTCGTCGGAAGGCGTGGAGGACCTTCAAGGCGTGCTTGTCACAAATGCGTGAACGGGTCGAGCGCCCTTCACGGCGTATAAATTCTTGTCGCGGGATATATGGGGCGCCTTTGTGCAAATGAAGGCGACGCCGAATTTCTTGAGAAAGTGCGGCGCACAAGGCTCTCGGACATAACACTCACCCCCACAAACTTCGGCACGGCTGGTGCAGCGGGTAAAACAGCGCAATAGGCGGCGGAGGGCGCGAGCGAAACAAAGCCATTTTTGAGATCCACGAACGGCGCTCTCTCTGGTTAGAGCGAGGGCATCGATTCGTCTTGGCGAAATCTCTTTCACAAACCAGCGAGACAGGATGTAGCCAGCCGTGTAGTAAATGTCTTGAACTACCTAGTTGTTAATAAGTCTATAACTTCATAATGTATATAACATGATGACCTCTTGCGGCAAAATTGAGTTCCGCATGTTCGAAGGCTCCTTCAGCGGGCGAGGAGAAGGATATACTAACTACGACCACAGGAAACAAGGAGCACGGAGTGCACCGCGAGCAAAGGGTGCGTATCTTGGAGGATGGATTCCCAGGGCGACTCTGCGCACGTATAGGAGTAGGAAGAGATCCAAGGCGAGTGCGACACGGTGTTGGAACATGTGCTTACTTCAAAATTTGAAGGAAGAAAGCGGGTGCTTCTTGCAAAATTTGAAGAAAGATAGCAAGATTGCAGGACCAAGTGAATCAACTACTACTCCTCAACAACGATCGCGAGCGCCCCGTTGTTTTGGTGGCGATCCTCCTCAACATCGGAGTGGCGTCGCGTCCGCAAAAGTGTGAACACGATGATGTCCAATTACCTATCGGCGACATCAGGGTAATGTACATCTCTGGAATGCTCAAAGATAGACCTATAGGGCGCCTTAGCTAATTGCATGTCGTTTTGTAGGAGCCGCGCACTTTGCACACTCCAAGTGAGGATGGTTGGGATGTCTATTGAGGTGGCGGGGTGGTGCATCCATGCAATGAAGGGATAGTGCGACACGGTGCCCGGTGGCGCGAGGTTACGCCGAGTCGGTGGACATGGTACATGATAATTTTAGGGCCGTCCGTGGAGATTCGCCCGAGCAGCGAAATCATAACACTAGGGGATGCCACATGCAGTTTTATTCGGTGGCCAAGAAGGACGCCATGCTGGACCTGCGATGCCGCCTCAACCTTGATGACTCCACCCAAACCATCTCCACCGACCATGCCTCTCAATTCAACTTTTGAAGGACATCGTCACGGACCTGCCGATCTTGCCTCAACTTTTGATGACTCTACCCCAACCATCTCCACACGACCATGCCCCTCAATTCAACTTTTGAAGGACATCGTCACGGACCTGCGATCCGCCTCAACTTTTGATGACTCTACCCCAACCATCTCGACGACCATGTCTCTCCAGGACCCTCCATGGCGCACCTCAACCTTACGCTTGAAGTTCGCCTCGCCGGTTCCGTGGAGAAGACACCGAACAAACAAAGCGTGCGCCCGTGTCGGTTCGAGTGCGTCGACGGAGGAAGGCGCGTGGCGAGCAAGTCGTTCGAGACAAATCGAAATCGAAGAACATTAAAGCGCTAGCCTCCTAACCCTAAAAATACTCTTTCGAAGTCCGTTGGCGACGAGCACGATGTTAACCTCTGCTGGATTAGGTTGTCGAGTTTGCATAAGTGGTACTGCGTAAGACCAAAGAGAAAGTGCGATGGAATCACCGTCGGATACCACGGAGGACTATTTCCTCACGAGCGCCCCCTTCGCCGTGGGCTTGGCGACTTATTCGACCTATTCAACCTCAAAGCCCTCGATGCCTCACTTCTACGATGCTGAACAACGTAGTGTGTACAATCAAGTTCTACATTCACGTACATTCACGTAATATAACAACTCATTGCTTATGTATAGATACATGATTAAAGCTGCGTGATTGAAAGAACGGTGGGTTTCCCTCGACCCACACGTGGTCTACGAGCAAACCATCTTGTGACGCATCCTCGTCGAGAAATACATAACGGCGGGATTGCTTGCTCAAAACTACGTGGACTACATAATGGTGCCCTACAACCAGTAAGTGCTTCACTACTTGCTATACAAATTTCATTTGTACTTCATACAGATATGAACTTAGGTTTAATGACTATAGCGACATACATGAGTAGGCATCACTGGATCCTTCTAGTCATTATACCAAGAGGAATCAGTACTATACCTTGATTCCCTAATGAAAAAAACCACGACTTCACCCTTGTGCAAGAAGTACTCGGCAGTGTGCTCATTTCCTTCATACATAACTCTATTGTAGTCTTCCTTCGTTTGAAATGGCGAGGTTAACTTTTTGGAAACATGTAGGTCGTTCATCTCCTATATTGCCGAGGAGGGCTATACAAGGAGCAAGCGCCACACTTAATCACGGGACGCGATTTCGGTCGTGCTACAACACAATAATCCTATATCATACTTCCGTAATAATGCGTCTCGAACGACTATACCTATATATGTAATTCTATTTTTGGTCTGCATGACAAAAGCGAAGAATGTGCATTCTCGTTTGCCATCATATGCGATTCTCATGAGTGCTAGGTTGCGGATCCAGAGTTGGTCAATCTATAATAATTGCTAATTATAAATTTAAATATATATGTGTAACACTTTACTCTTGTTTGTAGGTTTTGAATATAGATTTAGATTTACTCGTTCGAAAGAGATCTCGGATGTTCGAGGGAGGCTTTGCACCTTCATCATGGCCGGATATCATTGCGCCCAACGAGAGTTTCACTCTTGAGCGACCTCGAAACAATTAATATATATTTGATATAGTTGTAATTCACTTTGAATAGTTGTAATTCAATGGTACACTAGCGACAATATTTGATATATGTTGGTTTGTAATTGACAATGATCACTTTGGGTTGTCCGTTGATTTATACGTGATGTATCTATTTTACGCTGCTTATTTTCAGAGGGCATGGCTAGCAATTCCTGAGGCTAATGAAAATTTTAAAAAAAATAGTTAGGCTGATAACTATCACGGAGCGGTTTAACAATCAAACCGTCGTGAATATACATATCGAACCATTCTATTTAATAAACCGTCAGCGATATACACATATCTCGAGCGGTTACGTAAATAGAACCGTGCAGGATATCCTTTATCCTGAGCACGTTCTATTCGACGAAATGCGAGATATATGTATATCACGACGGTTAAATAATTAGAAATGCTGGATATCCTTTATCCTGACGGTTCTATTTACGAACAAATGCAAGAGATATAATATATCATGAGCGGTTAAATAATTAGAACAAATGCAGGATATATGCATATCAGCGAGCGGTTTGTAAATAGAACCGTCAGGTTAGACTTATCACGAGCGGATTTTTAGCGTGCGTGATAACCACTGTTTATCACAGACGTGCAAAAACCGCAGACGGTTGGAACCGTGCGCGATGACCGCTCCGGCAACCGCTCGTGATGAGTGGCGTAATGTAGTAGTGTTGGTACTCCGGGATGTAAAGAAAACTTGGAATTATGAGCCTCTCACGAAAATTATAGTCCTCGGTTGAGATGCGATTACCACCAAGCGGTTGCGATATCGAATCATCACGCGATCATCTTGAAAAACTCGTTGGCTTTGCACGCCTCAAGTTTTCCTTAATTTCGCTACTACGGCATCAGTTTACGGGCCTCAAGAATCTGAGCTTCCAACGTAGGCTCCACTTGTAATGCAATGAGAAAACCTTTTCCCACCAATTCAAGATTTAGGCGGCTGAAAATCAGCACACAAGTCTTTGGCGCGGTAGGAGAACATGCGGTTACCTTTGTGACTTTCTCTTAAAGCATCAAAGACAACATTGGCCTTACGGGGTGATAATGAATACCCATGTCGTAGTCCTTGATCAATTCAAGCCATCTTCTTTGACTCATATTCAAATCAGTTGAGTGAATATGTACTTGAACTTTATGATCGGTATAGATCTCTCAACGATTCGAGGAGGTAATGTCGCCAAATCTTCAATGCATGAACTACGGTAGCCAATTCCAAATCATGAGTAGGATAATTAACTTCATGAGGGCGCAACTGCCTGGATGCATATGCCACAACTCGGCCTTCTTGCATAAGCACACAGCCAAGCCCATGGCGAGATGCATCGCAGTAAATGTCAAAGTTCTTATGAATATCCGGAAGAGTGAGAACTGGAGCTTTAGTCAAGAGAGTTCTCAAAGTCGAAAACTCTCCTCACACTTAGCTGACCATTCAAATTTCTTCTCTTTCTGCAAAAGCTGAGTCAAAGGTCTAGCAATTTTGGAGAAATTTTCAATGAACCTACGGTAATAACCCGCAAGTCCAAGAAAACTTCGGATCTCAGGGACACTCTTGGGAGGCTTCCAATCTAGTACATCTTGTACCTTGCTTGGATCTACAATACCTCCTTGAGATAACACATGTCCCAAAATGCAACTTGTTTAAGCAGAGGCACACTTTGAACTTAGCATCAATCGATGCTTACGTAAGTGTTTCGGCAGACAAGCCTCAAATGTTGTTCATGGTCCTTATCGGACTTGGAATAAATAAGGATGTCGTCGATGAACACGACAACGAACTTATCCAAGAAATCCATGAACACCGAATTCATAAGGTTCATGAAATAACCTGGAGCATTGGTTAGACCAAAGGACATGACAGTGTACTCGTACAAACCATAACGAGTAGAGAAAGCTGTTTTAGGAATGTCCTCAGCTCTAACCTTGATTTGATGATAGCCCGATCGCAAATCAATCTTTGAAAAGACTCGGGCACCAACCAACTGATCAAAAAGATCATCAATGCGAGGTAAAGGATACTTGTTCTTGATAGTGACCTCATTTAACGGACGGTAGTCCACACACATCCGCAAAGTATTGTCCTTCTTTTTGACAAAGATTGCCGGGCATCCCCAAGGTGAGGAACTCGGTCGAATAAATCCTTTGTCAAGTAATTCTCCAAGTTGTGTCTTTAATTCAACCAACTCGTTGACAGGCATTCGATAAGGACTCCTGGATATAGGAGCAGTTCCAGGAACTAGTTCAATAACAAATTCCACTTCCCGATCTGGTGGCAAACCGGGAAGGTCATCAGGAAAGACATCAACATACTCACAAACAATTGGTACTAACTCCAAGGAAGGAGTAGTATCAACTTGGTGAGCACACAGATGAGAACCCACTGTCCTGGATTGAAAAACGACTGAAGTGCCGCTTTCATTAGTTAAAGAAATGGATTTATGAGCACAATTAATTTGCCCAAGGTTCTTGGATAACCAATCTATTCCCAGGATAACATCCAACCCTTTAGAATCTATCACAATCAAATCAGCCCAAAAGTCTACCCCTTCAATATTTATATTGACACCACGGCAGACTTGATCAGTCATAAAGGCTAATCCAGGTGAATGGATGATATGGGGTGGATGAAGATTGTAACACCCTAACTTAGGGTTTGTATTTCAAATGTAAAATTTTGAGGAGAAATAAAAACTTTTGTTGTCTCTTCAAATCATTTGAAAGTTTCTACAATTTTCCCTAGCAATTTCCAATTTTAGAATTTAATTCTTGTGAATAGAAATTGTTGTCAGCACATTCTTAGCCTTCAAACTTGTGATCATCCCTAGGAATATTTTTCCTGTCATCTTGATCATCCTATCTACCTCCTGAATTATTTCACAATTTTTAGATTTTATTTGCTAGTTCAAATGGCCAAGTCAAACCAGTTGAAAATCTGGTCAAACCCTAGGTCAGCATGCTTGTGAATTTTCTGCAGAATTTTTCAGTGCATAAAAGTTCTGGAAAATTTATGCAATGTTTATCTCTGTCTCAAGTAACTACCATAAAAATTTCGGAATTTTTGGAGCTCAGGAGCTACCTCTAAAAATTCTCCAAACTCTCTCTGACCTTTTAAAACTTCAAATCGGTATTCCTTGTTTGTGGGCTCGGACCGAGCCCGACTCAAACCCGACCGCACCTAAATGGCTCGGTCGCGCACAACTGTCGCACCGCGATCTAATCAATCGTGACCGTCAGATGAAGATCGAGCGATCCGCGTCGCGTCTTGCAACCGACTGTCCGAATGCATACACCGATCTCACCGTCCATTAGCGATCGAGCGGTCGCATCTTTCCGATCGAGTCGAACCACCGTTTGCGCCGCAACTCGCTCGCGCGCTCGTTTCTTCGCCGACTTGTGGGCCATCCTGTCCGGTCATTTCCGCCACGTCGCCGCCAACTCGGCGCACGCTGCGCGCTACGCTCGCCGCTTCGCCGCTGCATGCACTGCCACCTCGCCTCACGGTCTTTTCACGCCCAGCGCTCACCTCTTGCCTCCGCTGCCCCTACAAAAGCCCACGAGGGTTTTCCTACCTCGTTTCCCGTCTCATTGCCTTTCTTCTCCACGAGCTCCGAGGCCGTGAGCCTTGCCGCGCGCCTCGGCGTTCTATCGCTGCTCGGTGATCTCGAGCAGCGCATCGCGCGCCACGGCGTGTTCCACATCCACGAAGTAAACCCCTCAAGGAATTTCGGGTTTCATCGTCACGTAGGAGCTGGCGTGGTTTCTTCTCCAAGTCCGGCGAAACCGCCTTCCCGCCGGGTCTTCTCCGTGAGCTCCAACTCGATTCCTTGCTTGGTGAGCATCACTGGACTCCACTTTTCTTCTCCACTCTCTCACTCGTCCTCTCGTTCACCCGGCTCCGTCGCACCGTTGATCGCCTTGCGCCGCCGCTTCGCTCGTCGCGAGCCACTCCGGTGCCTCTCGTCGTTGCCGCACACGGTGAGTTCCCGGTAACTCACCGATGCCCATGCGCGCTAATTTTCATTGTCTACCTCTGCGGTGCCGCCGCTGTATCACCCCACTGCCGCGGCCGTGCTCGTCGCCGCGCCACCTCGATGCATCTCAAATGCGCCCGCGACCACCTCTGCCAGCCAGCAACCTCTGGCGACCCATTTTGGCCGTCGCCGGCCGCCGCCACTTTTTCGCCGCGGCAAGTTCAGTCCAGAAGCGCCAGAGCCTCTCTGTTCTTGGTGTGCTCTTCTCTGTTTCACCGGCAAGGGCCCCATCTTCCTTTAGCGGGTTCTAAATGCTAATCAACTTTAGTAATGGTCATTAGTAACTCACATGCTTAAGCTTAATTGGAAAGTTGAGGCTTGGAAAGAAGTATCACGGTTCTTTGTAATTGTTCTTCTCTTGTTGTCGGTTTTCATTGTCGATGTCGATTTTGGGTATCATGCTTGTGCTCTTGAAGTTTGTTAGTTCTTGATGACTCCACGAGTAGTGCTAGCAAGAAATTAATTAGTTAGGCTCTATAGGTTTCAAATCACTTGTTGGCCTTGATCTATGAAGTGTGATTGAGACTAGATGTGTTGACTCTGTACTTGTGATGTGTATTTTAGTGAGGAAAGGTTTTATAGTAGCCACATCTTTGGAACTTGTTAGCCTTGCAATATCTTGGTGTGATGCTTAGGGGTATGAATAGCTGAGTATCTTTAACATCCTATCTTAGATAGAAAATTTTGTTTAGCATCTCATAATGGATACTTGGTGGTTAGTGTTGTCAATAGCTTTTTGTAGGTTCCGTAATATCGACTAGTAATGGTTGAGTTAGAGAAACTAGTTGTTTTTGATGTGTTAACTTGATGATTAAATAATAGATGTGCACACAATCACCATCAAAGTCGTAGAAAGATTAAAACATATAAGAGGATTGATTTTGTGGTTATCTTGGTAAATCAAGTGAGTGGATAGATCTATCATGAAAGCATGTCTATTTGAATCATCTCTGTAGCTGCTATTTTGTTATTCCTTTTGTGATAGTCTAGCCTTTGTGTATAAATTGGTGTTGGTTTGTGATCTTTGATTTTCGGTGTTATTCGTTCTTATTATTTGTTTTGTTCAATCGTTAGGATTCGATATTTGCGGCAACCAGAAACGATCCTCGCAACATATTGAGCAACTGGCCAGAAAAGCGGTTTGATCATGTTTATCGGTATTTTAAAGTCTAATATTTTGTTTCAACTGTATGTATGCATCGCTTAATTTGTGTTAAATTGATTAGTTAAAGCGTGGCGCATATCCTGTAGACAAAATATTGATCTCTACTACCTGAGCCTAGGTTATTTGCTGTGATTAGAGGTCGCTGGATGATCTCTTGTCACTTAGTAGATCCGAGTCAAATTGCTTAGACATGCTTAGTATCGGTAGAAATGGGCGGTTATCGACTTAGTCGGTAACCTTGATCACCTAAAACTTTCTATAACTTTATATTTCAGCATTTACTGCTATGTTTAATTGCAAAACTAAAAATGAAAACAAAATGATTTAGACGGGCACAATGGTAAGATTGGTGTGATCTATTAGGTGTGGTGGAAAGGTGCCCGGTCAATTAAGGACCGAACATCTTGTGAGTTTTTGTTATCAGGGCATTTGGCGTGCTAACCACACTAGAGGGTATGGGACCTCTCTTGACCTAGTACTTTGGCGTGTATTGGCTCGGTCGCGGGGAGGTCGCGGGAGGGATGGAGGTGGGAGCATGGTAGTTGTCCCGAAAAGCTTTATCTGAGTGGGTAGTTGTCTTTCGGCTTTACCATGTAAGCGTATGGATTTCTATCCATCGAGCGGCTCGTAGTTAATACACAATATTGGAAAAGTCTCGTAGGACTTAGTGTGCCGACATACCTTCGGAAGTGTGCTTTGGCTTAAAGGCGGTCCGAGGTGTGGATGCAGTGGTACACCTGCGGGGTTAAAAACTATTGAATTGCCTCGTCCTAGGTGATGGACACGCTTGGGTAAGCTTATCGAGAGTTAGACTACAACATTTAAATTAAAACTTGATGGGTGGTACGAATCTGGGATTCGTGCTATTGTTGTGGTGACTATTGGGATAGTCACTTCTAGGTTGTTTATCTTTCGCTTTTGTTATTATTATCCTTACTGTTATTTCAATCTTAAAAATGAATTGCAAACTTGCCTTTAAAACTGTATTACCTTATTGCAAATGAAAATTGGCTTTATGCAAATGAAACATATGGCCTCCACCGACAAGCTTTGCATGTAGCATATGAACAGGTCTGCTAGTTCACACGTCAGTCTTGCGGGTACAAAGACAATCTTTGTACTCAGGTGCTTTGCTTAATGTTTTTGTTGCAGAGGAAGAAGGTGAGCCTCAGGGGCCTCACTTCTGTGAGCTGTGCTGTCGCTTCGTGGGTGACGACTAGGCTTGGCGGTCCGGTCAGATGCCTTGTGGGTTGAAGGCACACTGATTGGCTTTGTTTATAGCCATCTTATGGCACTTTTGCTTCCGCTGTCGTTCTTGTTATTTGTGTATCTTTGGGCCGGTCGGCTGTATACGTAATAACCTCTACTATTTGTTTATCTTCCGTTTGGTAGTGTTGTGTTTGGACTCTATGTGTGGAATGGAGTTGATGTCTAATTTTGTGCAGAGGTGTGTATCTGCTTTACGGAAGTATACATATCTAGAGATCGATTTATTTGATTTGTGATGCTAGGACCAGGTGGTTGATTAAGCATTACAAACCAAATAAATTGGGGTCCTCACAAAGATGATGCACAATTAAATGATATTGAGTAGCAAGCGCCTACTAACAAATGAATGGGATGCTCGAATCAAATAAAGCAGCGACAATGTTGAAATTAACTAGGAGCATACCAAGAACAACCGGAGGACAATTTGCTTCTCGCGATGTCGATTCAGCGACCTCGAGCGGAACAGGTCGGGCTTGACCACGATCGGGAAGGTGGTGCAGGACGTACAATAGCTGGGGAAGGTGAAATAGGTGGTATCCCTTGCGCCTTGGCATAGTGTTGATTGACGCGAAATGCTGCGGCGCCCACAATGGTAGCATATAACTCCTGGTCCACAAGTAAACAGTCGGTGGTCGGCTTCCACTAGGTGCAGGTTGATTAGTGGAAGAGGATGGACGAGGGCAAACACCTGCCACCTTGGGAAAATGGGCTGGTGCTCGCGGTGGTCTAGGCACCCACATGCGAGGCCTTGGCGAACCGCCACTAGGAACAAAGCGAGAAGTCGCTGCCGCTTGCGTGACTCCTCCAATGCCTTGCTCTTACTTTCGCCACAATAGCCTTGTTGACCAAATGGGAGAAATTCAAGTCATGCAAAGCTCACCGACCATCTGCAATTCTTGGATAACCCATTCAAGAACCGGTTCCGGCGCGAAAGTCGGGTGAAACATCATCGGGCGTATCGGCAAGGAAGTTGAACTTCGTGATGATACTCGGTCCTGATTTCGCCCTTGCTTGAGAGCGAGAAATTCTCGCATTGCTTGATCATCATCACTCCTCGGGAATATGAGCTTCGCGAAAGCTTCCACGAACTCATCCCAAGTAGGGACATGTCCAGTAGAAATGAATGGCAAGGAGATTATCCCACCATATGCTAGCCGGCCCATAAAGTTGATAAGCGGCAAAAGAACCTTTTCCTCTCGGAACATTGAGCAATTAGTAGCTTCTTCTCAATGGTCGAAGCGATCTTCGCTTCCATGGGATCTTGAGAGCTAGAGAACAACAGGCGTTAGTCCATGAAAGTCGCAAGACCGCCGCACATGGTGACCTCTGCTCGGCGGCGGTGCAACAGGAAGAAGTATTGCGCGCATGTCTGCTCCAGGATGCGCGTTGGTCCATTCGATTGCGCTCAATTTGCATGAGCACATCGGCCATAGAAGGTGGTGGAAGCTCCTCTTCACGGGACCACCTTGCGGACCACGAGTGGAAGGTTGATCGGCCCTCCCTGAGAATGGGGCACGGGAGTCGACATACCCTTCCCTTGTTGCGCTTGCGCACGAGTAGTAGGTCATGTCATCCTGTTACCACACAATGGTTAACAACATAACAAGGATATACTCGGCAAACACAAACAAGGTTGAAATTAGGAAAGAAACAAACACTATACATATGATGCATCATGTTATGCCATGCATTCAGATTAACATCAAAACACAAACCTTATATAAACAGCAAAAAGGGTTCGGTCCCAGCCTCACATAATAGTCGGCCATTAAGGTCATATTACAACCCCAAAAGTCAAACTTACATACTCTATACAAAATACTATTGCCCTATTACATGCATTTTATTTAAGGGCAACTACTAAACCTGAAGACACCTATCCACGAGGATTCATCGTCGAAGTAATAGCATAAAGATCCCGGTTAAAGTTCACGGAAACTCCATCAAAAGATGAGCTCGAGGAACCAAGTATCACGAGATCCAAAGGACTAATAAGGCGCCTCGGGAACCCAACGATGGTGATGACCTCCGAAGTGCGATCCGAGTGCGAGGAAAACTGCGATCATCCGGGCTTGGCGCACTTGTCCATAAACGAGCACGCAGCCGGCTACCGGAAGTCGGTAAAGGTGGTGCGGAGCCGGGAAGGTCTCGTTGTCACCATAAAGCACGTTGTGAGGGCGCGGTTCATGTTGACTCAAATGTGGTACTCTGGGCCTCATTAAAGCGTCCGAAGTTTCCCACAACTCCCTCACAATGCGGTGGTGGATTTGGTCCATGATGCGGACCATCCTGCCAACCGTCGCACTGGGAGTCTTCTCCAACCGTATCTCATCGAACATGCTCACTTGAAGTAGGACCTTGATTCGGAAGTGGTCATAGGGCGGTTGAGACAATTCCACAAATCGTGACGAAGAAGGCTCATCATCCTACTTGCGACTTCCTCAACCGCCATAGCCTCGGAGCTGCAAGTGCTTGGACACAAGAGGGGAACAACCGCCGGCTACATGCCTAGCGATAACGCTGATGAAGGCACGGTGATCCTCCATCCCCGGGCCTCGATCTCGCCGATAGATGGCGATACTCCCGGGTAGGTGAAATTGGATCGCCACATCATGTCCCGCAAAGAAAGCTGAAACCCATCAACATCCTCACTGGGTCTCCTTGACCAAGTACCACCCACTCATCTATAGACAAAAGGACAAGGTAAGAAACAATTCACTTTTAGAAAAACCAACAGAAAATGGGACAAGAATTGATATTAAGAAGGATAAGAAATAAAGATGTCATACTTAGACTTTCAAAATCATATTATCGCTTGAAAATAATTTTATCGTAAGACTCTCTAATTGTTTGGCCAGGGCTACTTCTAACCTACAGAACGCGTATGCTCGATACTGTACGTTGTGAGGACCCCTGTTATTGGAAATGTCCTTAATTAAATTCATCTGTTAGCACAATTATTAATGAAGGAACGATCTTCGTCCCTTTATTAAAGATCATGCTAAAGGTATAAATGTAACAAGTGACAATTCCAATAAACAGATTCCGGATATATATATATCTCACAATGGTTCCCAGGATCAACGACCATTGCATATATATCCTTCATCAACATTGCATCAAATACATACAAGTCATACATTGACATAATTAAGCATAAGTTTACAACTTGCGGTTTTAGTACTACATTATGGAGTGACTTGGTCACTACAACCAGTTCAACAGCGGAAGCAAAATAAAAGATCAAAGTCCACCAATGGCCTCATCCACCCGCAGGCAATTGCGTGGAGGAAAGAAGTAGCTTTACTCGTTAGCGTCACCCTGATCGGCGCTAACGGGTACTTCATAAAGATAACCATCCTCACCTGCAACAATAGGTGATAGCACCTTGAGTACGGAAGGTACTCAGCAAGTCTTACACAAACTAATAAAAGAAAGTGTTTATTAGAACCTATTCAAAGGAGTAGAATTTATACATGCATAAGGCTACAACAGGAAGGTAAAATGGTTAAGTTTTGCATAAAGCAGGACATCTTAACCTACAAAGACTAAATTTTGATAAAGCAGTTTAATAAATCAAAGTTGGATTAGAACAGTAAGTAAATGACATAATGTAAACAGTACAGTGCATGAATCCCTCATGCAAAGCCAAAAACCGAAACCAGATTTGTAAATCAAAACTTCTATACAGGTGACATCAATTCAAGTTATCGTCCATGACCGTGGACACGGCTATTCGAACAGTTTATACCCTGCAGGGGTGTACATCTTTACCCACATGACTTAGCTAGCCCGTTGCCTTCGGATGCCTCCGAATGATGACATACTTCCTTTGGTATGCCGGCCGGAAACTAAGATTTGGTATTTTCAACAAGCTAACACTATTGAGTTGGACCCCATGTGTGAACCGATCTAGCTTAAACAACGATCGATAGCATCCGCTAACCGGCACACATGTTGCGTCGATGCTGCGATCCAAACAATTAAATGCGAATTGGGCTCACTACCCATATTAGGATGCAATCGGCATCTTTAAGGTGCGTATATGCTACTGAGCACATATACGCCTCACCCTTCTAAGAACATCCGTCTTGACATACAAGCTCACATGGCATACAACGCAGTCATAAGACCTAAGCATCTATGCCATACAAGGTCAATACACATATTCTTACTTTCCTGTTTCCAACCCAATAGTCTTAACATTTTACTTAACCAAGCAAATACCATACACTGCATGTGGAAGTACGTGGGGACTTGAATTGAATAGTCGAGTTCGGTCCTTAATTAACCTGGACAAGTCCACCACAATTCCCAATCTAGCAGCACAAAAGCACCATCACTAGCTTCCTCTTGTCCGATCAATTTAAATATAAAATTCATTTCGACATAAGTAAACGGACAAAGAGTTTAAAGTAACAAAAACCATTTGTGATTCCCATGTTTGACAAGATATTCTTGTCAAACTCTAAAGTTTGTAGACGCATGTCTAAGCCAAATCGAAAATATATTATAGTATACATTACTATGCTAAGGTTAAGTATATGGTGACAATTGAGGTAATCCATCATGTTAGGTCATAACTAACTACTAACAGATCATAATTTGTATTTTAAAAAATAGCATGCACAGATGTCACTGGATTTAGAAAATCTATTGTATAAAACTTAGGATCAACATGGTGCAAAGAGGATGCTTGCCTTGATAATAATACACTTCATTGCGTGTTCAAAGTTGTTGAAATAGATTCAACCACTTCAACAAAACCAGATTCTAAAAGAAGCAATAAGATCCAATAAATACCAAAATCGACAATAAGTACAATTTGAAAGAAATATGCATGATCAATATGAAGATGCATGTTTAACACCGCTTAAGCCATAACTACCTAATAGTGATAATAACTCAGATTATCGATACAACTTTTAAATAATGAAACTATAGTCTAGAACCAAGTTTCAGCTTTTCGAAATTGAAAAGAGCAGAAGCAGACAGATTGCAAACTTTGGGAAGAAGGGAAATAGATCAAGCAGAGGTTCAGAAATGAAACTTAGCATGATCTTTTAGGGTAATTAATATCCCAAGCTAACCCTAATCTAATCCTAATCGATTAGGTTACAACAGCTTAAGAGAAACCTATTTTGTCGGTTAAGACAACAAAAGAGAACAGAGACAGATCTCTGCCAACAAGCTAAATAGATGATAACAAGAATTAGAAGAACAGCTTGTTATGCTACTAGGGTTTAGTTGAGACCCAAATAGGATGATAAGTTGACAGGAGAAACCCTAGATCTTGAAAAAAGATATGAAAGACCGAAAAGTTAGAATAACAACTTTTCAGTTTGAAGCAAGTTGAAGCTACTGATATTTAAAAGAATGATTCATATGATCTCCTAAGGTCCTTAAGGTGCTCAAGAGATCATAACTAGGGTTTTAACTTACCAGGATAGGAAAGACAACAAAGGCTCTGAAACTCGATGTTGATTAATCAGAGAAATAAACTCTCGATTAACCTACAAAAGATGTCAAATCTTTAATACCAGGTGAACCCAGTTCTTGGGATGGATAAGCAAAGGACAGGAGCAAGAAACTCCACCGACATCAATGGAGGATGAAGGACTCCTTCTGGTCAACACTGTAATAAAGAAAAGCTAGGGTTTATATACATAGAGGTTGAGCTACAGGGCAAAGTGGAAATGTCTAGAGTTGATGAGGTGTCTACTTAGCTAAATATCCCCAAAAATTAGTTGCATAAACTTTGGGATAAATCATCTCCTTAGTTTACAGAGAGGGTCATGCGCAGAGATAAGGAAGAAGGAGGCAACATATGACATGTGGGTCCTTTGTCATCCTCATCGCGCGCCTCCTAAAGCTCAAAGAACATCACCGTCCGATTAGAAATGGGCGATGTGATAAATAGAGAGGTAAAAAGGTTTTAATCGGTATCTTTAATATGGGTCGTGCGATCTCAATCGTCGATCGAGATTAAAACAGAGCCCAAAAGGATTTCGCCTACTAAATCGGGCGTTGGATTGGAATCCAACGGTCAAATAAAGAATACACGCCACCCAACTAAATGAGATGACGCGCACCGTTAGATTAGATTTCTACGGTCAAGATGGGAAAATGAACCGGATGGTCCGACAGATATACAAAAATGGACCCTACAATTAAAATCCAACGCCCACTAAATTTGGGCCTTAATTGCGCTTCGGTCAAAAGGAGCGCCGTGGGATTTAAATCCAAAGGTCCGATAAAAGCGCGCTTTGATTTCAAAAGAAAACGAGCGACGCGGTCGATCAAGAATGGACGGCGAGATTGAGGGATAATCCGAGTCGTCCGAATGCATACATCGCCTGACCATACGATGAAAATCTAACGCCCGAGAAGCGCAGCCTTAATAGCACGCGAAAGAGGGACGCCAGTAGGATTTGAATCGACGGCCAAAGAAAAGCGCGCTTTAGGTTTAAAAGAAAAGGGCGCGTGTTGGATCGGAAATGAACGGTGGAGATTGAGAAGGACTCGGAGTTGTCCGATTGCATACACGACCTCGATCGTTAGATTAAGATCCAATGGTGGAGGTTAGGCGCATACGTGGACAGCTTCAGAGCGTTATAGCCTCGCCTGCTCGATTGAAAATCGACGGCTCACATCACGTATGGGGCTCGCGCTCGCGTGACAGAGCTGGCTGACCGGTTGACTGGTTGGACCCAACCACATGGCTCGAGTCGCCATACGATCGAGGGTTAGGTTTAGACCAGATTAGTTGACCAGCCCTAATCCAATGCTCAAAGGTTTGACTGGGCGTTTAAAAATAGTTAATAAATTTGTAAAATCATGAAATTTGTACTAGAAGCTACTGGGATGATATATTTCCCAAATAAATTCTAAAACTTATATTATCACTTTGTAAAATACAAAACTAATTATCTTAACCCGAAAATGTTTATTTAAAAGCAAACATTTTTCTCCCAGCCAAAATAATTTCTAAAAATTCAACAAAAATCATTTTTGGTCAAGATAATTTATTGAGGCTTTAATGAAAACACTTTCCAGTCATAATACAAGGTTTATCTTGTATTTCCTTTGAGATTTCAAATGAGCTTTGGATTTTGGCTAAAAGGAAAGTTTTAGTTGGTAACAAAGAATTCCAAATCAGTAATTATGAACAGTAATGTCATGAACAGTGTCTCATTACTGTTTATAAAATTGGGGCTGTTACAATTGATTTCACGCTAACAAAATTGTACTCCTATTGAAGTATGATTACAAATCTTTAACTCCGAGTTGATTTCAAGCAAATGCCTGATGCACACACTATCACTTGGGATTTTTGTAGTTGGTATGAAAAGAGGGAGGATATTGGGCTTGGTGGGATATTGGAACCTAAGAGACATAGAAAAATATTCAAAACAAGAGTCATGTTAGGCGCAGTAGCAAATCCTAGGTCAAAGCCAGAAACAAACATTAATCTAGTCTACTTTGAGAGATAATAAAAGTAAATTGCATGATTATAATCCTAATCCAGTTGATATGGATAATGGCATTTACACCATTGCTGACACTCATGCTGTTGGCAACCACAATCATTGTTGTACACGAAGGGCAATTGATTTGTGCCATTAGCAATATGTTAACCGCCAGCATGTGAGAATGCACACGGCAAACCAAGGACCACTTGACACGGTCACACATGTGCCATGTTGACTATGCACCGAAGCGCGCCATACTCATCGGAAATGATATATGCATAAATTGGTAAGTGTGGTCTGCAACTGCATTACTACCAAAAGCCATATCTCTTGCTTGAAGCAAATATAGCTCTCGAAATAAAATATAATGACCTATTGGATTTTATTAATCCTAAATTATCTAAATTTGGCCATGTTAATTATGGCATTACAAATTAAAATCAGTATACAATTTATCACCCTTAATTAAATATGGTGTTCTGTTGAACAATAAATATTCCGTCGAATAGTTATACTATTTGGGCGATTCAACTAGATTTGAGGTCCGTAAGAAAATCTATTATTTTAGTGCTGATTAACTATGGTCAAATATTTTTATATTCCAAAGATTATATTTATGTTCTCAAGAGCATTCTGTAGTTTTATGTTGTTAGAACATACCGCTTATGACCATAAGAAAATATGTTGTGTAATTATAAACATGAAGTTTAATGATCCAAATTATTAAAAATATGGTATGGGTAATTAGATCAAAACTAGAGCAAATAATAAAGAAGCTATTCTATAGAATAAGTCCACAACTCTCGGACTCGCATGTGACCTTCGTCGAGATTAATAACCAACCGTGTTGGAATATCCTACAAAATGATAGGATCATACGCTTTCATGCCACTGCAATGATAAAAGTCTAGCTCACTGCATATAATTATCAAACTCCTTGTTGAAATTAGTGTGTGTTGGAGAAATCAAGCATTTTCCACATGTTATCACCACTCAGTAGTATACACCTTTGGGCCCCACCACTGTTGGGGTCCACGTTGAATCTGAAATTCAATCAATCATATGCCCATGATAGTGGAATTTTGTAGTATGCTATTTAATAAAGATCGAATCTCAGATTAGGGAGAGAAATACACAAAAGTTTGAATGATGTCGTATTTTTATAGAAGGAAAAGATTTTTAGTATTAAGATACACGCACTAGTCAAGCTAAACTTAAGGTTTAGTTTATATTCCTGACGCTAGAACCGTGGAGCCGCACTCGATACTTTTCAATTATGGAGGAGTTACCACCGTGTTTACTTGCAATGAAATACGCTGCTAAGAGTAGAATACTCTGGGTTGAATAGTATATCCACTATGCAAATTTGACTTATTGGTCTTTGATCCAAAATCTGTGGGGACGCTTGCGGGTATAATATCTAATGACACTAGTCAAAACAATTATTGATCACTCCTTTAACTCTCTTGAAGAGAACTCACCTTGAAGATGAAATACTCACGTAGAGGTTCATCATGAAGATGAAAGCCCCAGCAACTTGATGTGCACATATTACAATGCTGGGAATGCAGAACGACCAAGAATCTTTTGTTTGGGAAATGACAAAGATTTGGTTAACACTGATATACCCTCAATTTAGAGGATATGGGAGAAAAGTTGTCAACAATCACTTTGCCTCTACAATTGCTAAAGTTTCTCTCATGAGAACACGGATCTAGAACCAAAGTCCATGGCCGAGCACTTGAAGCGTTCATATCGGGTCACATAATGAAAACATTTGAGGCTGAACCATAATCGCTAAATAAAAGTCTTGAAACCAGGTAGTTCAGACTTGATGGGTAATTATGAATATAATGAAGTGGTGAAAGCTATGATTCAAAGGTCCCTGTAGAGACCGTTAATGTCCTATTATGAATGATATAATGTTCCATTGCATAATAATTCTGGCAAATAACATGAACAAATAAATAAAATATATAGTTAATGGGTTTTGAAAATCCTTGATGAGATCCTCGGAGGACTCAAAAAAATTCCTAGTAAGAAAGGAAACAAAATCACAATATATATAAAACTGATACCCAACAACCTTTTACCTGTAGTAAGAGCATCTCCCAAAAGAGAGAGCATCTCCCTCAAGGAAAATTATTTTACCAGCCGATCTCTTGATCACACCAATAATCATATGATCTCTAGAAATGGATAAAGACCCATCAAGACCCGAAAGAATGAAATGAGGAACCTAAAAACCAGAAGTGTGCTACACAAGCCCTTATAAAGTGCATCTTCCACCGTGGTTAGTGGAATTGTGATTTCTCTAATACCATGAAGGTACGATATACATTGGTGATATTGGCAATTGATCCACTAAACACCAAAACTAAGACTGGTTATATTTTACACTAGAGTGGTGCAACCATACTATATAGTGATATAGCACTATATGAAGCCTCACTTGAACGTGTTTGGCTGACGTGTGATTAACAACATCTAGAAGTACTATGACATTAATACCGTCAATACCCCCTCATTATCTATGAAGATAATGATGCTTGTATTACAAATGCAAATGGGTTATGTCAAGAGCAACATCTCAAAGCACATTGCTCCTAAATTTTCTATCCTCATAAAATCTAGAAGAATAGTGAGGTAAAAGATCCTACAAACAAAGACTAGTGAAAATCCAGTTGATTTATTCACTAAGTCTTTCCCCTGCATCTAGTTTCCAAAGATGCATTCATAGCATTGGAATAAGACGGTTTAAAGAGTTGTAGAGTTTAGGGGGAGTAAATCCCTAGATCATAACCCTTATCAAATCCTGATGATTTATCCAAAATCTTGAAGATTGGATGTCGAAGATTAAACATTATACTCTTTTCCTTGGTGAGTTTTTCTAAAGTTTTCTCACATGAAAGTTTTTAGTAAGACAACAAGTGTAATTTCTTACGAATGTAATGTACTCCTTTCTCCATTCCTTTTTCCCTAATGGGTTTTTGGAATGAGTTTTTGATGAGATATTTGTATATCGTTGTCTATTGCCGAAGGGGAATGTTACGAAACCTAATTTTATAGGCAAAAGACTAAACCACCTCTAGAGGGCTTTCACCCCTATGAGCTATAAATACGAGGACCCCCCATGTACAAGTGACATACATATGAATAAAGATCACGGATCTCCTCTATACACTTGTGTTCATCCTGCTCCTATTGTGTTCATGTGATTGCTTATGTATGGATAACTACCGACTTCTGAACAGTTTCATCCGGTTTTTAATATAGAGGATGTAAAATAACCGGTTTTAAAGTAGATGGTCAAAAGTGGACTAACTACAAAGTAGACGATCAAATGTGGACTTTTTCTTTCAAAATCCATCACCTGAATCCATGCATGTGCTTCCATTGTTGCACACGCTGATAGAACTAATGATATGGATCAACTAGCAACACTAGATGACACGTGTATGTGTGCCAAATCTTCATGAAACTGTAGCAATATTTTCTTCTTCTTGACCGAAGCAAACAAGACAATGGCCTTCTTCTCTTTTGGCTAAAACAACAACAAGAATACGTTTTACTAGATCAAGGTGATATAAAGCAAATCGCAAACATGGACAACACGTGAACCAATCTTCAAGAGAGAATCATGTGGATGATTCACATGGAATCACAGGATTAGAGGCGGCCGCACAACCAATCCTTGTACAATCACAAGAAACCTATATCGGTTTCCTCTCCTCATGCACAACTTGCGCCAAAAACCAACATGACTTTTTCGAATTTTATCCAAGCTAATAATTCTCGCCCCTTACAAGGTGCGGCCATGATCGCTTTATATAGCCTCCCACGCAAGCACTGCTTTGCTTGGATGAATAAAGACTATATGAATAGTATACATGAATAGTATTCAAAACAAAC
This sequence comes from Ampelocalamus luodianensis, assembly GCA_036346255.1. NCBI lineage: Eukaryota > Viridiplantae > Streptophyta > Magnoliopsida > Poales > Poaceae > Ampelocalamus > Ampelocalamus luodianensis. The sequence continues at coordinate 32,847,637 of CM070618.1, forward strand.
TCAACCTCCTAAATGCGAGATGACTCAAACTCTCCTATTTTGGAATCTACCACGCATGAACAAGACACATAAATGGTATCCAAACCAACTCAACATCCTAAACACACACAATTCAAACTCTCCTATTTTTGGAATATAAAAAAATCAGCAAAATGGAATTTTAGATTTAATGACTAAATGCAAACTACTAGGACTCTCTAATTTTGGAATAAGATGTTAAACACCAATTGGTCGGGTGAATTTGATCCAAACTTAACCAACCCATGTGCCATGTTCCCGCTTCCTTCCCATGCACCCCAAGTCTCCTCTCTGCTTCAGAATATCCCAACTTTGGACTTGTGTTTCAAATGTAAGAAAATGTGTAGAAATTAAAACTTTTTCTTACATTATGTATTTCCTGCATGTACTCAACAATCCTGTACAAGAAATATGGAAATACAAAGTCCCAAGTCCCGTATCCAAGAACCTCGCCTTCCAAAAACATTCAAGTCAAATCTTATGATCATGCTTTGGAAATATTTCTTCCTAAGTTCTTGGGATGGTATGTGACCCTCTCAAAAATTTCACAATTTTAGAAATTGTTTAAATGGGTTTGGAGGCAGTCAACCCAATTTAAATCTTGGTCTAACCTTGGTCCATCACATTGTAGATTTTTGGAGGAAAATGTACAGCACCAAAACCTCTGAAAATTTTACACAAGGCTAATATCCCTAGAAAGCTCCTGTAAAATTTCAGAATTTTGGAGTCGTTTTGGTATCCCAAATAAATCCCCAAAGTTCAGCTCAAATAAAAACCCTAAAATCCAAACTCTGGTTCGAGCCAGACTTGGGTTCGAGTCTGACTTAGGCTTGGGCCACTCGACTCGGTCCAGTCCACTAACCGCACCGGGACCGACTCGAGCGCGCGTGGCTGTTTGTTGGCCGTTGGATTTCTATCGCACGATCCTCGCTCGCGGAATGTTCGGACCCTCCAATTGTAATCGCCGCTCCGAGCCGCTGATTGAAATCCAACGCCACGAGCTACTCTAGTTGTTTTGAAACTCAGAGGACGTGGGACGATCTCGACCGTCCGAATAAATCTTAAACGGCCGCGATCGCCCTTGTTCTTCTTCTTCTTCCTCCTCTCTGTCGTCTTCCTCGCGCTTCGCAGCCTCCCGACAGCTTTGACCTTGTCGCGCCGCCTTGTCCCACCGCACGCCCCGGTCATGGCCATCATCGCTTTCGAGTCACCGCGTTCGTGCCCATATTCTCGGCTGCCCCAGCACGATCTCGTCTTCCGGAGGTGGCTGCGATGTCCGGAAGGGGGTCCTCTACTCCGTGCCCTAGCTTAAGCCCCTTAAGATCCCTGTGTCCTCCCTTGGCTTACCTTTCCTCGCGATCACCCTAACCCACCCACTTGGCGCCAAACTCGAATTCTCGAGAGATTGGTCCTCCGCCATTGTCGCCGTGGAAGCTCCACCGCGACTAGGGTGCTCCAAAGGCTTCTTAGACCTCCTTTTCTTTATCACGTGGACCTCCCGGTCATCCGAACCTACCCTTAACTTGAAATTGAATTGTTTCTCGTGAACAAGTTGAATTTGGGTTTTGGTCTTTGCGTCGAAAAGGGGATTTCATCGCCTCCACCGGTGAGTGTCTCGTCCACTCACGGTTCTCGACCACCTCCGACCATCGCGATCCTGTTCTTAGCATTATTTTGTCTTCGTGTCGCTCGAGGTGCTTGTCCGCGCTATCTTCCCCAACTCCGGTGAACTACCCGCCGCCAACCCACCTCCGAAGTTCCTCCGGTCCTCTCAGACTCAGTGAGCTCACTTGGGACCAGAGAGCTTAAGGACTAGCTAGTTTAGCTCGGGTGAAGCTTTTGCTGCTTCGGATTTTGCCGAAACCACCTCCGCTCCTCTCACGCCACGCCGGTTTCTATGCCACTCCGCCATGAGAATGGTACCCTTAGGTTCGCGATAGTATTGTGCACGTTTTGGTTTATTTGGCTTGCGCCGCCGCGCTTAGATCGCGCATGACGAGCCGCAGACCTTGACGCCGTTCGCACTTTGTCGCGAAATCGAAAAGTCCTCGACTCCTCGAGTTAATCCTAGCCGCTCATGACCACCCTAGGATTAGATCCGAGCCGTAAGTTATTTTCCGTAAGGCTTAGTCCTAGGACCTCCCTCTCGTGTAATCTCGACCGTTAAGATCACCCCAGATTAGACCTGTGCCGTTGGATGCGTTCTTTGAAATCTTTAAGTCTCGGGACCTCCTAGGTTAATCTCACCATTAAAGACCTCCATGGTTTAGCTCTTAGCCGTTGGATCCGGCTCGGTGAAAATCTTGTGCGCTAGGACCTCCCCTAGAGTCGATCCTAACCGTCTAAGACCACCACGGTTAAATCCTAGCCGCTTAGATCTTCCCCCGCGCGCAAAAGACCTCCCTTGGTCATTTTGCAAAGACCACCCTCTCGGTCCTCTTTGTAAAAGCCACCCTGGTCTTTACAAAGACAACCCAACTCAGACCTCTTAGGCTCAATCCTAGCCGTTCACGACCTCCCCGAGTAGATCTTGGCCGCCCAAGACCTCCTCGGTAAATCCCAACTTTCAAGACCTCCCCGTGAGATCTTGACCGCAAGAACCTCCTCGCTTGATCTTAACCGCCTACGACCTCCCTCACTTGATCGTGAATTAAAGACCTCCCTCCGAGATCTAGACCGTTGAAGACCTCCTCCGTGAGATCTTAGCCGTCCAGACCTCCCTCCGTAGGTTTAGCCTTAGGACCTCCCCTAGTGCTCGGGACCGTCAGATCTTGATCTAACGGTCACGACCTCCGTTAGGCGCGAGGTCCTCCTTTGCGTGCGCTGTGCATGCACTGGTCGTGGCCGTTGGATCTAATCTCGACGGCCCACGGCCTCTCCTTTTCCTTCAGATCATTTGGACCTCCCGAGAGCTCAAATTTTCTAAGTCTTTTAATGTTTCAAATTTCAAAAGTGCATAACTTTGTCATTTTAACTCCTTTTTTAACGATTCCAGTTGCTGTAGCTCTGTTGTAGAATGAACTTTAATCTGAGAATGAATTTAGGCACTGTTATGTAGCAGAAAATGATTTAAACTACATGATCTTGTTTAGTAAAAATGATGGTCTAGAAATTCATTAAAAAGTTGTAAAATGCATAACTTATTCTCTGTAATTCCAAACTGAGCAAACTAAGCTTTGTTAAAACCCACTAGGAATGTACTGTAATGTAGAATAAGTCTTCATATGATCCTTGCCAATGTAATTAATGATCTACTAGTTTTAGAACTTAGAAAAATCATAACTAATTCATTTCAACTCAAAATTGTGCAAACTCAGTTTTGCTGTTGTTAGGATAACCTTATCTACCTACCATAAAAATTTCAGGTTCCAGATCATTCTAGAAATTTTTGCCATAAACAGTAACCGAAATTAATTTTATTAGGATTTTTCAGTGAGAGAACTTAGTTTAGCCATAACTTTTCATGCTAAGTCCAAATGAAGTGTTTCTTGTTTCTAAAATTGTCTAAAATCAACCTCTAGCTGCTGTATAAATTTCATGGATTTAGATGTTCTTTGCTGTTGAGTTCCTTTTGGTGTTCTTCGCTCTTATTGGTTTTATCGCCTTTTGCATTAGGTTCGAAGAGTTTATTGAACCTGAGCACTCCTCTCGCAGCAAGAACAAATCCAGCAAGGCAAGCAGTTTGATCATGTTAATCCCAGTATTTTAAGTATTTATGTTGTTTACAAATTCTATGTATGCATTGCTAGTTTGTGTTAAACTATTGTCGTTAGTTGACCTACTAGATGCATTTCCTTAGTCAAATGATTATCCTCTACTACCGTGAGCCTAGGTTATTGCTGTGATTAGAACTCGTGGATGAGCTCTTGTCACTTAGTAGTTTGCGAATTAATTGCTTAGCCATGCTTAGTTCCGGTAGAAATGAGCGCTTATCGACTTGTCGATAACCTTGATCACATAAAACTTATTATGATTATGATTTCAGCCTTGCGCCATGTCTACTTATGAAAACTAAAACTGGAAACAAAATTATTTAGACTTGGGCACAATGGTAAGAGGGTGTGATTTTCGGGTGTGACTGGAATGGTGCCCGGGTCATTAAGGACCGAGTTACTTGCGCCACCGTGATCGAGTATTTTTGCGTATAACCACACTAGAGGTATGGGACCTCTTTGACTTAGTACTTTGGTGTATTGGTCGCAGTCGCAGGAGTCGCAGGAGGGATGGTGTTGGGAGCATTGTAGAGTCCGAAAGGCTCCCCCCCCCCCCTGTAACGGTTGGTTGTCTTTCGGCTGGCAATGTAAGCGTATGTGTTTTTATCTATACGAGTGGCTCGTGGTTAATACACAATATTGGAAAACGTCTCGTAGGACTTAGCCGTGCCGGCATACCTTCGGAAGTATGCTTTGTGGCTTAAAGGTCCCCGTGTGGGTACATTGGTACACCGCAGAGTTAGAACTATTCGAATAGCCTCGCCCTAGGTTATGGACACGCTCGGATACGCCCCGTGAGAACTAGACTACAACTTTTTAATTAAAACTTGATGGGTGGTACGAATCGGGGATTCGTGCTATGTTGTGGTGGCTATTGGGATGGTCACTTCTAGGTGGTTACTTGTATTTACCATTACTTCGCTGTTATTTCAACAATAAAACGGATTTGTAAACTTGCTTTCAAATGTATTACTTTATTGCAAATTAAAATTGGCTTTATGCAAATGAGACATATGACCTCCACTTAAATAAGCTTGCATGTAGCATATGAATAGGTCTCGCTATTCCACACGCGCCTTATGAGTACCTTTGTGTACTCGGCTATCTTGCTTAAATATATTTGTTGCAGAGGAAGAAGGTGAGCTCAAGGGCCTCACTCGTGAGTTGTGCTGTGGTAGTCTCAGAGGCGTCTAGCTTGGCGGCCCGGTCGGTTGCCTTGTGGGTTGTGTGGCTAACCGGTCGACTTTTGTTCTAGCCATCTTATGGCACCTTTTGCTTCCGCTGTCATCCTTGTATATTGTTCTATTTGGCCGGTCGGCTCTTTTGTAATAACTTTACTTTATGTATGTCGTTGTTGAACTTAGCGATGTATGTTGTATGGAAATGATGTGTAATTTTGTGATGATGTGCATATGCTGCAATTCTGGGAAGTATATGTCCATCGAGGCTTAGAATGTTTAATTAGTAATGCTAGAACCATTTGGAGGTTAAGTGTTACTAGTTAAATATTCCGGGTCCTCACAGTTTCCCTTGTGCCGTGGGCTTTCCTTCTCTTAGCTTCATGCGCCATCTTTTGACCACGCACTTGATGCTTCCTTTGACGCCAATGCAACCCATGCTGTCATGCCACTGCATATCTTTCTTGACCGTCCACATGCGCTAGGGTTTTATCCCAACAGCACGTTTCCTCTCTTTGGCCGGTCTCCCCATGCACCCTCTCGTCTTTCATAACTTCTTGCTTTCCCTTTTGTTGCAAAACAGCACGAATATAACAAATTTGAGAGAGCGATAATCCCTTATAAACCAATGCTTTGGTAGTGCTTACGGCGGCATGAACTAATCTTGTTTATAGTCCATGTTTTTCACGTACAAGACACTGTGTAGCTGTCACGTAAGTGTTTGATTGTGGTTCATGTGTTGCATGTAGTATAGATGCACGTTGCGACTGACCTGGTATGTTGGCGCACGATGCGGTCGTGATCCAGGAGAAGCGGATCGGGAGTTAGCGTTGAGTACGAGTAACTCACATCATAACCAGTAGAACTTGGAGATATGTTATACAAGCATCTCTATCCTAATCTTATTAGGGTACGTACAATGCAGGGTGTTTATACATGAATGTTTTTTTTAAAAAAGAATATAGCTATATCATCAGGCACTTATGCAAAATTCATTTTCTCCAATGCAAACATCTTTTTATAGGTGATTAGATGTTGTGTATCTATTAATTAGATATAGTTATGTATATAAACACTCGTTAAGCACCGGTGCCTACTTAAGCATCAATGCTACAAAATAAGCACCTTATCTGTCCTACGTGGTAAGAAAAATCAGTTTTTATTTGCTAAGCAGCTCTCTAAACACCCGCATGGTACATGCTCTTAGGATTATGATTCCTATTTCAATTTAGAGGAGAATTAGAGGACACTTTACAAAGCCATAAGGAGTAGTCATGGTGAACACATGTAATAGCCTAAAATCCCTAAGTCGATTAGTTAAGCAATCTAATGTGCATTTCTGAAATTGTGGACTTTGAAAAACTTTTTGTGTAAACCTTATGTTGGAAATCCTTCGGTTTTGAAGACTAGAATTTAAACCTAGAAATCAATTACTTCTTCTCCAATTCAAAAGCTCATATTGATTTTGGGGCAAAACTAAAAAGGTTTCCATTGTGTGAATGTTTTAGCTGGATTCTATATTCTCCGATATGCTTGTTTGGATTTTCTGGAATTTTTGGAGCTTATTTGGTTCCCTATTTAATTTTCTTGTTCAAAATTTGAATTTGAATTTAAAACGCAAACCAATAGGAAAATAAAATAAATGGAATTGAAAATTAAAAATCTAAACTCAGCATAAATATTCTAAATATAGATTGAGGAATTAATTAAAGCATGTTTGCAACTTTCTCATATCAAGTAATAATAATCAATATTTAATCGCATGGTTTGAAAGTCTGCATTTAAATTTAATTATTTTATTTTTATAGCTTGATTTGCATGCATCACAAAAATTATATTATTATGCATGCATTAGTATCCTCGCTTTCTTTTCCGGTTCGACCGGCTCCAGATGTTTCGCTCTGCATGTCTATTTTTTCCAACTTCTCTCCTCGTAATCACAACCAAAACCAAAAATCGTGAAACACATGTTATACCGCTATGATCATCGCTCTTGAGAGCTGCCCATTTTAGCAACTAGCTCACGCATGAGAGGTCATTGGAGTGAGTTGGAGAAAAAGAAAAAAATGCATTGCTATTTATTCCTGTCATTTCATTTTCCAACAGAGCCACTACACAACCATTTCTTTTTCACCTCCCAGCCGAACCACCCTTCCACCCATGCAATCTTTCTTTTGTTTGTGTGTTCACCTCACCATTGCACACCACTGCCTTTCCCATTTTTTTTAGCACAGCCGAATCCTTCCCCCACTGCCATCCATTGCCATTCTTTATTCCTAACCACTGCAATGCCTAACCGAACACATGGGAAAAAAAATACTATAAGACCTGATCCACAACTCCATCAATATAGACCAACTCCACTACGTGACACATGTCTTTTCACGAATCTTAAAACGTGACATGCTAGCCTTCAGTATTCAATTCGTGAAAATTCATATCAGTGTTTTATAAGGCTGTGCGTTTTGAAATTCATGAAAAGACACGTATCACATAGTGAAATTGATCTACATTAATAGAATTGTGGACCAGATTCTATAAGAGTTTTTTCCCGAACAAAGCACCACCCACTGCTTTCCATGCCCAGCCAAATCAAACTGCCATCTATCTCTTCTCCCAACAGAGCACTCCCATCCTTTCTTTGTCCCTCACGCCGCTTCTCTTTGCTCCCCACCAACACAGCACCCAAGGCCAACTCTCAGCATTTCTAGTCTTCCCAAGCTCCTCTTTTGTACATGTTCATTTCATTTCTTCTCTCCATCCAATCACTCCAAAGAACATAAAATCTGCTCATGCATGCTATGACATGGTGTTCCTCATCTCATAAGCATCCCACCCTTACAATTAGTTTTCGCATGCGAGTTCGTTTTAATATTTTGCGAGAGGAGAGAGGGAGCTAGTGTGTGGCACACACTGTGCTAGTAGCACTGTTGCCAGGCAGCATGGCGCAGCAGCCCGGAGCTTGTTGCAGCAGCTCGGTGGCTTGTTGTGGCCGGACAAGAAGAAAGGAGCTAAGGTGCTGCATGCATGGCCAGCGAGCTCGGCGCAGGCTTGGTGGTGCACTGGTGCACGCGGCCCAGCACTCGGGTGCGCAGCGGAGGCGCGGCGAGGTGGCCGGCGCCCAGCGCGCGGCGTCGACGCGGCGAGCAGTGGTGGCCAGTGGCTTGATGTCGCGACCGAGGCGAGGGGGACGGCGACACGAGGCTGGCGTGGCGCTGGCCAGTGGCACGGCCGACGCGAGGAGGCAAGGCCCGGGCGTGCGCATCGGCACCGTGAAGCGGCTCAGCGCGGTGCATGCAGCCGAGCCGTGTATGCAGGCGGCCGGGCCCGACGGCGGCGCGACCCTTCGGCTCCATGCGACGCTGAGACGGCACCATGGGGCGGGGACAGCTTACTGCATGTATGTCGGACATGCATGCGAGCTGCGGCTCCGTAAGGGTGATCGAGAACGCGGCGTCGAGAGAGGAGCCGAGACCGTGAGAGCAAGGCCGGCGCATGCATGTATCATGCATGTGGCACGGCAGCCCCGGACAGTGCGGCGTGGGTCGGTAGCAGCTCGGGACGCGGCGTCGAGGGAGAGCAACGACGGGAGACGGCGCATGCATGCGGCGGTACCGCGGACGTGGACGCGGATGAGAGGCCGAGCTCGGACATGGACGAAATCAGCGACAACTACAGCGGATGCGGCGGTGGTAGTCGGATGCCTAGCACGTGGCGGTAAAATCTTTGTTGCATTCTCATCAAAAGCATGGTATTTTATTATTCTTGCACGCTTAAATGTGTTTGACAAATGGATGATTTATTTTAATTAGGAACTAATTGATCACTTAAAAATTTGCTTAACAAATGAATTTGTGGATTGGTAAGAAGTTTAGTTAACACACTATCTTAAAATGGATTAACAGAGAGAATGATTTGAGAATAGTTGAAAATAACAGCAGGCAATGAGCTTATGGCATTCAAATGCAATTAGGAAGTTAGGTTGAAATTAGTGGGCTATTGCACTTAATCATATAAATGCAAAAGCTAGATGGGAGGCAAGAATTGAATTTGTACAACCCTTGACATTGACCTTATTGTAACAGCCCAAATTTCAAATTTCAGTAAAAATTAAAAGTTTATTTATTTTTGTGGAATTTTTTGATTTTTTAAAAAGCTTTTATTAATATTTTAAAGCCAAAACAAATTTATTTGCAAATTAAAAGCCAACATAAAGTTGAAAATAATTTTATTAAGTCCAAAATAAGTATGGGAATTTCTGAATTTTTCCATAATTTTGGAACTATTTTACTATTTTCTAAAGCCTAAATGAATTACCAGAATTTAAACAAATAGAAAAGCAAAAGAAAATCCAAAATAGTTTTGGGCGAAACCCAACGGCCTCGGCCCAAACCTCCTCCTGCATGCCCAACGGCCCACGCCGCGCTCTCTCTCTCTCTCTCATCTCTCTCTCTCAACCATTGGATTAGAATCCAACGCCACATTTCCTCTCTTTTCACCTCGCGTAACCCCGGCCGTTAGATCAAAATCAACGGTCAGATCATGATGTTCATTCGGGAGGCCCGAATGATTCAATCAACATGAGCCCTCCGATCTAAATCCAACGACCACAATCTAACCCCACTTATTTCCTTTTCCTTTCTTTTCCGTCGCTGACGAGTGGACCCCACTTGTCGCGTCTTCTTCAACCTCCGCCTTCGCCTCGTGAGTCAACCGCCATTTTCGAGAATCGGAGCTTCGCAAACGCCCGATTTCAACCTCCCGATCTTCGCAGATACGCACGACCGCGCCCACCTCCGCCGCATTTCCATGTTCTCCCTCCTTCTCGCGCCGCTTTACCCACTAACGCCACGAACGCCGCAAATCGCCAACCGCCGACGATCCCCACCTCTCCACGTCACCTGAACCTCCCGGCGCCTATAAAAGGACGCCCGTGAGCCCCTTCTCCTCCTCCACCTTTCCTCACTCACTCCTCCTCCTCCTTCGTGTCGCACGACCAAGATTGAAGCTCGCCGAACTCTCGCTTCGCCTTCTCCGCCGCAAGCCACTCCCGCCACCCGACCACGCTTTGTCATCGCCACGCTGCCACGGCCGGTGCGCGCCACTCACTTCGCCGAGGACCTCGGCGCCTACTTCATCGAGCCGTGCAAACGCCGCCGCCAAACCTCGCCACGACGACCAAACGCTCGCCCCACCGCCCCAAGGTAGCACATCAGATCCTCGTGTTCCTCTCGCTTGGTACCACTCACGCACTCTCGCCGTGGCGAACGCCGGGAGTCTCGCCCCGACGCCGGCCGCCGCTGGTTTCACGTGACTCGCCACGGACGCCACGATAGTGCCACCAGCCCCAAATGCCTAGTCACCACGCGTGGACACACACGCGGCATACGCCGCTTAGCACACCGCGACACGCACCGCGGCCGCACCGAAGCCCACCGTGGTCCGCTGATCGACCATGGACTCGCGCTTGACCAGGGGCCCACATGTCGTTGTCTCAAAAGAATTTCCTTTAGAAAATAAATCGCCGGAAATTCATTTTCGAAGTCGACGCCACTTTGCTAATAAATAGCTTTTTCAAGAGAAAATAATCTGAAATCCAATTAAATTTCAGATTTAGGTTAAAACTTAAAATTCATAACTTTGCAAATGAACTCCAAATTGGGTGATTCAAATTGCAAAATTTATATAAAATTATAATCTAGCTAACCAAACAAAAATATTTCAATTTGGAGTTAATTTGAACTATTTTTTGAATTTATTTGAATTTGAATATTGAATTTGTCGATTTTCACGCTTAGACTTTCGACTTCGAGAGTTCGATCAATCAAGATTTAGAATTCCAAGACATCGACTCAAGGCAAGTTACATCATTGACCATATTTCCCAAGATTTTAAGTTATTTTCAACTTTTAAAGTATTTATTGCATGCATATGTTGTATAAATATTTTAATGTCCTGTTTTACATATAGTTACTCCCATGTCTTATTGTATGGCCAATTTGGATATTGTACTTGACTACCTTGACACCATAGAAAAAATATTACCAATATTAGACACATGCTTAGTTAGGCTGGTTTATACTTAAAGAATTTGGGAGGGTTTCACCAAATTTCTTACAAATTTGATTCAAACTTGACATTGTGGTATTGTTTTACCACATGGATTTATAAGAGAGTTTTATTCAAATAAAATCAAAAATGGATTTGGACTTGGGCGAAATGGTCGGAATGGTGGGTGCAGGTTTATGCACGGAATTGATCTGGTTAAGATTAAGGCCCATGGTTTGTAGGAATGACGCCTAAGTCAATTGAGGACCGGTCTTTGAGCCGCTTAATGCTATGCCTTAACAGTACTACCACATGTCCTGTATGGGCAGGATTTGGCTAATTTATTTGTGATGTTCTAGTGTATTTATGTCACGTGATTATGTGGGTGTCGGTTAGACGTTTTATTCCCACTTGGCGCAAGAGGGGGCTTTCGGAGGACGGTTTGTCCAAAGGAGCGAAACCTTAGCAGGCATAAGTATACTAGGACAGAACATTGTAAAGGCCTCGTGGTAATTGCTCAGTCACACGCCTACGGAAGTGTGAATTGGCCGACATAACGAGCATGTCACCTGTGTGGGTAAAGTTGTACCAACTCTATAGAGTAGAAACTATTCGAATAGCCGCATTCATGGTCATGGACATGCTAGCAGGGCCACTTAAAGTTAGAATTGTTTTTGGTTTTTAAAATGCTTTATTAAATGTTGAGGATGGTTAATCCTTATGAAAAATTTGAGCGGGAAGCCAAGTATTAGGAGGGGATCCTTCACTTTATCATTGGATGTTATCCACAGTATATCATTGACATTTCAAAAATATGATTCTAGCCATAATATAAAATCCGCGCTTAGAAAGTACTATGTCTATTTAAACTGGAAATGATGTTTATGCAAAATAACCCCTGCCATACTCACTTGTTACCCTATGCATGCATTTGAATTCAATATTGTGTAACTTGCGAGCACGGTTGTGTGCTCATTCCTTGTCAATAAATCTTATTCAGAGAAGACTTCTACCCCGACGGTGAGGATCCGGACGAGTAGGCCTTTTGACCAGCATTTATTGTGGCGCATCGTGGTGGCTCACCTCTATTATTATGTTTCACTGTGTTTATCATTTGATATTTGATATTGTTATTCGACTCGCTTGTATTAAACAATTATTTATTTAATGTCATTTACGCTGTGATATGATTGTGATATCCTTTTGTGAGACTGTACACTGAAATCCCGGACCGGTGTATGAACACAGAATTCGGATCCTTCGCTCCCGTTCGACAAAGTGGTATCGTGAGCCATATCGATCGTAGGTCATGGCCTACAGAGAAATGGCAAAACCATTAGGACTATTTTCAAAATTTAAAATTATTTACCTGTCTTCCAGTCTTACTCTTCCTTTCTCTATTAAAAGATTTCTAAACTCTTGTCTCTTCTAAAATTGTAGATGGCCGAGAGACCACCCGCATCTCCCATGGAATCTTTTGCCGAGAGTGGGCGGATATAATCGTGGAAGATGATGCAAGATCTAAGTTTCAAGAAGAGGCCCACATACCAAGGATACAAGTATATCGTGGGACAGCAGGAGCGCCGGAGAGTGGAGATTATCCTCTACTCTAACTTGGCGCGGACACGAAGTTTCCACATCTTCGACGCCTAATGCGTCGGAGACCTTCATCGACAGAAGATCCAAGACGCAGCAGGAAGCCGTCACGACTTCATATAACGTGATGACGACGCCTCTGGATATCAGATTCCAAGATTATCCCATGCACATCCCCACCCGCTAGGTAGTGCTTTCACCACGATAATGAGGATACACCGGAGATCACCCATCGTGGAACTAGCCAAGGCGATGGACTACGCCCGTAACACCTCGACGAGCTGTACTTAGTCCAGGGAGATTGGAAGCAACAGAGGAGAAGTTGAGGGCAACCGGGTGCACTAGCTCTACAAGGCAAAGCAAGGCAGCACTTGAACTCCCCGACATACACCCCATCCACGCCATAGATATTGACTTTGCCCTTTATAGATATTGCTTTTCCCTTTAGCTCGTTTGTTAGCTGCTAATTATAAGCTACTAACCTTTTGTGGTAGCCATAATCAAATGAATAAAATAAAGAACTACTTTGAAAAAGGAAAATTTGATTCTTTGGCTTGTATTTGTTTGCTTTTGGGCTAATATAAACTTATTCTCCCTTAGATCTGTCTTTCTTCTCTTTCCTAAGTCCTTGAAAATTCAGCAGATGGTGAACACTGCACGGAAGTGACAAGACTCCAAGGCCGTGGCAACGAACGCGCGATTACCGGGAGCAACCCAGCAAAGCAGCCTCTCCCACCGCCAAAGAGAGGGACCTCGATTGGCAACAAATGATGGCCAACCTGACTCCACCTTATCGACTTGCCGCCCGGGCCGCCAAAGAACTCGTAACATCCAAGCCGCAGCAGCAGCCATCGCCGCCACTCAGCACCAAAGACACCTCTCGGCGGTGACTATGTCGAATTCATGTGCATGCGTCCTCCGACCTTCTCCAGCAGCACCGAGCCGATGGATGCTGACGATTGGCTTCGGGCCATCAGGAAGAAACTTGACATCACGCAATGCACAGACCGCGAGAGGGTCCTGTTCGCCTCTCACCAGCTCAACGGACCAGCTTCGGAGTGGTGGGACAACTTCTGCATCTCCCACGCCAATGCCCAGGCCATCTCGTGGGATGAGTTCGTGAGAGCTTTCCGTCATGCCCATATCCCTACCGGCATGATGACATTGAAGAAAAAGGAATTCCATGCCCTGCGCCAAGGCAATCGTTCGGTGAGCGAGTATCTTCACCGATTCAACCAACTGGCCTGCTACGCTCCAGGTGATGTAGCCCGGGACGAGGACCGACAGGAAAGGTTCATGGAGGGGCTTAATGATGATATCTCCGTCCAACTGATCTCTCAGAACTTCACCGACTTTCAGCAGTTGGTGGACAAGGCGATTCGCCAGGAGGCCAAAGACCAGGAGATGGAGAACCGCAAGTGGAGGATGGCCGCCCAGAAGTTCAATGCAGGAGGTCTTCCCAAGCCTCGATTCATTCAGCCGCAGCCACCGCAGTGTGGAAAGTTCCAGTCTTCCACCTCCCGAGTTCCAGCAGTGCAACTGCCGCTTCAACGCCTCCAACTTCGCAGCAACGCATCAACTGGAGGGCAATTTCAGAAGAGCTCCGCCTTCACCGCAGGAGTGACCTGCTTCATTGCAACAAAACGGGCACTACGCCAACAGATGCCCTAAGAAGCGAAGCAGGCGGCACCTTCCAAGTCAAGACTAGGAGCTACAACATCATCGGCATTGCAAAGCCGCTCAGACAATTTATCAAGGGACGTGTGAACCACGCCACACCGGGAAGCACAGCAAAGACCGGATGTCGTTCTTGGTATGTTTCTTGTGAATTCAGTACCAGCATCAGTTCTATTTGATTCCAGAGCTTCACATTCTTTTGTCTCAAATAAGTTTGTGGGTAAAAATGGGTTACCTATATCTTCCTTAACCAATCCTATGATAATCCATTCCCGTGCTCTTAAATGAGGACTAGTTCTCTATGCCCGAACCTCACTCTTGAAATATCCGGAGTATCCTTCCTAGCAGACTTGATAGTCTTACATTCCCAAGGTTTGGATGTCATTCTCGGAATGGACTGGCTAGCCAAGAATCACGGACAAATAGACTGTGCCAATAGGTCTATCACTCTCACTAATGGAGAAGGAATTTCAGTTGAGTTCAAGCCCAAGACTTGCACCAATGGAAGTTCCATCCTCACCAGCATGAAGGAAGTGAAACTTGAAGACATACCTGTAGTACAAGAATATTCCGATGTCTTTCCTGATGATCTACCTGGCATGCCACCGGATAGGGATGTAATGTTCTTAATTGACTTAGTCCCAGGGACAGCTCCAATATCGAAGCGACCCTATAGAATGCCAGCCAATGAGTTAGCAGAATTGAAGAGACAGATTGAAGAATTACGAAGCAAAGGGTACATCCGACCCAACTCATCACCTTGGGGAGCACCAGTACTATTCGTCAAAAGAAGGACAATAGCATGAGGATGTGTGTTGATTACAGATCACTCAATGAGGTGACGATCAAGAACAAGTATCTACTACCCAGGATAGATGATCTGTTCGACCAGCTGAAAGGAGCCAGTGTCTTCTCGAAGATAGATCTGAGATCTGGCTATCACCAACTGAAGATCAGACCAGAAGATATTCCAAAGACAACCTTCACCACCAAATATGGACTGTACGAATTCACAGTGATGTCCTTCGGTTTGACGAACGCCCCTGCTTACTTCATGAATATGATGAACAAAGTGTTCATGGAATTCTTGGATACGTTTGTGGTTGTTTTCATCGATGACATTCTCATCTACTCAAGGATGAAGAAGAACATGAGAAGCATCTCGAATGATTCGACAAGCTCGGGAGCACTGACTTTAGGCCAAATTCAGAAAAGTGAATTCGCTAAGTCAAGTGGCATTCCTTGGACATATTGTGTCACAGGAGGAATTGCGTGAGATCCTGCCAAGGTTGAAGCGGTATCGATTGGAAGCAACCCAGATACCACCGAGGTGAGAATTTTCCTTGGACTAGCGGGTTATTATTGCGTGTTCATTGAAAATTTCTCTAAGATTGCAAGACCCATGACCAAGCTTCAAGAAGGAAAAGAAGTTTGAATGGATGATGCTTGTGAGGAAAGTTTTCAAGACTCAAGAGGAGATTAGTCTCAACACCTGTGCTAGTCTTACCTGATATCCGTAAGGATTTTGAGATCTTCTGTGACGCATCCCGTCAAGGTCTCGGATGTGTATTGATGTAGGAAGGCAAAGTGGTGGCTTATGCCTCCAAACACTTGAGGCCACATGAAGGAAATTATCCGACACATGATCTTGAGTTAGCAGCGATTGTGCATGTCTTGAAGATCTGGCGGCATTATCTCATTGGTAATCGCTGTGAGATTTTCACGGATCACAAGAGTCTGAAATATATCTTCACGCAGGCCGAATTAAACCTTCGACAGAGAAGATGGCTGGAGTTGATAAAAGATTATGATCCGGGAATTCACTATCATCCGCAAAGCAAATGTAGTTGCGATGCCTTGAGCAGAAGGCCTATTGTAATACCATGATGGTGCGTATGATCACCGAACTACATGAAGAATTGAAGCGTCTAAACTTGAGATTGTCACAAGGTTGTGTGAATGCTTTGGAAGTACAACCAACTCTTCAAGGTCGATCGAGAAAAATAACTAGAAGATGAAGACATCAAGGAGATCAAGAAGAATATGCGAAGAGGCAAGGCTCCGGATTCATCAAGATGAATAAGGAACTGTATGGTTTGGGAACCGCATTTGTGTGCCTAACCAGCAGGAGTTAAACAACACTCAAGGAGGCTCATGAATCGCCTCTACTCCATTCACCCCAAGCACCAAGATGTACCAAGATCTAAAGGAGAAATATCGTGGTCAAGATGAAGCGAGAAATTGCCTGAGTTCGCGCTCACTGTGATATGTGTCGCCGAGTTAAGGCGTAACATCGAGACCACTGGATTATTGCAGCCATTACTAATTCCGTAATGGAAGTGGGAAGAAATTGGCATGGATTTCATCACGGACTTCCTAGAACCCAATCGTGATATGATTCTATCTCGTAATAATTGATCGGTTGACTAAGGTAGCACACTTCATCCCCGTCAAGACTACATACAAAAGCAGTCAGTTAGCAGAATTATATGTGGCCAAGATTGTCTGTCTGCACGGAGTACCTAAGAAGATTGTGTCCGATAGAGGTTCCCAGTTTACATCAAGGTTCTGGCAGAGTCTGCATGAATCCTTAGGGACCAAACTCAACTTCAAGATGCTTATCATCCTCGCATGCATGGCCGACTAACGCACCAACCAAGTTCTCGAAGATATGCTCCGAGCCTGTGCCCTGGAATTTGGACAAAGTTGGGACAAGAATTTGCCGTATGCAGAATTCTCATGTAACAATAGCTATCAAGCCAGTTTGCAAATGGCTCTATTTGAAGCTTTGTATGCAAGAAAGTGCAGAACTCCACTTCTATGGGATGAAGTAGGAGAACATCAGCTCTTTGGATCTGAGTTAATCAAAGATGCTGAAAGTAAGGTGAAAGCCATAAGAGAACATCTGAAAGTGGCACAAACCCGACAAAAGAGTTATGCTGATAACCGACGGAGGGAGTTAAACTTTGAAGTAGGAGACTTGGTCTATCTCAGAGTCACTCCACTCAGAGGAGTAAGAAGATTTCGGACAAAAGGAAAACTTGCACCCAGATTTGTGGGACCATACAAAATTCTAGCCAAAAGAGGTGAAGTTGCATATCAACTTGAGCTGCCAGAAGCCTTGTCAGCAGTGCACAATGTCTTCCATGTATCCCAGTTGAGGAAATGTCTGCAAACACCAGAAGACCATACCTTCCTGGAAAGCTTTGACCTTCGAGAAGATCTCACCTACGTGGAGCGACCAATTAAAATTCTAGATGTCGCAGAACGTGTTACCAGGAGCAGGATCATCCGATCATATAAAGTGCAGTGGAGTCATCACCCGGAAAGTGAAGCCACCTGGGAAAAAGAAGAGGACCTCAAAACCAACTACCCCGATCTCTTTGCTGACCAAGCCTGAATCTCGGGGTCGAGATTCCCTTAAGGGGGGTAGGTTTATAACAGCCCAAATTTCAAATTTCAAAAAATTAAAAGTTTATTTATTTTTGTGGAATTTTCTCATTTTTTTAAAAGCTTTTTTATTAATATTTTAAAGCCAAAACAAATTTATTTGCAAAATTAAAAGCCAACATAAAGTTGAAAATAATTTTATTAAGTCCAAAATAAGTATGGGAATTTTCTGAATTTATCCATAATTTTTGGAACTATTTTACTATTTTCTAAAGTCTAAATAAATTATCGAATTTAAACAAATAGAAAAGCAAAAGAAAATCCAAAAATAGTTTTGGGTTGAAACCCAACCCTCTGCCCAAACCTCCTCATGCAGGCCCAAACGGCCCATGCCCGCCTACTCTCTCTCTCTCAACCATTGGATTAGAATCCAACGCCCACATTTCCCTCTCTTTTCACCGCGCAACCCCGCCGTTAGATCAAAATCAACGGCCAGATCATGATGTTCATTCGGGAGGCCCGAATGATTCAATCAACATGAGCCCTCCGATCTAAATCCAACGACCACAATCTAACCGCACTTATTTCCTTTTCCTTTCTTTTCCGTCGTTGACGAGTGGACCCCACTTGTCAGGTCTTCTTCAACCTCCAGTCTTCGTCCTCAGTGAGTCAACTGCCATTCTCGGAGAATCAGGAGCTTCGCAAACGGCCCGATTTCAACCTCCCCGATCTTCGCGTATACGTGCACGAGACCGCGTCCACCTCCGCCGCATTTCCCCCATGTTCTCCCTCCTTCTCCGCGTCAGTTTTACCCACGAACGCCACGAACGCCGCAACCGCCGCCGCACGATCCCCACCTCCTCCACACCACCTCGGAACCTCCCAGCGCCTAGAATAGGACGCCCCGCGAGCCCCTTCTCCTCCTCCACCTTTTCCCCTCACTCACTCCTCCTCCCCTCCTTCGTGTTCGCCGGAATTCAAGATTGAAGGTCTTCGGCCGGAACTTCGTTCTTCGTCTTCTCCGGCGCCGTCAAGCCACTCCTGGCCACCCCGACCACGCAAGCCGGTGCACCCACTCACTTCGCCGGAGGACCCTCGGAGCGCCTACTTCACCGGAGCTGCAAACACCGCCGCCAAACCTCGCCGCCGACGACCAAAACGCCGCCCGCCGCCCAAGGTAGCGATCAGATCCTCGTGTTCCTCTCGCTTTGGTACCACTCACGCACCTCGCCGTGGCGTAGAACGCCGGTGAGTCTCGGCCCCGACGCCGCGCTGCCAGGTTTACGTGGCTCGCCACGGACGCCATGATAGTGCCACCTTAGCCCCAAATACCTAGTCACCACACGCGTGGACACACACATGGCATACGCCAAAGACACCCGCACACGCAGACATCGTGGCCGCACCGAGCCACCGTGGTCCGCTGATCGACCATGGACCTGGCTCACTGACCAAGGCCCACATGTCGTTGTCTCAAAAGAATTTCCTTTAGGAAAATAAATCACCGGAAATTCATTTTCTGAAGCTGACGCGCTTTATGCAACAAATAGCTTTTTCAAGAGAAAAATAATTCGGAAATCCAATTAAATTTCAAATTTAGGTTAAAACTTAAAATTCATAAATTTTGCAAATGAACTCCAAATTGGGTGATTCAAATTGCAAAATTTATATAAAATTATAATCTAGCTAACCAAACCAAAATATTTTAATTTGGAGTTAATTTGAACTATGTTTTTGAATTTATTTGAATTTGAATATTGAATTTATCGATTTTCACGCTTAGACTTCGACGACTCCGAGAGTTCGATCAATCAAGATTTAGAATTCAAAGACATCGACCAAGGCAAGTTACATCATTGACCATATTGCCCAGTATTTTAAGTTATTTTCACTTTTAAAGTTTTTATTGCATGCATATGTTGTATAAATATTTTAATATCCTGTTTTACATATAGTTACTCCCATGTCTTATTGTATGGCCAATTTGGATATTGTACTTGACTACCTTGACACCATAGACAAAATATTACCAATATTAGACACATGCTTAGTTAGGTTGGTTTATACTTAAAGCATTTGGGAGGGTTTCACCAAATTTCTTACAAATTTGATTCAAACTTGACATTGTGGTATTGTTTTACCACATTGATTTATAAGAGAGTTTTATTCAAATAAAATAAAAATGGATTTGGACTTGGGCGAAATGGTCGGAATGGTAGGTGTAGGTTTATGCACGGGATTGATCCGTTAAGATTAAGGCCCATGGTTTGTAGGAATGACGCCAAGTCAATTGAGGACCGGCCTTGAGCCGCTTAATGCTATGCCTTAACAAGACTACCACATGTCCTGTATGGGCGTGATTTGACTAATTAATTTGTGATGTTTTAGTGTATTTATGTCAAGTGATTATGTGGGTGTCGGTTAGACGTTTTATTCTACTTGGCGCAAGAGGACTTCGGAGGACGGTTAGTCCAAAGGAGCGAAACCTTAGCGGGCATAAGCATACTAGGACACAATATTGTAAAGGCCTCATGGTAATTGCTCACCACACGCCTACTGGCGTGAATTGGCCGACGTAACGAGCATGTCACGCCGTGTGGGTAAAGTTGTACCAACTCTATAGAGTAGAAACTATTCGAATAGCCGCGTCATGCAAATCATGGACATGGTAGCAGGCCACTTAAAGTTAGAATTGTTTTTGGTTTTAAAATACTTTATTAAATGTTGAGGATGGTTAATCCTTATGAAAAATTTGGGCGGAAGCCAAGTATTAGAGGGGATCCTTCACTTTATCATTGGAGGTTATCCACATGATATCATTGACATTTCAAAAATATGATTCTAGCCATAATATAAAACCGCTTAGAAAGTACTATGTCTATTTAAACTGAAATGCTGTTTATGCAAAATAACCCCGCCATACTCACTTGTTACCTTATGCATGCATTTGAATTCAATATTGGTGTAACTTGCGAGCACGTAAAGTTGTGCTCATTCCTTGCTAAATAAATCTTATTCAGAGAAGACTTCTACCTCGACGGTGAGGATCCGGACGAGTAGGCCTTTGACCTGCGATTTATCCTGTGCGCATCGTGTGGCTCACCTCTATTATTATGTCTCCGTGTGTTTATCATTTGACATTTGATATTGTTATTCGACTCGCTTGTATTAAACAATTATTTATTTAATGTCATTTACGCTTCGTGATATGCTTGTGATATCCTTTTGTGAGACTGTACACTGGAAATCCTGACCGTGTATGAACACGATAATTCGGGATCCTTCGCCCCGGGTTCGACACTTTTGCCTTGTTGTGTCAATGGATTAGTAGCACTAGGTCACGGATGGTTGGTAAAATTTGGTAAAGCAATTAGAGTTCAAGAATCATTAGTATATACTTAGAATAAAATTCATAACTAATTCAAATCAACTAAAAACGAAAATAAAAAGTTGTGATCATCATTGGAAAATAATTTATTTAAATACTATATTATTTATAATGAACTAATATAATTTTTTCTAAATTTTGGAACTCAATTCAACCCACACAAAATTCAAACTCTATTCAACAACCTATTCTAGGTTTGAATTTAAAATAAGAAAATAAATTATAAGCGCTTAGGTTTAAAACTTTTATGGGTACTAGGTTAGCCCAAAGAACCTCCCTAAAAATATTAGGATTTTATTTGCTATTTTATTTAGCTCGATTAAAGTAGGAGGGTTTCGATTTGAAGCCATCAACGGTATGGTTTCGACCAATCCAAACGGGCCTGATCTCTTAGTTTGGATGGTCCGAACTGACTCAACTCGTAATTTAAAAGAATCCAAATCGATTATTTGTACACTAAAATTCATATGACTTCAAAAATTCATATCTAATTCAAATCAACTCCAAATCCAGTGAAACCAATTTTGAAAATTTCATTTTAACTAAAATTTATTTTAAAATAAGTTTCAAACATGTCACTATCACAGAAAATATAGTTTTTCG
The DNA here is from genome assembly GCA_036346255.1 of Ampelocalamus luodianensis. Taxonomy (NCBI): domain Eukaryota; kingdom Viridiplantae; phylum Streptophyta; class Magnoliopsida; order Poales; family Poaceae; genus Ampelocalamus; species Ampelocalamus luodianensis. The sequence goes on from CM070618.1 coordinate 32,869,248, forward strand.
AAATTGATCAAAACTGAATTATTTTACACTAGAAATGCTTTTAACTTTGAAAATTCTTAGAAAATATTTCAACTCCAAATGAGTTGAACCAAATTATTTTGGCCTTATAATTTTATTCTCTATTTATATATGTAATCCTTTTCCCACTACTGTTTTGCAAATTTTTACTAAATAATTAAAATTCAATGAATAGTAACCAAGCTCCATTTTTGCAGCATTTTTCCAAGATGCTGATTTCCAAACTGCTATAACTCTCACATACTAAATCCAAATAGAATAATTCTTTCACCGAAATTCATCTAAAATCATGAACTACACAATGTATAATTTTCATGCATTTTGGAAGATATTGAATTTTTTGATATTTTCGGTGTTATTGTTCTTATACGATGTTTTTGTACATTCGTTAGTTTACGAAGACTCGAGTGTGATCGAGAGTGGTATTTAGTAGTACTTGGACCATCCCTAACAAAGGCAACCAATCCTCCTTTGATACACATTGAATTCTTATTTATATTGATTTTCAAGTATTCTATGCATTGCTTAATTTCAAATACTGTGTCAATTGGGTAGAATTAGTTATATCCTTTTGCTGCATTTGGCCTCCTTTGAAAGTTGTTTGCCCTATTACCTTGAATGATTAAGGTTATATGTTATATGGGTTTGTTTGCTAATTTGTAGAACGATGCTTAGCTGAGCTAGTAGTTGTAGTCGAAAGCGGTTGATGGAGCTAGTCCATCGGGCGATGGATTGAATCGAAGCTGGATGAAATTTGAAGATTATATGGATTGAATTATGTTGGATTGTCCATATCTTTGAATCTAGTTTTTGTGGACTTGTTGGGTGGGGTTGTAACAGCCCTAACTTAGGTTTGTATTCGAAATGTAAAATTTTGAGGAGAAATAAAACTTTGTTGTCTCTTCAAATCATTTGGAAGTTTTCCAAATTTTCCCTAGCAGTCTCCAATTTTCTAGAAATTGATTCTTGTGATTGGAAATTGTTGTCATCAAATTATTAGCCTTCAAACTTGTGATCATCCTCTGAAATTATTTTTCCTAGCATCTTGATCATCCTATCTACCTCCCTGAATTATTTCACAATTTTTAGATTTTGTTTGCTATTTCAAATGCCCAAGTCAACCCAGTTTAGAAATCTGGTCAAACCTCTGGACAGCAGCTTGTGAATTTTAGTGGGAAAAATCTATTGCATGAAAACCCTGGAAAAATTTCACAAGGTTGTCCTCTGTCCCTAGCAGCTACCATAAAAATTTCTGAAATTTTTGGAGCTCTGGAGCTACCTCTAAAAATTTCCCAAACCCTCTCTGTCTTTTAAGTCAAAACTAAAATCACTGCCTTCTGCTCGGACCCAACCTCGTGCTCGAGTCCGACTCGCACCGCTGGCTCGGCCGAACCAACTAGTTGCACCGCGCGCGCTCGATGGTCGTCACCGTCCGATGCGGATCGAACGGTTCACGGTGCGTATGCAACCGACTGTCCGAATCGCATACATCAATCTCGACCGTCCGTCTAGATCCAACGGTCTATGCACTCTTGATCGAAGTCTAACCACCTGCTCGCGCCGCACCGACTCGGGCCGCACCGCTTGCTCCCGCCGCTGACATGTGGGTCCCACCTACAAGCATCGACTCGCCTTCTCCGCACTCACCGGAGCTCACGGCCAGCAGCGCGCATGCTTGCACGCCCCGCTCGCCGCCACCTTTTTGTCCTCGTGTCACCGTGAAGCATCGCCGATCTCATCTACCCACCGAGCCCATCCACTACCCTTCGCGTCCATTTCGTGTTTTCTCCGCCCAAATTTCCTTTCCGCCGGAGAAGAACCCAGAGCAATGCCGCCGTGTTAGCGCCGCCTCGAGCCCGCCGATCGCACCGCCGTGATCCACTCTCCTCGCCGCATCCATTTTGCCCGCTCCGGAGCTCGTAGCACCCTGGAATCATCCGAGCCACTTCGCCGCCTCCGCCTCCGGTGATCTCGGCTCGCAAGCTTATTGGCGCTCGTGAGTTTCCACCGCTACTTGGTCCCTTAGGATCGCATCACCGGCTGTTGAGTCTAACCGTGACCTTGTTTCGCTTCTTTGGTGCATCACCGAGGCCGTGCGTCGCTTTCTTCTCAAACTCGCAAAGCGCCGCCGTGTCAATTCCGGCGCCACCGCCCTCCTCCATCATCAAGATCGGGCTTATCGCCTCGTGTCTCCGCGATCTCGTGGCGCACCTTCTCGGCTTCGCCGTCAGAAGGCCATCTCCGCAGCCGCACCTTCTTCTCCGCCTCCGTTCGCCGCCACCGCCGCGGATCTCGTGGGTCCGCCACCGCCGCCGAAGTTCGCTAGGTCCTTGCGAACCGAAGGTACCACTCTTTCGCCCGTAAACCTCCTGGTTTGCAAGATCGATGCGCGCCGCGCCACCGCGCTGCGTGCTCGCCGGTGAACCGCCGTGAAGATTAGTTTAACTCTAATCATGTCTACTTTGAGTCTCGATTTGTGGGGCCTCTTTGGTTAATCACGCCTAGAAATCGTTTAATCCAACCGTTGCATTTCACTTTGTGTCACCGCCATGTGGGTCCATGTTGTCGCTAGGTTTGTGTAGTTCGTTATGCGCTCCGATGGGAAGCGTATTTCACTGTGAGAGTGTTTTGGGTTTGCACCTTAGTGAGCCGAAGACGTATTCTTTGAATACGCCTTCGACGTCACTTTAGGCGGGTGCGCTGTCCTGGTCAGCGTTCGCGCGGGCCCGCTGTCAGTGTCTGGGGCTAGATAGCTGTGGGTAGAAAAAGGATTTAATGCTTTAGTATTTCTGTAATATGTTTTCAGTTGCACTGTTAATTCATTTGAACTTAGAAAATGCATAACTAATTCAATTTTTATCCAAATTGCATGAAACCAGTGCTGTTAATTTTCATTTTAAGTGTGCTACTTGATAAAATTAACTTCACCCATGTCTCTGTAGCAAAAATCTGTTAGCTAATAAAATGATGTCTTATGTATCTTCTAAATTAGAAAATGCATATCTCTTCCAATAATTGTCCAAATTAAATGAACCCAATTGTAAAATTTCAATTTCAGTATACTAACTATTAGGATAGGTTTTATACACTGGTTCTGTTCATGAGAATTTGTTAAGTATTTAACTAGTGCTTTGATGTGTTTATAACTTAGAAAATTCATAGAAAATTCTTAATAACTTAAAATGATTTGTCTCTGCTTTCTTAAATTTTGTTATGTCATGCTTAGGCTGTGTGTGAGTTTTGGCTTGTTTTGATGTTGTTGTATGTTTGAGTTTTGTCGGTGTTATTCGTTCTTATTTGTCGTTATGTTCGATCGTTAGGCTTCGATATTTGCGCAACCCCGAGGACGATCCTCCATAACAACTTGAGCAATGCAGCCAGCGTGCAAGCGCTTGATCATGAAAATCCCAGATTTTAAAGTCTAATATTTTGTTTCAATTGTATGTATGCATTGCTTAATTTGTGTTAAATTGTTTAGTTAAATCCAGAGTCGCATATCCTATAGACAAAATGTTGATCTCTACTACCGAGCCTAGGTTATTTGCTGTGATTAGAGGTCACTGGATGATCTCTTGTCACTTAGTAGGTCCGGTCAACTTGCTTAGACATGCTTAGCTATCGGTAGAACTCAAGTGTTATCGACTTTAGTCGGTAACCTTGATCACACAAAATTTACTACAACTTTATGTTTCAGATTTCGCTATGTTTAATTGCAAAACTAAAAATGAAAACAAAATGATTTGGACGCGGCACAATGGTAAGATTGGTGTGATCTTTTGGGTGTGATCGAAAGGTGCCCGCCAATTAAGGACCGAACATCTTGTGAGTGAATTTTTATCCAGTATTTCGCGCATAACCACACTAGAGGGTATGGGACCTCTCTTGACCTAGTACTTTGGCGGTATTGGTCCCGGTCGCAGGAGGTCGCAGAGGGATGGAGGTGGGAGCATGGTAGTTGTCCCAAAAGCTTTATCCTCGAGTGGGTAGTTGTCTTTTCGGCTTTACCATGTAAGCGTATGGGTTTCATCCATACGAGCGCACGGGTCGATACACAATATTGGAAAAATCTCGTAGGACTTAGCTGTACAAAGATACCTTTGGAAGTGTGCTTTGGCTTAAAGGCGTCCAAGTGTGGTATGCAGTGGTACACCTCGCAGGTTAAAACTATTCGAATAGCCTCGCCCTAGGTGATGGACACGCTTGGGTAAGCTTTTCAAGAGTTAGACTACAACATTTAAATTAAAACTTGATGGGTGGTACGAATGGGATTCGTGCTATTGTGGTGGTGACTATTGGGATAGTCACTTCTAGGATGTTTTTACTTACTCTTTTGTTATTATTACTTTTCTTGTATTTCAACATTAAAAATGAATTGCAAACTTGCCTTTAAACTGTATTACATTATTGCAAATGAAAATTGGCTTTATGCAAATAAAACATATGGCCTCCACTAAACAAGCTCTGCATGTAGCATATGAACAGTCCGCTAGTTCACACGCGGTCTTATGGTACAAAGACAATCTTTGTACTCGGTGCTTTGCTTAATGTTTTGTTGCAGGAAGAAGGTGAGCCTCGTGGTCCTCACTACGTGAGCTGTGTTGCCGCTTCTGGACGACTAGACTTGGCGGTCCTCGATGCCTTGTGGGTTGAAGGCACGCACGATTGGCTTTGTTTATAGTCATCTTATGGCACTTTTGCTTCCGCTGTTTTTCTCATTGTTATTTGTGTATCACGCGGCACGGCCATTGTCCGTAATATCTCTACTATTTGTTTATCTTCCGCTTAGTAGTGTTGTGTTTGGACTCTATGTGTGGAATGGAGTTGATGTCTAATTTTGTACCGGTGTGTGTATACTGCTCGGGAAGTATACATATCTCGAGGATCAGCTTAATTGATTTGTGATGCTAGGACCGTGGTTGGTTAAGCATTACAAACCAAATAAACCGGGTCCTCACAGGGTTGTTGTGTGTTGGACTTAGATGGGTGATAGGGTGATGAAGGGAGGTTGTCCCGATTCATGTAGCCCCGTCTCGGGTATTTGAGGACCGACTGTGATGTGATGAACCAAGTTTTACGTAACCATATGTCGGGATAATGGTGAAGGCTTTGCTAATAATTTGTTGTGTGTTAGCTATCAAAACATAATTAGATTGATAATTATTGTTATTCTTAATTGTTGTGTTGTCAATCTAGTGGGGTATGTTAAGTGTCGCTCTTACTTTGCCCTTAAGGGTCTCTTGTGCGCAAGAGACTTACTTACACATGGGGTTCACCTGTGGTTCAGTGACCGCACCGCCATGGGATCTATTTCCTCGGGTGGTTTGATAGTTAGAACATGGCATTGTAACGACTTTGTTATGATATCTCAGTCACACTCCAAAGGAAAAGTGCTTTGGCCGACATTAAGAGGTATTCATATCGTGTGGGTAAAGCTGTACACCTTCGCAGAGTTTATAAATCTATTCGAATAGACGTGTCCCCAATCATGGACATCACTTGTGGAAAGCATGCACGTTAGTTTATGGGTTTGGGTTGGGTTATGTTGATAGGTCATGTGTTAACTTGTTCAGATCTTGTCATGAACGGAAGTTCGCGTGTTGATTTGTTGAGGAATGAATTGCGTCATGAAGGGAAGTTCATGTGTTGATTATATTTGGAGTACCTACTGTTGTTGATCATGAATTTGGGATTACCTATGTTATATGATGTTTCTAAAATATTTTACAAACAACAATTTGAATCTATATCGCTACCTCGATGAAAACTTGCTTTATGCTGAAAATTGATTAGTGTAGTAGCCTTCCTTTGACACTTGAATGCATTTATTATATGTTGCTATTTGTAAGTCTTACAGTACATTTTGTACTCGATTGTCCATGTTGCGTGAGAAGTCATTCGAATTGGGTTAAGTACTACGACGCTACTTGACTTTAACTCCAGTTGGTTGCTTCTAGGTTTGGGCATGCCAACTTGGTTTTTCTTTATTTCTTTATCTATCTTCTGCTGCATTTAATTTGTTTATAATTAAATTTGGCCTGCTCGCCTCTTATGCAAAAAATTGGACCATAAGGTCATATTTTGTTGATGTTGTAATATTATTTCTTTTATTCTTGTATATTGTATATGGATGTGAATGCAATGTTGTATATGATATGTGCATGTTAGTCATGATCTTTGGAAGCTAACATGAGACACATATCTTGGCACTGATATTGTTTTTGTTCCTTGTTAGCGTTGTACCTCCGTGCAATCACTTCGCTTGGAACGGGTCCGATTTCGGGTCATCACAATACAAGCCATAAACCAACTCATCCAAAGCAAGAGGTGAACGAGAGTATTAGAGACTAAGTTATTCGTTAACACTAGATTCTTATATAGGCAAGGACTCGAGGGTCCTAAAATATTCGAGAGGGTTGTGAGAGAGCGACAATCCCTTATACTTTTTTTTTTTGAAATTGTGCTTAATATTGTAAAAAGTTGTGCTTAAGGAGTTTATGTCGATTTCGCAAATCTTTCTCTCTTATCGTGATCATTTTATCGTCGTTATTTGGTTCTCTCTACAAGATTCATATACTTCGCTTGATGCTATGTACACTTGAGTCATTTCTCATAGCTCTGATCCGATTTAGGGCTGCTGTGTAAGAGGTATCAGAGTATATATAACAGTTAGCCCATCACATGCATTAGCTATCCTATATCTGTTGTAATCATTGTGTTTCAGTTGAGTTGAATAACAGAACAAAAGAAAACGGCACAAGTTGAGTTCACGTCATAAACTGTCTTTCTGTTCTCAACGCCTTCCCGTACGTGAAAGTATACGTTGTGTCCTGGTGTTCGTGTGTGTTTACCAGAGTCTGCCAACACGCGCGCGAACCCGCGTTTTCACCACAACATGACTTAGTTATGTATAGATGGGATAATTTGAAAGAAAAATATCCGGACAATTGTCATAGCACATAGCTGCAATTTCGAAAGCAATTTGGTGAAAATTTGGGGAGCAAGCTGATGCACATTTGGGAGAAAATCCGTACAATATGTGTGTAAATTCAAGATCGAATTAGAGAGCAAGACGATGCTAATTTGGGGAGCACATTGGTACAAATTTTAGAGAAAACTAGTAAAAAAAATGTGTAAATTCGAGATAAAATCTGAAAACGATTTGAGAGCAAATCGGTGCAACTTTGGGAGCATATCAATTCAAATTTGTGCAAATTGAAGAACACATCGGTGTGAATATGGAAGCAAAATTGGTAAAAATTCGAGAGCATAGTGTAAATTTTGAAGTCTAATAATTACAAATTCAAAAGTGTTGCCGTTGAGAAATTTCCAGATCAATGGCATCGCGTCCCTACGAATGGTGCAATGGTCAAGCACAAGGTGGACTAAGGTGTGCCAGCCAGTTTGATCGAAATTAGCAAGGAGATGCGAACCGGCGGTGATCACCGATAGAAAGATCACTTGGGCAAAAATTGATTCTGAACGACGTACACATCGATGCGATGCAATATCGAAAAGAAACACCTCTCAGCTAGACGTAAACCGATCAAGATCAAAACGTCGATGCGAAGCAATATCGAAAAAAACCACCTCTCAGCTAAGCGTAAACCGATCAAGATCAAAACGTCGATGCGAAGCAATATCGATTAACATCGAATTACAGAGGGTAGGATTGGGTCTACTGGTTAAAACTAAGACTACTCCTAACACACAGAAAAAGTAGAGATACATGAAAGGTAAATTTGGATGGTCGAGGACGATTTCTACATGTAGCCTCCAGGTCTTATTTAACACGTAGTTGCGTGCGGAGAAGAGCTTCCTGCGATGCACGAAACAAGTCTTAGGCATGTAGATGATCTCTTCAGGTCGGTTTGATCGTGCGGGTCTAAGCACGTCGTCTCCGCTGCACCAGCCTCACCGCCTCTAGGTCAGTGGCACCGGACCGCGCGCCTCAAGCACCACAATGAGAGAAATTTATGCGGATTAGCAGCAAAAGGAAGCTTCGGGGATCCTGGGGAGCATTACCGGCATTGATATTGCGAACAATGTTTCTGGGATTGGGAGAAGGTTGGAGATAGACAGACTCGGGAGGGGAGGGAGAACGCGAGGTGGGCCAACCGGTACGTAGAGCAGCCTGGGGAAACCCAAATATTATTCTTTGGAGGCGTATATTTTACAGGTGCCTCAAAATTCATCAAATCATACTCACTTTTTTCTACTGTTGGATCAACATCTTGTGCCTCACATTCTATCTCTCTCTCACCTATATAATTCCCAGCCCCACCTCCAGCCCCACCCGCTAACCCTAACCCACTTAGCCATCGCCATCGCCTCCACCCCCACACCCATCTCCACCCTTGTGCCTTCGCCTCTGCCATCCCTCCAAAGATTGCCTTCGCGCCGGCAAGCTCTCTCACGCCGCCGCCACCTCCTTCTCCACCCTCATCCAAATCCACGCCATCAACGCTGCCCCTTTCTTCCTCCTCTCCGGCGTGATTCCCTTGCGCTATCCTCTTCCTCGTCTAGGGGCGGCTACGAGCGCCGCCGGATACACCACCACCTCCTAACCACTCCGGTCCTTTAGCACCCGCCCACCTCCACCGCCCTTCTCCACCGCCCTCCTCCGCCATACGAAAAGGCGGCGCCACCGCCACTCGCCGACCCACCACCACCGCCTGCTTCCACCACCTGTCTTACCTCTACGGCTAGGGGCACCGTGAACCCAAACCTAAATAGGTGAACCCGCACCTTAATTGTCGGCCGCTGCCACCACCACTCGCCGTTATCGGAGAGGATAAACTGCACGAATCGTGACGCAAGATCTAAAGGTGTGGAAATCGATGTGATTTTTGACATTTTCAGTCACCTATTAATTAGCAAACCCATTACTCTTTTGGCAGTACAACTTGCAAAAAAAGTTTTCCCTAGTGCAGCAAACGACTGTGTTTTTTAGAGGTCCGGGATTTTACCCCATCCGACTGCATTAAAGAAGAAGAAGCATCATATTCTGCGAGGCGTCCCACGGAGCAGCGCCAACCGCCAAGGATGAGAGCCTAAAACACCCCTAAACCACTGTGTACCTGCACAGCCCTCGCCACACTGTGCCCCAAAGACAGCCTCGTGAGGCTTGGGGTCGAACCCTGACCGACCGCTTGCCTCAAGGCAAACTGACCAAACGAGCTAAGCTCGCTCCTCCAAACGACTGTGTTTTTGTATTGTAGCGCTAAGGCCATCAAAGCAACCCCAACACACAACAATATATAGTTATTTCAGTTCTGTTTCAATATATAAGGTATGAATGCTACTTTCATGACATCTTCTGAGGTCTTTTGTTCTCAATTATCTTCCCTTTATCCAACATTTATGAGTAAATATTGACACACATTATTCTCTCTTGTTTCGAAGGCCTCCACACTGGAGATACGGTGGTCATTTCCCTCTACCATCCTCTCAGTTGTATAACATTCTTAATACCCTTCACGGAAAAAACACGGCTTATAAAAAGAAATGGAGGGAGTAGTACTTACTAGCATGCTGTGAAAGCTCTCTAATAAGTGCTTTTCCATATGAGCAAACGGACGCCAATAACAGTAATATCGAATCTTTCCAGACATGCTTGCCGTAGCAAGACGTGCCGCATCAAACAGGACATATGCGTGCGTGCATGGATATATGGAGCTCTTTGTACTATTGAGAACAAGCTAGCATGCAGCTCTAGGGCATAGGTACGTAACCACGTAATGGATATCGAACGTGCATGGATAATATGCCGATCGGCTTGTGGGTGGTGGCTCGCTACCGGTACTTAACCCAATACCCAAGCTACGTACACTGAAATATTTGTCAGGGTGGGGCATGTTATCCCGTCGCTTTGGTCTTTCCAGCTCTCAGCATCTGGTTCTTGGTTGGTACTGCTGCCACCCGGGGGCGGACGCTGTGTATAAAAGGGCATGCGGACGTAGCTGCTGCTCACACAGATTATATATATATTGAGCATACAACCACCTCCACCTCCAAGCCTGTCGTTGATCCACGCTAAAACCCTCGAGCCGCACGCGAAGAGGTACGTCGATCGGCACCATGGCCGCAAACAAGCAACAGGAGACACCGCCCGCGTCCACACCCGTGAGGAAGTCGTTCTTCGACAAGTCGATGGCGGCGACAGCCAACCTGGCGAGGCTCCTGCCCACTGGCACCACGCTGGCCTTCCAGACGCTGGCGCCGTCCTTCACCAACCACGGCAACTGCTACCACGTCAACCGAGTCTTCTCCTGGGGGCTTGTCTTCTTCCTCGGCTTGCTCTGCGCGGTCCTCTCCTTCACCGACAGCATCACCGACTCTGATGGCAACACCTACTACGGGCTGGCCCTGTTCACCCGTAGGGGCTTCTACATGTTCAACTACGACTACAAAGGGCAACGCAAAGACAAGAACAAGAAGAACTGCGGGCAACAGACTCAATGTCAATGCAAAGACGACAAGAACAAGAACACGCAAGGCAAAGACGGCACCAACGACTTCGAGAGGGCGTGCGAGAATCGGAGGGTGAGACTGCGGGACTTCACGCACGCCTTATTCAGAGCCCTCGTGTTCCTGTCCCTCGCGTTCGACGACGGCGAATTACAGTCCTGTCTGCTCGGAAGCAGGATGGGGGTCCAGTGGAAGGAGTTCCTCGTGAACACGCCGCTGGCGATAGGGTTCCTCGCCAGCTTCGTCTTCATGATCTTCCCCTCCTACAGGAAGGGCATCGGCTACGACGTGGACGCCGCCGATGATCAGCAGAGCAAGGATGGTGGCAGCGGCCAGCACAAGCCCCCCCCCATCAAGTGATCAGCAGAGCAAGGGTGTTGGCAGCGACCAGCCCAGTGCCTCCCCATCTCCAGAAGTAGATCAGAAGAGCAAGGGTGGTGTCCAAAAACTCATCAAGAGTTCTCTCCAGATCACGGGCGTCGCCCAGGTTGTTCCGTCGACCAGTTATGAACTCGATCCAATCGTCTGACTCGATCGGGGCTCCACGCCGTCGTCATCTCGGTCAGCAGCTGCGGCTGGTAACGGTAAGTGTGCGCGAATGATGAGTTGCCTCGTGATTCTTTCTCTTCCTTTGAATAAAGCCTGCCCGAACAAAAGGTTGTGCATATACGTGTTGTGTACTTCTGTTTGTCCCCTGAAAGCACGTACTTGATCAGTGGTGTCTGTACTTCTGTCCAATCTCCTTTTTTTTGTTCTACTGCGTGTCTGATGTTCAGAGCGTGGAATAAATAAATTTGTGTGTATTCCTATTAATTACGAGCTAGTGTCCAGAAATAAATTTACGTGCGTGGTGCGAGATGTTTATTTATACTACGTACTGCAAGAGCAATAAAAGTGTTGAATCACATGCGTGTATATCTTTGCGACCAAGCCCCCGTACTTTGTTTACCTATACGCAATTTAACTTTAATCATCCGTTAGGTTTATGCGGATCCAGTGCCGGCATCTGTTCATTCAAAATTAGTCAAGTCTTCCTATATATTAAATATGCATCCACCTGATAAATATGCTCTGAACGTGGCATGCACATGCTGAATGCACAATTAATGCAATATATATTCAATTAGTTTTTTAAAATGAAGATCAACATAAATAAAACCAAATTCCATTTTGAAATGAGTAATCCCACCATGCAAAAAAAATCATGTGATCATGCATCAATATTTTCAGCGTATGTATTGCATATATGTACACAATATATGTGTTACAGAATACGATTTCAATAATAACAGTAAAAAATAATTTTATTTTTAAATCGCTGTTGGACCTCGGATTTTTAATAACCAAGCACTTGTGTGTGTAACGTACTAGTCCCATGATTAGTAGCTAGTACATACAACTTCAACATTGGTAATCACATCCATGCATTCATATGTATAAAATAAAACAAGTTATGGTACAAAGCTTAAGCGATTACAATATTTACATCCACTATTATGAAAAGGCTAATATTGGGCGCTTGATCACGCACGGTTGATCAAAACCGTCAGATAAACACAATCACGATGGTTTTGGTTTAGCGACCGTCTGTACTTTCTCGCGCTTAAAACTATCGTGAAGAGGTAATATCACGCAGCGGTTCATGTTAAAAACCGTCGCGAAGTATCATAGATGGTTCTTAACACTGTGATATTTGGTAATATCAGTGTTAAGAACGCTGCGTGATACTCACGACGATTTTCAACATGACTCGCTACGACTTACCGTCCTCATCACGCATTTATTTGTATAAAAACCGTCGTGATAATCTCATTTATTGCGACCGACCTTCATAGATTGATCTGTCTTAAATTCCAGCTCGTTCTCGATCGTCTTAAATTACGACTCGTTTCTCATTCTGCTGCTGGAGGTGGGGCTTTAAGGCGATTTGGTGAAAGGAGACCGCGATTTGGTAATTTGTTCTTGACTATCGATGGTTAGTACATAATTTGTTCATTGCATTATATTCCAGATCTAGCTTGGTAAAGAGAGAATTGAAGATGGTTTAGATATATCTTTTTGTGTTGTTTTGCAAGTGTTGGCTTCTTGCCATCGAAGTTAGGCATGGGCTATCTATAATGTCACTACTACGAAACAACCATCACAGATGGTTCGAACCGTCATCACGCAGACGGTTTATTCGAACCGCCTCGTGATACTCTGACTTCACAGACGGTTTTTACACAGAACCGTCTGTGATACTCTGACTTCACAGACGTTTCGTGTACAGAACCGTCTGTGATACTGGCATTCACAAACGGTTTTTATAAAAACCGTCTGTGATAGTTCATTACACTAACTACATTTTTACTGATTTTTGGCTAGCCTTAGGAATTGCTAGCCATGCCCTCTGAAAACAAGCATGCAGAAAAATAGATACATCACATATAATCAATTGTCGACAAACTCAATCTGATCATTACTCAAAATAAATTACAAAAGATTACATTTATTCAAGTATTGTTACAAAATAAATTGGATTACAATTGAGTCAATTGTTTGCAGGTGGTTGAGAAGTGTTGGCGGGGTGATGCGCTGGGTCGGCGACGGAGTGAAATTCTCCGGTGTCCTTAATTATCTCTAATATGATAAAGCTGCAGAGCTTTCCTCGAATGGCCTTGATCTCATTCGCAAAGAGTCTATCTAAATCTATATTTAAGGCCTGTCGCTAGCAAGGGTAAAGTGTGAAGCATATATATTTAAATTTATAATTAGAAAATAATTATTTCAAGATTCACAAACCTCGAGATCCTTCTTCCTAGCTCTAATGATTTGCTCCATATGATGGCAAACGTAGATTACACATAACTCATCATTTTTTTGCTGGCGACACTGCAAAAATAGAATTACATATATCAGTTCGAGATGCGTTATTATGAAGTATGATATAGGATTATCGTGTTGTAGTGCGTACCAGAAATTTTGTCCTGTGTGTTAGTTCGACGGTCTTTCCATTGTATATTCCTTTGTTGGCAACATAGTCGATGAACGACCTACATGATTCTAAAAAGTTATCCTCGACCATTTCAAACTAATGAAGACTAAAATAGAGTTATGTATGACGGAAATGAGCATACCTATCGAGTATTCCTCCCAGAATGATGAACTCGTGGTTGTTGCGGATTAGGGAATCAAGGTATATCACATGGTTCCTCCTTAGTATGATGACTAAAAGGATCGATGGTACCTACTCATGTATGTCACTATAGTCATTAAACCCGAGTTCGTGTTTGCGTATAAAGTACAAATAAAATTTGTAGAGCAAGTAGTGACACTTACCCCTCGTTGTAGGGCACCACGATGTACTTCATGTTCTGCTGACGAAGCAATGCCTGCGTTATGTATTTCTCGACAAAGGACGAGTTTGCTTGGATGGTTTGCAACGATACCACATATGGGTCGAGGAAACCCACGGTTCTTTCCATTCGGACATTTTTCATCATGTATCTATACATAAGAAATGAGTTGTGATATTTATCGGTATTACGTGAATGTAGAACTTGATTGTATGCACTTACGGTGTCCAACATCGTAGGCGGCGTCCAAGGCCAACGAGGTTGAATAGGTCATATAAGTCGTTGAAGCCCACGGCGAAGTGGTTCGTCCGTTGAAGAAATGCTTATGCTCGTATCGGCGGTGATTCGATGATCGCACCCTCCTTTTGGGTCTTCTCCAAGTACCGGGCATGCAAAGCCCGACAAGCATATCGGCACGCCCTAATCTGCGTCGAACACAACGGTTTTCCAATGATGTACTTCGGATATTCCCGACTTCCGGACTTGAGGGCGCCTTGCGTTCGTCGATTTCGATTTGGTCTTAAGGATTGGCAGCGTCTTCTGCGAGGCGATTCGAGACCCGATCTGGCGGCACGCTTTTCTTGTTCCTTGGCGTCTTCTCCACGGGAACCGATAAGGTGGCCTACGAGGCGAAATATGAGGTGGAGTCATGGAGGGTCCGTTGGAGAGAATGGTCGTGTTGAGATCGCGACACCTTTGGGTCTAGAACGATGTCCTTCTTGGGCCCTGGATAAAGCGTGCACGACATCCCTAGTGTTGTGATCTCTTCGTTCGGGCAAATCTCCAGCGGGACGGCCATGAAATGTTCATGTACCATATCCACCTCCACCCTGGCGCAACCCTGCACCACTTGGACACCGTGCTGCACTGCCCCTTCCTGGTATGGATGCACCATCCCCCGCCCAGCCTCAATAGAAATGGACCCAACTAACCTCACTTGGAGCTTGAAGGCCGTCGATTCCTACAAAACGATACGCAATTAGCTAAGGTGTCCTATAGGTCTATCTTTGCTGCATTCTATAGATGTACATTACCTTGATGTCGTCTATCGGTAATTGGACATCGTCATGTTCAGAATTATGCGTGGACGCGACGTTACTCCGATGTCGAGTAGGACTGGCTCCCAAATTAACAGGGGCGACTTGCGACTGCAACTGGCTTAGGAGTTGATTCATTTGATCCTGCAATGCTACAAGCTTTCCTTCAAACTTTTCAGTAATCATCTGTACCAACCGGTCCTTGCGCTCGGCCTTAGATCTCTTCCTACTCTCACGTGCGATGAGTCGTCTGCGAATCCATGACTCAAGATGCGTTAACCCCAAGGCCTCGCGTGCGACCCGGGTGCTCCTTGTTTCCCAGGGCTGTAGAGAGTATATCCTTCTCCCTGTCTACATGGAAGGAGCCTTGGGAAGTTTGGGCAGACAATTCACGTTGCAAGAGGTCATCATGTTATTATAGACACTATGAAGTTATATATGGACTTATTAACAACTAGGCAGTTCGACATACTTACCACACGTTGAGACACTTCCTGGTCTGCCAGGTTTGTGAAAGAGATGCTGCTCGAAGACGAGACTTTTGCCCTCGCTTTTAACTAGGCTAGGGAACGCGGGTCTGTGACATCAGGAAACACGTTCTCCTCTACCGCCGCCCATTCGTCGTATTTACCTGCGTACCCAGCGGTGTTGAGTCTGTGTTGATGAGTGTTTCGTGTCTAGAGAGATTTGTGTGCCGCACTTTGCTCGTTAAATTCGGGCGTCGTCTTCATAGTAACAAAGGCGTCCCATGTTTCCTACGTCAAGAATCCGTGCTTGCGAAGGCGTCGACCCATGTTCACGTGCCGTGACAAGAATGCTCTTGAGCGTCCTCCACGATTTATCGATCGTGAGCATCAACGTCCGTTCCACGTGTGACATATGCGCTACGGGATAGTGAACTTTTGTAATAGTTACGTCCACGGTAGCGCCTCTCGCTTCTTTCGCGATCCTTCCACCTTGGTGTGGTGATGGGGACTGTTTCCTTGCAAGTATCCGCACATGGTCCGGAATCTCGCACGAGCTCTTGGGACGACACGGGGACCCCAAACTCACTAACCTCCGTGATGACCGGTCGGCCCACAGGCATCTTGATTCTCCTCGCCATATCGCTTTACGTATCATTATCGTGACGGATTAGGCGGCGAAGATGGTGCCTCGCCATCTGCGCGGCGTCGGCGACAATGGCGAAGATGGTGCCTCGCCATCTGCGGCATCGGCTACGGCGGGAAGATGGTGCCTCGCCATCTAAACTTACTTGCTATCTATATAATTTACATATGCATAAATATGTAGCAATAATTAATTTAAACAGATCATACTGGAGTGTACCATTTGCTTCATGCCGTGGAGGATTGGCATGAAGCAAAGGTACACTCAAGTGTGTCAGGATCCACAAAGGAATGCTAAACAAAGGTTTAATGCTTCATGTACAGAAGAATAGCCTTTAATGAAGACATAGAAACAAAATAGAATCAAGTAATAAGAACAAATAAAAACATATTTTGCTGACAAATTGCTCTCAGTTGACAAATTGCATAAGACATAGTCTTTGCAATCTCAGTCCTCTGTCAAAATCTCTTCACCAATCAATTTTGATAATTACAGAACAGATCTTGAGCTCAAACTACAACACATAAAGCATTCTGTAAACAGAACATCTAATCATATGCCTTCAAAATAATTCACAAATTTATATCAACAATAAGCCGAATTGACAGATTGAGAATAGAAATACAAATATCTCACAGAGCATACAAGTGTAATCTTAATTCCGCTATAACTGAAAACAAAGAGTATAAAGGCTACTAATTATAACTGACCATATAAAGCAATATGCTTAAGCTCAAGTCTTGTTTCTAATCATCTATTTGATTTCATATTTCGACTATCATCACAAAAAACATACAAGTATATCTTAATTCCGCTATAACTGAAAACAAAGAGTATAAAGGCTACTAATTATAACTGACCATATAAAGCAATATGCTTAAGCTCAAGTCTTGTTTCTAATCATCTATTTGATTTCAGATTTCGACTATCATCACAGAAAACATACAAGTGTATCTTAATTCCGCTATAACTGAAAACAAAGAGTATAAAGGCTACTAATTATAACTGACCATATAAAGCAATATGCTTAAGCTCAAGTCTATTTGTAATTATCTATATGATTTCAGATTTTGACTATCATCACAAAGCATCAACAAGGCATCATCAGAACCCATCACAAAGCATCAATAGAGCCCATCACAGAGCATCAACAAGGCATCATCAGGACCCATCACGAGCATCAACAGAGTCCATCACGAGCATCAACAAGGCATCATGAGAACCCATCACGAGCATCAGCAGAGCCCATCACGCAGCATCAACGGGACCCATCACGAGGCAAGGGAGGCGAGGGAGAGGAAGTGACAGTAAGAGAAAACCTAGTGTCGGCGCCGAGTCGGAGGCGGCGGTGTCGGCGAAGAGGTCGGGCGTCGAGTCGGGCGAAGAGGTCGGGGCCGCCGGTGTGGGGTGAAGAGGTCGAGCGCCGAGTCGGGGTGCCAAGGTCGGGAGTGGCGCGCCGAGGTTGGGGCGGCGGTGTCGAGGTTGGGCGGCAGTGTCGAGTCGGGCGGCGGTGAGCAGGCGAGCCCTAGAGGAGGCAAAAGCGTGCGATAAAGTCGGAGCTGCGGGAGAGGAAGTGGCGAGCAAGAGCAAAACCTAGCGGTTCCCACCTTATAAAGAGGCTATCACGAGCGGTTATTTAATATAACGAAATGCGTGATATCGTTCCATATCACGCAGAGCGGGTGTATTAAGAAACCGTCGTGATATATCACTGACGGTTCTTATATAAAATCGTGCGTGATATGTATCCGACGACGGTTTGTTTATAGAACCGCTGCGTGATAAACTCATATCACGGTTGCCAATAGGTTTTGTCGGGCTATCACGAGCGGTTACGCAATATAACAAATGCGAGATAACTCATATCACGACGATTCTATATTAGAACCGCTGCAGATTCATTATCACGACGGTTATATAATAGAACCGTGCGTGATATCTGACAAAACCTATTAACAATCTTTGGTATCTGACAAAACACGGTGACAAGTATATATGATGACAAGCTCATAACACATTTTACTTCAAAAACCAATTGTCGGTTACAATGAATGTCCACATTGACATCAATATCAAAATATATGAGAGATGACAAAACCTGGTGACAAGTATATATGATGACAAGCTCATAACACATTTGACTTCAAAACACATTTGACATCAATATCAAAATATATGAGAGATTACAAGTCCATAACACATGATGTTATGGAATAAATTAATTACAATGGAGTAAATTCTTAATTAAAATATAGCCCTTCATGATGATCGACGCGCATATAGCTAGCTTCCTCACTGGGTTATTCCTCGAGCCTGATGCCATCTCCGAAAGGAGGCAACTCGTCAAATTGATTATATTCTTCCTCGTCCACTACATTCTCAACTCCGACAATCCTTCTTTTTCCATGAAGAACTATGTGGCGTTTCTTATTTGCCGGGTCGGTTACATAGAATACTTGAACAACTTGATTAGCCAGTACGAATGGTTCGTCTTTGTATTCGACACGTTCAAGGTCCACGGTAGTGACGCCGTACTTGTCAACCTTCACCTGTGGGAGATGGACCCAACGACACCGAAATAGGGGGATCTTGAAAAGCACGTAGTCGAGCTCCCATATCTCCTCTATTTGCCCATAGTACGAGCTCCTCAGTCCATCGGTACTGAATGCATCTATGCGGACACCGCTATTCTGGACTGTGCTCTTCCTATCTTGAGTTGTCGTATAAAATGTGTACCCATTTATGTCGTATTCTTGCCATGTGACAATTGTAAATTGTGGCCCTTGTGCCAACCATAGCAGCGTATCATCACTTGATGACCTCCCAGTGATTCGCACCTTTAACCATTCGTTGAACCGACGGTTGTGCTCTCTCATGATCCAAACCTCCGTCCGGTTTGGATTCTGTTGGCGTACCATGTCTTTGTGCTCGTCGATGTACGGGGACACTTCGGTCATGTGTTGCAAGACCGTGAAATGAGCTTGAACGTATATATCCAGATCGTGAGTGATTGATTTCTTTTTGATGGTCTCGATACCATCCAGTCTCCCCTCACGACGAGATAGAGGCACACCTATCGGATCCACTTGAGCCATGTAGTCGACACAGAACTCAATGACCTCTTCCGTTGCATAACCTTCGATGATGTTGCCCTCGGTCGAGATCGATTCCGTCACGTAGGACTTGAGAATTCCCATGTACCTCTCGAGCGGTACATATGACATAGGAACACAAGGCATATCTTTATCTCTTTCACAAGGTGAATAATGAGATGGACCATGATATCGAAAAATGACGGAGAAATACATCTCAAGATGACATAGAGTCGTCACCACCTCGGCTTTAGAGCATCTAGTCCTTGGGATCGATGACCTTACGAGCAATTGAGTTGAATAAATAACACACCTCAAGATTGCCACTCGGACCTTGTTCGACAAGATACTCCTAATTGCAACAGGAAGCATTTTTGTCATCAGCACATGACAATCATGCGACTTCATACGAATTAATTTCAAATCTTGCATAGAAACAAGTTTCTTAATGTTAGCAAAGTAACGAGATGGGACTTTCACACCATGCAAGCTCAGCAGCGATTCATTTCTCTCGGCCTTGGGCCAGTGTAGCAAGGCGGGGAAAATGCGTTCGTCTGTATCGATCTCTTGCGGTGCTAACTTTCGGTCCTTATGTTCATATCGACCAAGTCTCGTGTGCGTTAACACCATCCTTTGTTTTTCCACTAATGTTCATGAGAGACTAATCAAGCTATCACATACATTCTTCTCCACGTGCATGGCGTCGATGCGATGGCGAACTTCTAAGTGCTCTCAATAAGGCAAGTCCCAAAAATTGACCGTTTCTTCCGGATGTTCTTCGACGGGTTCTTAATTGGCGTCCCTTCCCAAGCACAACATCGATATCCTTAACCATATCATAGACATCTTTCCCTCTAAAAGCCCTTGGAGCTGAACCGTCCTCCTTATTTCCATCGAATTGTTTCTTCATCTTGCGGTATGGGTGACTCCTAGGAACAACATTGTTTGTACTAAAGCCTGACGAAGTTACAAGGCGAGAAAAATCATTGATGGTGCGAGAACAACATGGCGTGTAAAGTGAAGTTCTCTCATTTGTACGCATCCCATACCTGTACCCCTTCGTTCCACAGTGTCACAAGATCTTCCAGCAATGGTGCTAGGTACACATCAATATCATTCCCAGGTTGTTTCGCCCTTGGATAAGTAGTGACATCAAAATGTACTTCGCTTCATACACACCAAGGGGAAGGTTGTACATGCATAGATTCATAGGCTAGGTGCTATGTCGGTTGCTCATGTTACGAAAGGATTCATTCCATCTGTACTCAACCCTAACCTTATGTTCCTGGTTCGCACACGAACTCTTGAAGCTCGATCGAAGTTTCTCCACCGAGCGAATCGGCGGGTGTCTTAGCTTTCCATCTTTCTTACGGTCCTCCGAGTGCCAACGCACCAATCTTGCCTCCTTTGGGTTCGCAAAAAGCGCTTCAAGCGTGGGATCACGAGCGAGATACCACAACATCTTAGCAGAGGTCCTTGCTTCAACCTAGCGATTCGGCGCTTGTATCGGGATGCTTTACACGGGACATACATGCATGTCGCATACTCTTTCTGATAGAGGATACAATCGTTCGGACATGCATGTATTCTTTCTACTTCCATTCCCAATGGACAAAGAACCTTCTTTGCTTGGTAGGTGGTGTTGGGCAACACATTTCCTTTCGGAAGAATATGCGCTAGGAGACCTAACAACGCCGTGAAACTCTTATCGGATCAACCATTGCTTGCCTTTAATTTAAGCGGTTCAATCACGGTTGACAACCTTGTGTATTCGGCTTGCAGCTAGGGAACAAAGGTCTCACCGAGTCCTCCATTAAGCGCTCAAATTTACAAAACTCTCTCGCGCTTGTAGTTCTCTTACGCATCGCATAGTATCGATCCAGTTGTCATCGTGTGACCTATCCTCATCAAAATCACAGTCTACATCAGGCATATCGTTGACTTCCTCGGTGATGTCGTTATTACTAACTTCTGTATGTCTGCTTCTTCACCGTGGTGGTCCAACATGTATACCCTTTTTGAAACCCCTTGAATCAAGTGTGCTTCTATCTGCGCCGAGTTGGTAAACATCTTGATTACATAATCAATGCCCGACGATTACATAAATTTTATCCCCTTCTTCAACATATCCCGCTCGCGGCTCTTCTAAAAGCAACCACACTATTAATGTACTCTTGACTCACACGGTTCATACCATACATCTAGTTTCGGTCCATCTACGCTACACATGTAACAAAATATATAGTGTCAAATTAGATTAATAAAATCTCTCTCAACCGTGCTCTCTCTCTCTCCATTTCCTTCCTCCCACGAGAACTTAATGCATATGCCAACCACCCAATGAAAAATATTATTCTATTTCACTTGCATCGGATGCAAAAGTTTTCATCGGTTCCTAGAGTTTTGCTACGGAATAGGCAGCTTTCACGTGTGGAATCGGTTCCTAGCATCAAATCTAGCCATTTGAACCGGCTAATTAAGCACATAAATTTCAGATGCTCTAAAGGGTATAGATTGTTACCCTCGGAGCTCACGACGAAAATACCAAATCTCTTGAGATTTCTCTCCTTCTCACTCCCTTTCTCCTCTCCTTCTCCTCCCTCCTCTCTGTCGTGCAGCGGTGGCGTTTACAGTGTCGGCTCAAATAGGAATGGCGGGGATACTCCAGAATTTATAGTGCGAGGATATCACAGGCGGTTCAAAATATGAACCGTCTGTGATATACAAATATCACCGACAGTTTCTAAATAGAACCGTATGTGAAATATCACGGACGGTTCTATTTATACACCGTCTGTGATACGGGAGATTATCACAGATGGTTTCTAAACAAAACCATCCGTGATATTTCACAACCGATTCTATTTAGAAACCGTCTGTGATACGGGAGATTATCACAGACGGTTTATTAATAGAACCAGCTGTGATATTTCACAGACGGTTCTATTCATGAACCATCTGTGATATATGCCTATCACAGACGGTTACTAATAAGAACCGTCTGTGATAGGCCGGCAGTACAAATGTCGCGTCCCAACAGACCCAACACAGACGGTTCCAAATGAACCCGTCTGTGATGGGGTATCTACTATAGCCTGTTTTGTAGTAGTGTGTGTGTTTGTGATGAACAACCTGACCCTATGGTGCATTGCTATTTTTTTAGTTCATTAGAAATACATATTTCAAATGACATATCAAAAGTTGCATCTATAGTATACTAATTAATTAATTCAATATTTAACACCAAATTGTTATATGCGTTGTGTAGATGGACCGAAGCTGGATGTATGCTGAGAACCATGTGAGTGAAGAGTACATTAATGGCGTGTCTGCTTTTACAAGAGCTGCTGAGGAGGATATGTTGAATAAGGGGGCGGAATATATATATTGTCCATGTATTGATTGCGAGAATCTAAAGATGTTTAAGAATCGAGCACAGATCAAAGTACACTTGATTCGAAGGGGTTTCAAAAAGGGTTATACATGTTGGACCAGTCACGGTGAATAGTAGATTATACAGGAAGGTAGTAATAACAACATCATCGACGAAGTCAACGATATGTTGCCGGATGATGTCGATTGTGGTTCCGATTCGATAGGCACACGATGACAATCTAGATTAGATGCTTAGCGATGTAGAAGGAAGCGTGATGAGAGGAGTATGCTAAATTCCGGGCTTGATGGAGGACTCAAGAAACCTTTGTTCCCGAGTGCAAGCGTGAATACACAAGGTTGTCATCCGTGCTTGAGCAGCTGAAATTGAAGACAAGCTATAGTTGGCACGACAAAAGTTTCACGACGGCTGTTAGGTCTCTTAGCGGACATGCTTTAGGAGAAACGAGTTGCCCAAAACCACCTACAAATCAAGAAGGTTCTTTGTCCATTGGAAATGGAAGTAGAAAGAACACATGCATGTCCGAATGACTGTATCCTCTACCGTAACGAGTATGCAAACATGCATCTATGTCCAGTGTGCAACGCATCCCGATACAAGCGTAAGAATCAATCAGATGACAGCGAGAGAATCAAGGTGAAGAAAGGACCTCCTGCTAAGGTGGCATGCTATCTTCCTGTAATTCCTTGTTTGAAGCGGTTTTTTGCGAACCCAAAGGACGCAAAACTGCTACATTGGCACTCGGAGGAGCATAAGAATGACGGAAAGCTAAGACACCCTGTTGATTCCACCCAGTGGAGAAACATCGATAGGAGGTTTGCAGACTTCGGTGCAGAACCAAGGAATATAAGGTTTGGATTGAGTACATATGGAATGAATCCTTTCGGTAACATGAGCAGCCGACATAGCACTTGGCCCGTGACGCTCTGTATCTACAACCTTCCTCCTTGGTTGTGTATGAAGCGGAAGTATATTTTGCTGTCGATACTTATCCAAGGGCCGAAACAACCTGAGAATGATATTGATGTGTACCTAGCACCATTGATAGAAGATCTAAAAATAATATGGATTGAAGGGGTATAGGTATGGGATGCGTACAAACGAGAGGACTTCACTTTACACTCCTTGTTGTTCTGCAGCATAAATGATTATCTTGCCCTTGCTAACCTATCAGGTCCGAGTACAAAAGGGGCCAAAGCCTGTACTCACTACTTAGATGATACCGAGAGTGTGTGGCTGAAGCACTCACGCAAAACCATGTACATGCGTCACCGTAGGTTCCATCGGAGGGCTCACCCATACCGCAGGATGAAGAAAAAATTCGATAGAGAGCAGGAGGACAGTTCAGCTCCAAGGCATTTAAGCGGAAAAGAGGTCTATGATACGGTTAAGGATTTAGATGTTGTGCTCGGAAAGGGACGCAAATCGAGGACCTGTGGAAAGAACATCTGGAAGAAAAGATCAATATTTTGGGACTTATCTTATTGGGAACACTTAGAAGTTCGCCACTGCATCGACGTCATGCACGTAGAGAAGAAAGTATGTGACAACTTTATTGGTTTGTTCCTGAACATTCGTGACAAAACAAAGGATGGTGTCAACGCATAGCTTGACTTGGTTGATATGGACATCAGACCTAAGTTAGCACCGACATCCGATAGAGGAAGTGAAGGTGAACTATATGGTGCGTGTGACGTTTTCTATTGGGTATGTGCGTGAAAGCTTAAGCCCTTGTCTTTGTTCTGTTATTTTAGTTCCTAAGAAAGATGGTTCATGGCGTATGTCGTGATTGTCGGCGATTAATAATATCACAATTCGATATCGTCATCCTATACCTCGCTTAGATGATATGCTAGGCGAATTGAGTGGTGCTGTTATTTTCTCTAAGATAGATTTGTGCGATGGTTACCATCAAATTAGGATGCATGAAGGGGATGAGTGGAAAACAGCATTTAAAATGAAATTTGGGTTGTATGAGTGGTTAGTCATGCCTTTTGGTTTAACTAATGCACCTAGTACATTCATGCGCTTAATGAATCATGTTTTAAGGTATTTGATTGGTAAATTTGTGGTTGTGTACTTTGATGATATTCGATTCTGATCATGCTGAATCGAACACATAGACCATCTTAGACAAGTTCTACAAGTTTTGCGTGAGGCTAGGTTATTTGGTAACTTAGAGAAGTGTACCTTTTGCAAAGATCGTGTCATCTTTTTGGGCTATGTTGTTTCTGCAAAGGGAGTTGAAGTAGATGAGTCTAAAATTGAAGCGATTAAAAATTGGCCAACTCCTGTGAACGTAAGTCAGATTAGGAGCTTTCATGGTCTCGCTGGTTTTTATCGTCGCTTTGTGAAGGATTTTAGCACCATCGCTGCCCCTTTGAATGAACTTACTAAAAAGGGTGTTGAATTTGTTTGGGGGATAGCGCAAGACAATGCTTTTGCTGAACTTAAGAAATGCTTGACTGAGGCACCGTTGCTTGTTTTACCTGATTTCACTAAAAATTTTGAAATTGAGTGTGATGCTAGTGGATTGGGTGTTGGCGGTGTTTTAATGCAAGAAGGTAGACCGGTAGCTTATTTTAGTGAGAAACTGAATGGTGCTCAATTGAATTATCCGGTCTATGACAAAGAGCTTTATGCGTTAGTACGTGCGTTAGAAACTTGGCAACATTATTTATGGCCTAAAGAGTTTATTATTCATTCTGATCATGAGGCATTGAAGTATTTAAAGGGCCAAGCAAACCTGAACCGTAGACATGCCAAATGGGTCGAATTCATTGAGTCGTTTCCTTACATTGTGAAATATAAGAAGGGAAAGGAAAATGTGGTAGTTGATGCTCTTTCTAGGGAAAGTGTGCTTTTAACTCAATTAGGAGTGCAAGTTCCTGGTTTAGAGAGTTTGCGTGATTTATATGCTCATGACCATGATTTTTCCGTTCCTTATGTACATTGCAAAGAGGGAAAAGGCTGGGATAAATTTCACATCCATGATGGGTTTTTGTTTCGCACTAACAAATTGTGCGTTCCAGAATCCTCTGTGCGTTTGCTATTCTGCAGGAATCACATGCGGGTGGATTGATGGGACATTTTGGCGTGAGAAGACGTTGTCTATCTTTGACGATCACTTTTATTGGCTTAAGATGAGGCGAGATGTAGAGAGGTATGTGCAACGATGCATTACTTGCTACAAAGTGAAATCGAAGTTGAATCCACACGGTTTGTATACCCCTCTACCTGTTCCCAATGCACCATGGGAGGATATTAGTATGGATTTTGTTTTAGGACTACCTAGAACTAAGAGGGGGAGCGATTCTGTTTTTGTCGTTGTGGATCGTTTTTCGAAGATGGCACACTTTATTCCGTGCCACAAGAGCGACGATGCGTCGCATATTGCTAACTTGTTTTTCAGGGAGATAGTGAGGCTACATGGCGTCCCACGCACTATTGTGTCAGATCGCGTCGTGAAGTTCATGAGCTACTTCTGGAAGACGCTTTGGGGTAAAATGGGGACGAAGTTGTTATTCAGCACAACTTGTCATCCCCAAACTGATGGTCAAACGGAGGTGGTGAACCGCACACTTTCGATGCTACTCCGGACCATGATCAAGAAGAATCTACGCGAGTGGGAGGATTGTTTGACGCACGTGGAATTCGCTTATAATCGGGCCGTGCACTCCACTACGCAGTTGTGTCCTTTTGACGTGGTGTATGGCTTCAAACCCTTTACGCCACTTGATTTGTGCCGCTTCCAAGTCCACACCGTGTTCATATGGAGGTGTCCAAGCGAGCTGAATATGTGAAGAAATTGCATCTAAAAACAAAAGAAGAAATAGAGCGCAAGGTCAAGTCCTATCTTGAGAAGGCGAATAAGAAAAGGAAGAAGATGATTTTTCAACGGTGATTTGGTTTGGGTACACTACCGCAAGGATCGTTTTCCGAACACCGCAAGTCTAAATTCTTGCGCGAGGTGATGGACCTTTCAAGGTGCTTGCGAAGATCAACGATAATGCCTACAAGATAGAGCTTTCCGGCGATGACTATGGCGTGAGTTCAACTTTTAATGTCGCTGATTTATCACCTTTCTTTGGTGGTGACGATCTAGCATCGAGGACGACGCCTTTTCAAGAGGGGGAGGATGATGAGGGCATCCCTAACACTTATACATCTTTCCCTATTGGTGGTCATGCACATACTGAGATGGACGCCATAAGTGAAGCTACAAATAATACAAGTACAGAAGTGCATGTTGGTCCACTGACGAGAGCAAGAGCTAAACTTCTAAACCAATAGGTGCTTTTGTTTCTTAATGAATCTTCTATTGTCATTGATGAGAATTGGGTACTACCTCATGCAAATGTTTTGTGCATTCTCAGGTTTGAACATTGTGAAGCCTTTGGAACCAAGAGGGCGGCCGGAGCCAAAGTAATGGAGGAGAAGTTCACGTGAGTCAACCAAGGAGAGTCAAACCCAATTCGGATCTTCTACATGTCCAACCGAAATTCATCTCGGAATCAACTCAGAATTCAATTCGGATTCGGTTCGGGACAGCCCAACAGGGCTGTAATAAAAAGGCCATAACTTTTGCATACGGAGTCCGATTGGGGTGTTCTTGGACTTGTTTGAAAGCGTATTCCAAGTTCCACACAATGGTTTTGGCCCCAGCTTCAGAAGACGTACGGTTGTGCCGCTATGGCCGAAACAATGTGACGGATTTAAGTTAGGTTTTCCTTTTTGTGTGTTTTTGGGTCTTAGCCGAATTGAAGTTTGATTCGGCATGTGTAGCCGGCCCTAGGCCATGCGTGAGTCGTGGAGGGTGCCTTAAGTACCCTTGCCCCTCCCTTGTATCCATTAGACCAGTTTATGCATAAGAATTGAAACATAGCTGTGAGGACCCCGATTTATTCAACTTGTAATGCTTAGCCTTCCATTGACCCTAGCATCACAAATCAAATAAACAAAGCCTCGAGGTATGTATACTTCCCAGAAATGCAGTATACACACCCCGTTACAAAATCAAGCATCAATTCCATACACAAGCGCTTACAATAACAAAACTTCATAATTACAACATACAGAACTTACAAGGTTCGGTTTCATACAAAAGGGCCAACCGGCTAAATAACAAGATAAATATCAAGTACGCAGCGGAAAAACAGTAAATTAACTGAATCAAAAACATGAATTAACCATAAAGGAAGTCCCAATAGCTTGCCATAACCCGTAGGGCAACCGACTGGGTTGAAACCAAAGCAAACCGACGTTCCTGCGCAAACTTTCCTTACCCAAATCGATCTCAACACCTGCTGTCCAGATTAGTAAATACAAGCAAACAGTGAGTACACGAATGTACTCGCAAGACTTACGAGTAACAAACCTAGTTACTACTACATGCAGGCTTTAATCAAAGGAGAAGGCTGAAGGTTAATTTTCAGCATAAAGCAAGTTTTGTTTGCAATAGATAATAATTTGAAGGCAATTTTGACAATCTGAATTTTAATTGCAGAAATAACAGCGATACAATAAGTAATAGACATAAAGACACCCTGGAGATGACTAACCCAATAGCCATCACAACAATAGCACGAATTACCCATTCGTACCACCCATGTCAAGTTTTAATTTAAAAGGTTGTAGTCTAACTCTTGAAAGACATTACCAAGCGTGTCCATAACCTAGGACGAGGCTATTCGAATAGATCAAACCCTGCAGGGGTGTACCAATGTACCCACACTTCAGACCGCCTTTCCACCAGCCACAGTTAGCATACTTCCTTTGGTATGCAGGCACGACTAACTCTAACAAGACGTTTTCCAATGGAAAATGCTAATCAAGAGCCGCACGTATGGGGGTTAACCCTTAGTGATCTGCCGGCGAAATATGGATCACAAGGACCCATACGTGGAGTAGGAGACACCGGCCTCGGCGGGTGCTCCCCTCCCCACAAACATGTCCATGTTGCATATATCCCATATGCAACCCACCACGCGACTCATTAATTAACACCCCCAAAGTACTTAGTCAAGAGAGGTCCCATACCCTCTAGCGTGGTTAGCACGTAAAAATGCTTGGTTTAGTGTAACAAGATGTTCGGCCCTTGTTGACTCGGGCACCATTCCAGCCACACCCAAAAGCACACCAACATACCGTTGTGCCCAAGTCCAAATCATTTTATTTTCAGTTTTTTGTTTTCATAAATAAACATAGCACAGAGGCTAAATCATAAGGATCATAAAAAGTTTGTGTGATCAAGGTTATCAACTAAGTCGATAACCGCCCAATTCTACCGGTAACTAAGCATTGCTAAGCATCATATCGTAAAGACAAAATAAAAGTCCATAAATCATTCACCGGGCTCTAATTCACCAGTGAGGATATTAACCTGTGGCAGTGGCGGGGGTGAACAATTTCAGGGAAACTATGCAATGGGATTAGCTACCTCTAATCGGCAAAATTAATCTTGACACAAAGAAGCATGCATATTTAGGTTTTGCAAACAAGATATTAGACTTTAAAAGTAATGGGAGCAATATGATCAAATGATGTTACATCTACTTGCCTTTGTTTGCTGGAGCTTTGGAAATTCTCATGATCATTTCGGTTGCACTCCCGAGTCATCGTCATCTAACGAAAAGAATCAACAAAGCAAAAATATCGAATAAACTCCAAAACCCAAAAAGTCTCAAAATTAAGAAGTTAAAACAGAAGGTAGATAATGGTTTTTGATAACTTTAGGAACACATATCATTGGATTTGGAGTTGGTTTGAATTAGTTATGAGTTATAGAAATGGAAATTAAGGCATAAATTCTACTGTCGATTAGCTAAGTCAAATATTCAAATTTTGACTCATGATAACTTTTACTCCATAGAATAGATGTGAAAGGTTAGTATTTATATTTTATAAACCATTTACTTTGGCATTCGAATTAGCTCCATTTTAAATTCTTGCTTTCTTTGAATTAATTGCTAGAGGCTAATTAATGATCTTGATGAATATTCCACTTCTGTTTTTATGCTTATTTGGCTGTTAAGGACTACTAAGTAATGCCAAGCATATTAAGTACTAGACTGAACTAACACCAAGTGGTTAGAAATTTGAATGCTTCACTAACTAAAAAGCCTACTGACTGCTAAAACAACCTACAACCAGACCAAATCTCAGAACTGCAAAGATACTAGCCAAAATTATCATCTTATCTCATCTGAGCAACTATATAGCAAGAGTACAACTCCTGAGTAGAGGTGCTGCTAGCTAACCTCTTACCAACTCAACCTTCAAACATGCTAAACCATCTAAAATCAACTCAACACTACCCCTGACCAAGATACATAAAAAGGATTTGAAGTTTCTCTGCTGATTTCTAAACACTCAGACCCATAGTGGTTTTCAGAATTGGATGTCACTGAGCACTAAGAGACCATCTGACTAAAACATTAAGAAACACCCTAACTACTTGAATTGGTCCATTAATAACCTTCGACAAAACAACTTGCCATCAACACCTTCTCTGTTCAAATACCTACCAAGTGTACACATTCTAAACTACAAGCTACTGACAACTGAATGACCAACTGATTACAATAATAAGAAAGACTTTTAACTACTTGGATTGGTCAGGTTATTAGCCTTTTAATGAAGCAGAAACTTGTCGACTATTGCTCACAAATCTACAAGCGCACACTTATGTCTAACAAAAGCGCTACCACTAGACTCCTTTAAGTTCAAACTTCCTATTTGTTAACTTAGCTAAGTGACCTCATTGTCTTACACAAAATTTTTTAGCAGAAAACATAAGGTCTTGCAAAAGGGTTGACAAAACAACTTTTCTTCTAATCACTATCTTGAGTGGCACTCTGCTAGACCTCAAAATTGTTTTCTGTTGGTGTTTGAAGTTTTCACATCCCTAAAGACCTTCATTTTGGTTGTTATTCTTGTGAGAAAATTTTAACTACTTTACTTGACTAACAACATGAGGTTTGACGTTTGAATGCTGCAATAGTTGATACTCCCACTCACGATCCTTTGATTTAGTATCATAAGGCGCCTAATGTCAAACCAGTTCGTATTTAGCACCCTTTCACGATCATCAATCCAACCAAAGGATCTTTCTGACCTTGGGAACTACTCTCCTTACCAAAACACTTATTCAAAATTGTTTTTAGAATAAGTTGCGGTTGTTAGATAATTATCCAACTAATTGAACTAAAGAGAAACCTTAACTACTAGAATTAATCCAGTTATTAGCTATTTGACCACTCTTATATTTTCATATTACTATTCAAGCACCTACAACGAAAGATTTTATGAACTTAAAACTATGAACCAATCTTCCTCCCAATCTTAAACATCAATTCTAATTTCTCAATTGCTTGACATAACCAACAATACTAATGTTTGGTGACAAACGGTTGGCTTCACACATGGGTTCTATTTTCATCACAAAGATGAAACATTTTCGAAAATGAACTAGAGCAGAGGATCGGCTGCAGAGTGAGGGTGGTGCTCATCGCCGTAGTTGGAGCGGCGGTGGTGAGTGAACTCAAAAATGGGTTGAGGAGACTCGAGGATGCTAGGGAGTTGGCTTTGGGGCTCAGTGCACTACGGCACGGCAAAGCGGCGATGGCCGGTAGTGGAGAAGAAACGCCAGCGCGCGCTCAGTGTAATGCGACCAAGATGGAGGGAGCATGAGCAGCCATGGGGTACCGGAACACGTAAAGTCTGGTCGGAGGAGACCTTGGCCGGAGTCGGTGCAGCAGCGGAGCGATGGCGGCGCAGTGCTCCACCGTGGGCCGGTCTGGAGAGGAAGAGGGCAAAGGTGAGTGATCGGGAAGATAGAGGGTCTAATACATGCTCAAGGAGGAAGGAATCGGAAGGAGGCATCGGTGAAGGTAGAAGCACGGGCGCGGTGGTGGCGGAGGCGGAGAAGAACCCGGGTGCGCGGCTCCACGGTGACGCTAGCTCAAAATTGATGGAGGGGTTCGACTGCTGGAGGTGTATGGCGCGCCGTGACGGGGTCGGAGGTGGCCGGAGATCGTCGGAGTAGCCGGAGGGCTTGGAGGCGGCGGCGGGTCGAGGCGGCATTCGAGTGTCGCTCGATTGGGCTCTGGGAAGAGGAAATGGAGGGTGAGGAAGGTGATGAACCCAATGCTAGGCTCAAATGGGGGCTAGAAACTCGGAATCCCTCGCGAGAACTCGCTTCCTCTCTTCTCGGTGGTGGCGGCGGCGGCATTGTCGGCGGATGGGACAACGGCATGGGCGATGTTGATCGGCGCAACTAAACGATCGCGTTACGCATCTTTGGTCATTGTTAGCGGCGAGGAGTTGATGGTGAGTGAAAGAAGCGTGGGCGGCGCGGAGAAGCGAGCTGGCGTGAGGCGCGGCGAATGGCGAGCGGCGTCGCGAGAAGAAGACAAGCGGGCTGGCGGGACCCACCGATCGGCTGCACAGAGGCTAGGTCGGGTTTTAAATGGGTGGGCGGATCTCGGCCGTCGGATCGAGATCGGAGGGACCATGGCGATGGCGACGACGGTGGTCGAACGATCCATCCATCCGGCCGTTGATTTGAAAGCGGACGCTCGCGATCGCTAATCAGTGCGGTGAGCAGTGCAGCTAGATGGTTCGATCGAGTCGAGTCGGCTCGGTCGGACGGAAGGTCCGATCGGAGTTGGGTCAGAGCAAGGCGATGCAAGGAGGTTTGACTCGGTTTTAATTCAAAGCTCCTACTTTGACCGAGCTTCAAAATATAGCAAATAAAATTCAAAAATCCTGGAATTTTTCAGGGAGGTTCCTAGGGTTACCTAGTGGCCAAATAAAATTTTAAACTTCATTGTTCATGATTTAATTGCTTATTTTGAATTCAAATTTATAAAAGGTTAGAGAAGCAAGCTTGAATTTTCTGTGGATTGAGTTTAGCTCCAAAAATTTGGGAAAAATCATATTTATTCAAGATAATCATTATAAGATTTAAATAAATTATTTCTAGAGTTTTAATTGAAGTAAATTCTCCCCAAACATTATTTTAACTGCTTGCTCTTGATGTTTGACTTTCAAATTTCTACTTTGACTAACTGTTTTAAAATAGCAAATTATTTCTAGAATTTGTGAACTTTTGAAGGTGAGTTTATAAGGTGTTACAGAACCTAGGAAAATACTTCCAGGCACTGCTCACATGTTTTTTTGTTTGTATTTAAAATTCAAACATGCAAATCAAATGAAAAACCAATATTCTCCAAAACTCCAGGAAAATTCAAACAACCATAACAGAGCAGATGAAATCCAATCGAAGTATTCTCGATTTGAGTCCCCTTTGTATTTTCAAAATAGAAATTTAGTTTGTAATTACAAGCTTGAGAACGTACATTTTCAGTTTGAATTGGAAAAGGAGTATAGGATTTCTAAGGTTAAGTGCTATTCTTAAAAGACTTCCAACATAGGGTTTAACCCCACTCCGAACTAAGTTTCAAAATCTTGACAAACTTTTATTTTGTTTGAAAATTTTCATTTCAGTTTTGAGAAACCAGTCGTAACAAAAAGTTTTAAAAGGTCCAAAATTTCATAAATGCACAGAGATGCGTAACTAATCCAACTTAAGAATTTTGGGCTGTTACAAAACCTACCCCCTTAAATAGAATCTCTTGAGATTCGGATTGGTTCGAAGTCGGAATGAAAGGTTGTGACAATCTAGGTGGGTGCAGTCGGGGTTCACACCGGATTTTGTCGTAGTCGAACTCAATTCGAAACCGGTGAGGTTCTTCCTAAGGTCTAGGTGCTAAAGTTGGAAACTTTATCGAAGGATTTTCGAGATCCTTTTATTAAGTGCTTTTCTAGGTGGTTTCTTAGACTCTAAACAAAATGCACCATCTATTGTCTTGATTTCCTTGAATCTGATGTTGGAAGATCTTGACGTAGTACTTGACGTTGCCAACACATTTTCCTTCCCATTACTTTGTTTAACCTTTCCTTTCTTGATTCGAAGGCACTTCTGACAGACCAAGCTTCACGTCGTCTTTTGGTAGAACGAAAGAATACTAACTATCTACGAGGGAAGTGGTTGCTATAGAGTAGAAAAAGAGGTTAATGCCGTTTCATGGTAATCTCACTTAACCCTTACTTCTCTAGCTTTATCTATCTAGCTTGGAGAAGATGCATTGGATGGAGGCATGAAGGGATGTATGTATGCAATCAACTTTTATGACAAATCTAGGTTTGGTTAGTAAGAGTGAAAATGTTCACATGCATGCTTATGATTCCTAACAAAATGCAGCAAAACCATTTTCATTTTGTTAGGTTAGCAAAGATACAGCAAACAACAAGAATCCACACTACCATAACTTGGTCCTAATATAGCAATACGCAATCAATTCGACGATTTGAATAACACTCAATAAGACCTACACATACTAGTATCATCGTCTTAAACTTCATACACACATCAAGAATAGCTCACGCTCAAACAAGCCTAGCACTAGTCCTAAACAGATTTTGTTCACGGACTACTAGTGAGCAACTAGGGCTTGGGAATAATACTAAACTAGCTACAAAAATTCCGGAAAAATTCTAGGATGTTTCTAGGATGCTAAAGATGCTGGAAAAATTTACCCTACACATAAAGCTCAGGTTCTGGTTGGTGCAACAATTCAGACAAGACAATAAGTCCCATGGTCTAAACAGTAGTGAAATCAAGTTAAAAAATTCCAGAAAAATTCTGGCAGACTACTGAGGTGATTCTAAACACTAGAAAATTGGTCCCTAGCATTTTACACCTTCCTATTAGTACCAGATTCATTATTGGCCAGAATGGCACTGCAAAGTGTTTGAATTAATATCTAGGCAAAACAAGCTCAATAAATTCTGGAAAAATTATATTTATTAACTAAACACCATCAGGTTCTCATGTAAAATTTTTCAAGATTTTAGGAATGACCATATGTCACAGGAGTATTTTTCTTCCAATCAGGTCAAAATTTGCACCAAAACAAGGAACATGTTTCACTTTGCATCTGAGAGCAATTGAGTACAAAGGCAACCCTAGTAGGTTTTAAACACTTTCAGTTGAGCAAGGTTAAAAGCGAGTCACGTTTAGTTCATTTTAAAATCAAGTTTACTTCTCAACAGTTAAGAGACAAACATGTTTCTTTAACTCCACAATTATCCAGCACATCACTCTACAACATCCAAAACATCCAAAATTTCAGATTTAAGCAAAAATCTATATGAGCATGACAAGCTTATTAGAATTATGTCACTAGTATGAGGAGCAAGGCAAGTTGTTAAATTTCCAAGTTGGTTAATTGTGAGGACCCCAGTTTATTTGGCTTGTAATGCTTAACCAACCACCTGGTCCTAGCATCACAAATCAAATAAACTGATCCTCGAGATATGTATACTTCCCGACGATATCGCACCTCGTTACAAATTAGACAACAACTCCATTCAAAACATAGAGTCCAAACATTACACTACAAACGGAAGATAAACAAATAGTAACAATATTACAGACATAGGCCGACAGGCCACAAGATACACAAATAACAAGAGCGACGTGAAGCAAAAAGTGCCATAAGATGGCTATAAACAAAGCCAATCAGCGTGCCTTCAACCCACAAGGCATTTGACCGGACCGCCAAGACTAGTCGTCACCAGCGAGCGGCAGCCATGACTCACGAAGTGAGGCCCCGAGGCTCACCTTCTTCCTCTGCAACAAAACATTAAGCAAAGCACACGAGTACAAAGATTGTCTTTGTACCCGCAAGCCGGCGTGTGAACTAGCGAACTGTTCATATGCTACATGCGGCGTTTAGTGGAGGCCATATGTTTTATTTGCATAAAGCCAATTTTCATTTGCAATAATGTAATACAGTTTAAAGGCAAGTTTGCAATTCATTTTTAAGATTGAAATAACAGTACGGATATTGATAACAAAAGCGAAAGATAAACAACCTAGAAGTGACTATCCCAATAGTCACCACAACAATAGCACGAATCCCGATTGTACCACCCATCAAGTTTTAATTTAAATGTTGTAGTCTAGTTCTTGGGGGGCGTATCCGAGCGTGTCCATAACCTAGGACGAGGCTATTCGAATAGTTTTGACCCTGCAGGGGTGTACCAATGTACCCACACCTCAGACCGCCTTTAAGCCAAAGCACACTTCGAGGTATCTAAGCCTGCAGACTAAGTCCTACGAGACTGTTTCCAATATTGTGTATCAACCCGAGCCGCTCGTATGGATAGAAACCCATACGCTTACATGGTAAAGCCGAAAAGACAACTACCCACTCGGGATAAAGCTTTTGGACAACTACCATGCTCCCACCTCCGTCCCTCCTGCGACCTCCTGCGACCGAGCCAATACACGCCAAAGTACTAGGTCAAGAGGTCCCATATACTCTAGTGGTTGTACGCAAAATGCTCGATCGGTGGCGCCGTAACTCGGTCCTTAAGCTTCGGGCACCTTTCGATCACACCCAACAGATCACACCGGTCTTACCATTGTGCCCAAGTCTAAATCATTTTTGTTTTCATTTTTAATTTTTCAATTAAACATAGCAAAGATGCTGAAACAAAAGTTGTAGTAAATTTTGTGTGATCAAGGTTACCGACTAAAGTCGATAACCTTGATTCTCCGATAGCTAAGCATGTCTAAGCAAGTTGACCGGATCTACTAAGTGACAAGAGATCATCCAGCGACCTTTAATCACAGCAAATAACCTAGGCTCAGGTAGTAGAGATCAATATTTTGTCTACAGGATATGCAGCTACGGATTTAACTAACCAATTTAACACAAATTAAGCAATGCATACATACAATTTGAAACAAAATATTAGATTTTAAAATACCGGGATAAACATGATCAAAGCCTTGCACAGTTCTTTGTTGCTCAATGTGGTGCGGAGGATCGTCCTCGGGGTTGCGCAAATATCGAATCCTAACGATTTGAACAAAGCAGCGAATAAGAACGAATAACACCGGCAAAACTCAAACATCAAATACAAACACCAATATATACACCAAGGCTAGACTATCACAAAGAATGACAAATAATTGCTACAGAGACCCATCCACTCATTTGCTAGGTTAACCACAAAATCAAACTTCTAACATGCTTTAAACTTTGGATGGGCTTTGATGGTGATTGTGTGCACATCTATTATTTAATCATCAAGTTAACACATCAAAATCAGCTAGCTATACTAAAACCACTATTGTGGTGAGAGCACAAAATCTACAAGAAACTATTGAAAGCATAACTAGCCAAGTATCCAATTATGAGATGCTACAAAAATTCTAATTAAGTTTGGGCTTTAAAAAGATCAAACTACTAATACACCTAAGTATCACACCATAATAAGAAGGTTATCACAATACAACATGCTACTACTCCCAAACTCACATACTGATAAATCAAAAGTGCAGAGAGACAATAACATGATAATCTAACTATCCCTATGATCAAGCATGGCAACGAAGTTTTGAAATCTGGAATTACTAACTAACATAATTCCTTGCCAAGCGCTACTTCCTAAGAAATCTTCAAGTCTAACAAGACCTAATTTAGCAAGTATGAAACCAATTTTCAATTTCTGACAACGACTAAAGCGACAACGAGAAAAGATACAGAGAAACTTGCACTAAAATACTTTCAAACCTCAATTACTAACTTTGATCATGCATGAGAGTGAACTAAAGAACAATCATAAGCATGATTAGCGACTAACTAATTGGTTTTGAAGGAGTGGGCTAATATCCAGACAGAGCAGAGAGGAGCTGGCGAAAAACGAAGGATCTCGAGCTCTCGGACTGGATTAAATCGCGGCGGTGCGCGGCGAGTGGAAACTCAAGGCCAAAATGGGTCGCCGGAGGATCAGCTAGCGTAGGTGGTCTCGAGCGGCGGAGATGCGCTGCGATGGCGGCGGCGCGAGCTTAGCGGCCGGCGGTGGGGTGACAAGGTGCGACGCACTAGAGAAGACAATGAAATTTAGCGCGCGCATGGGCATCGATGAGTTACGAGAACTCACGGTGTGCTGGCGGCAGCGAGGCACGCGGGTGACCTGCGCGACGAGCCTGCGGCGCAAGGCGATTGGCGGCGGCGAGCACAGGGTGAGCGAGAGGACACGAGTGAGTGGAGAAGAAAGGTGGAGTCGGTGGTGCTCACGGCGAAGAATTGGTGGAGCTCACCGGAGAAGATGCGGCGGTGGAAAAAGCGGTTTCGGCGGACTTGGAGAAGAAAGTCCACGCAGCTCCACGAGACGATGAATCTGAAATTCCTTGAGGTTTACTTCCACGGATGCTAGGCACCGTGGCGCTATCGGCGATGGCCGGAGCTCACGGAGTGGCTGAAATGCTCGAGCGGCGCGGCGCGCTACGGCTCCGGGCTCGATGGAGAAGAAAGGCAATGGAGGCAGCGAGGTAGGAAACCCTCGATGGCTTTTGTAGGGCGGCGGAGGCGGCGAGGTGAGCGGTGGCGGTGAAAAGCCGGTGAAGCTAGGTGGCGGCGTGCATGCGGCGGCCGCCGGCGAGCAGCGGGTGGCGATGGATGCTGGAGGCGGCGAGTGGCGTGGCGGAAATGAAGCCCGGCGAGGATGGCCCACAAGTCAGCGACAGCAGCAAGCAGCGAGCGACGAGTTAGACTCGATCAATATCGCGCCGTAGTTGGATCTAAAGCGGACGGTGAGATTGGTGTATGCATTCGGACGGTCGGTTGCATGCGCGCCGTGGATCGTTCGATTTGCATCGGACGGTCGCGATCAATTGGACTCGGGCGGTGCGATTAGTTGGCGCGACCGAACCAAGTGTGCGAGTCGGACTCGAGCACGAGTTGGGTTGGGCAGAGGAACAGTATTTTAGAATTTGATTAAAAAGACGAGAGAAGGTTTGGGAATTTTAGAGGTAGCTCATGAGCTCAAAAATTCCAAATTTTTATGGCAGCTACTAGGGACAGAGGACAACCTTGTATAATTTTTCCAGAACTTTTTATACACTGCATTGTTCTAGAGAAAATTCACAAGCTGCTGTCTGAGGAGTTTGACCAGATTTCAAACAGAGTTGACTTGGCCATTTGAAATAGCAAACAAAATCTAAAAATTGTGAAATAATTCAGGGAGGTAGATAGGATGATCAAGATGACAGGAAAAATATCCTAGGGATGATCACAAGTTTGAAGGCTAAGAATGTCTGACAACAATTTCCATTCACAAGAATTTAATTCTAGAAAATGGAAATTGCTAGGAAAAAATGTAGAAACTTTCAAATGATTTGAAGAGGCAACAAAAGTTTTATTTCTCCTCAAAATTTTACATTTGAAATACAAACCTAAGTTAGGGCATTACAATCTCCCCCTTACAGGAATCTACTTGAGATTACGATCAACTGAGAG
Source organism: Ampelocalamus luodianensis (assembly GCA_036346255.1). Taxonomy (NCBI): domain Eukaryota; kingdom Viridiplantae; phylum Streptophyta; class Magnoliopsida; order Poales; family Poaceae; genus Ampelocalamus; species Ampelocalamus luodianensis. The sequence goes on from CM070618.1 coordinate 32,908,080, forward strand.
AAGAAGGACGGGTAATCTGCTCGAGGCGATCTTCCCGCTCCCAAGTGGCTTCATCCTCGGAGTGGTTCGACCACTGAACCTTAAGGAACTTGATCACGGTTCCTTGTTACTGCGTTGACTTCATCGAGGATACTGAGCAGGCGCTCACGATAAGGCAGATCTTCACGCACATCGATATTTTCCAATGGTGTTTCCTCAACCGAACACGGAGGCACTTCTTCAATTGCGATACATGGAAAACATCGTACACCCTCGAGTGTGCCGCAACTCCAACGTATGCAACGGCTCCACTTTCTTGATGATGCGTCGGCCCGACATATCGAGAGCGGTTGCCCTTGACAGAAGCGGCGATGTCCCTTCAAAGGTGAGACTTTGAGATACACAAAGTCATTGGGTGGAAACTCGGCTCACGACAACGGCGATCGCATAGCTCTGCTGGGTGAGCTACGCGCAGAGTGCTCACGAATCAAGCGCACTTGACTTTGCCTCATTGATCGAATCCGGGCCAAGAGCGCGCTTTCACGATTCGACCGGTTCAACGGTGTTGCGGCGTCGTCCGCCTGAGGCCTCAAATGGTGCCATCAGAGACTAGCACAGGAAGCGCTGTTGTTGTAGGAGAACTCGGCAAGCGGTATGCACTTCTCCCAATTCTTTCCATAGGAAAGAACACAAGCCGAGCATATCTTCAAGCACGATTGGCGCTCCGTCGACCATCGATCACGAGGATGATAGGTGGTGAGCGAAAGCGGGTCCCCATGGCTTCTGCGGACTATGCCAAAACGAGAGGTGAGCAGAGAACCACGATCGACACAATTGTTCGTGGTACACCATGCGAACTCACAATGCGGAATATGTAAAGATCCGCTAAGCGATTCACGTCAATCTTCGATCGTCTTGGAAGGAAATGAGCCACCTTCGTCAATCGATCGCGATAACCCATAATGCATCCTTCCTGCGGAGTGCGGGCGGACGTAATGAAGTCCATGCCTCTGATCCCACTTCCATGCAGATGCGGCAAAGGTGAAGAAGACCGCCGGACGTTGATGCTCGGCCTTGACACGACAACATATGTCACATCGGCAACGAACCGGCAATCTCGCTTCATGCGAGTCCACGAGTAACCTCTGCGCGATCTTGGTACATCTTGGTAGCCGGGATGGATGGACAAAGGCGAATCATGGGCTTCGAAGGATCAAATCCAACTTCGGGGATCTTTGGGACCACGAGGCGCTGCCCAAACCATACAACACCGTGCTCATCCTCGTGAAACACTTGGTGATCCATTCACGATGTTTTGCTTGATTTTACCCACCATCATCGATTCTTTGTCTTGACTTGATCGATCCACCAAAGTCGGTTTACTGTCGAGGCGATGAGAGGCCGTGCTCAACCAAACCCAAGTTGAGATCTTTGAAGTGCAGAAGTGCGGAGTTCTTTGCTCTGGATCATCAAAGTATTGCAATACACCTTTCGCTAAGTGCATCGGCAACCACATTGGCCTTGCGAGATGATCTTGAATACCCATATCATAATCTTTGATCAATTCTAGCCATCTCCTGCACGAGGTTCAGATCTGGTGAGTGAATAAGTATTTCAAACTCTTATGATCGAATACACCTCACAGCGGTTTCAGATCAAATAATGCCGCCAAATCTTGAGTGCATGAACTCTGCGGCAAGCTCTAAATCATGGGTGGGATAGTTGAGCTCATGAGGCCTCAACTTGCCTAGATGCATAGGCGCAGCCTTGCCTTCTGCATAAGAACACATCCGAGTCCCCGGCGAGAGGCATCATAATAAATATCGAAGCTCTTGTGGATATCGGAAGAGTAGGGACTGGAGTGAAGTCAATCATTGTTTGAGCTCTGAAAGCTCATCATCAGCGAAGGACCATACAAACTTCTTGTCCTTCTTGAGCAATTCGGTCATCGGCTGCGATCTTGGAGAAGTTCTCGATAAAGCGGCGATAGTAGCCCGCTAAACCAAGAAAACTCCGCACATCGATGGTGACTTGAGTGTCCCAAGATAGAACATCGTGACCTTCTTTGGGATCCACGGCTATGCCTCCATTGAAAGAACATGGCCCAGAATGCCACTTCCTTCAACGAACTCACATTTCTTTGAACTTAGCATATAGTGGTGCTCGCAATTTGCCCAAAACAATCTTGAGATGCTCGGCATGCTCTGCTTGATCTTGGAATAAATAAGAATATCATCAATGAAGACCACCACAAATTTGTCCAAAACTCCATGAATACTGAATTCATCAAGTTCATGAACAAAGCCGGAGCATTGGTTAAGCCAAAGGACATGGCGGTTGTACTCGTGCGAGCCATAACGAGTAGTGGCCGTCTTGAATATCCTCGATACGATCCGGACTTGATGATAGCCCGATCTCGGATCAATCTTGGAGAACACACGAGCTCGGACAAGCTGGTCAAAAGATCATCAATGCGGGCGAGAGGATATTTGTTTTCACGTCACCTCATTGAGAGGGCGGTAATCAACACACATGCGCAAAGTCTTGTCCTTCTTCTTCACAAAGATCACGGACAACCCCAAGGAGATGAACTAGGACGGATGAAACCCTTTGCTTGGAGCTCACCAGCTGCTTCTTCAATTCTTCTAGCTCATTGGGAGGCATCCGATCGGCGCCTTGAAATCGGGCGATAGGGCAGCAACTCGATGACAAACTCGGTCTCGAACGGAGGCATCGAGCAAATCTTGGGAAAGACATCCACAAAGTCGGATACTATGGGAACATCCTGAATTTGCAAGGTGCAGCTTAAGCTTCTAATGCACATAGATGCGGCCCGTGAAGGCTGCGGCGAAAATCCGACTGTTACGCTGAAGGGTGGTGAGATAGACAATCTTCTGGCACAATCGATTTGCCCCAAGTGTTGGGACAACCAATCCATGCCAAGAATCACATCGGACTTGCTTTGGTGGCGAGAATAAGATTTGCCAAAACCCCACTCCTTTGACTATGATAGGAACATCCCGAAACTGTAAATCGGCTCTCATTTCCGACCCGGAGAGCGGATGAGCAAAGGAACTTCAAAGGAACACAGTGAAGACCACTAGCGGCGGCAAATGATCTTGAAATAAAAGAATGCGATGCTCGAGAATCAAATAATCTGCGGCGGGGCGAAGCCGACAAGAAGTGTACCAATCCGACATCGGCGCCTCTGAGCCTCCTCCGGTGAAAGGTGGTTCACTCGACGCTGCCCGCACCACGGTCTTGAATAATCTGCAGTCGGCGGGTGGCGCTCCGCACGCGCGTCCTCCATTAGGGCGAGGGCTGCACGCACTCACGGCGAGCGTGCGCATAATGGCCCTTGTTGTGGCGGAAACAAATCACCTCGGCCGCCGGATTGCGGGACCGCTCTGTGCTGCTGATCGCGGCGCCGCGTGGTGGCTCACACGGCTGCGGTGGGCGAGAGCGTGCGAGATGGTCTCGGCGCGGTGGAGCAAGCGCAGGCCAGTGGTGTGGCCCGGCCGAGAAGCGAGCGAGGTGGTGTGAGTGAAGCGATCGCCTCCATTTGCGCTTGGGGACTTCGCCAGCGCCTTCGCCTTATGCTTTCAACGATGGCCTTATCTGCAAGGCACAGAAAGTCCGAGAGAAGTCCACAATAGATAGCTTGTCCTGCGGCTCCTCGGACAAGCCATCCATAAACTTCTCTGCCAGCCTCATCGAGAGCCACCTCACCGGAGCATAACGAGCGGATGATTGAACTCGTAAGGTACTCCGTCACAGTTGCGCCCTTGCTTGGCGCGAGGAACTCCTTTTCTTCAGCTTCATCAGGCCATGCGGGATGTGGGCCCGACGAAAGCTGACCGGAACTCCTCCCGCGACCACATGGCCCGGGGCTGCATGGCGAGATAGTTCTCCCACCATGAAAGTGCGCCCTCAGGCGGTGGGGCGCGAAGAGTGCCTTGTCTGCGTGCGGCAGAGCTATGTTGAGCTTCCGCTCAACCATGCGCGACCAATCATCCGCATCGAGAGGGTCCTCGAGGCGGGAGAAAGTCGGCGGACGTATGCGGAGGAACTCTGCAAGTCCGCGAGTGCTGGTGGCGCCACCACCGGCGAGGAGTGGAGGTATTCCTAGCAATAACCTCCAAGATCGCGTCGGTCCATGCGGTTTCGCTCAATCGGCGAGAACCTCGACCATGGTCGGAGGAGAAAGCTCCTCATCATGACCGACCTCTTGGCGCCACAGCGTTCTCCCGACCATCTGTTTCACTAAAACAAGTTAGCAACAAATTTAAGAGCAAGAAAGCCCAAAATTCATGGCAGTCGAGAAACAAACACAAGGCGAGGATAAAGTTAGACCGGCAAAATCGGACACATAACTACTCACTTTACATCTTACCTATTATCCCCACAAGTTTTAGTTGGATTAAACTTCATAGTTCTTCCCGACTAATTCCACAGTAGTAACTATCTTTTGAAAGGTAAAGAGAAACCAAGTTTCAAGACTTAAATTAGAGTAAGATGAGAGTAGAAAGCTAAGATAGTAAGGAATAAAATCGAGAATCGCTAGGTTTTCATAAACCTTGTTATGATTTGAAAATAAGACTTTCAAAATATCCTAAGGACGACTATGGCAGGTTACTACGGTCGAATGGCTCGATACCAACTTTGTGAGGACCCCGAGTTTATTTGGCTTGTAATGTAACCAACCACACGGTCCTAGCATCACAAATCAAATAAAGCGATCCTCGAGATATGTATACTTCAGAAAGCGATATCGCACCTCGTTACAAAATTAGACAACAACTCCATTCAAAACATAGAGTCCAAACATTACACTACAAGCGGAAGATAAACAAATAGTAACAATATATACAGGACATGGGCGGCGAGCCACAAGATACACAAATAACAAGAACGACAATGAAGCAAAAGTGCCATAAGATGGCTATAAACAAAGCCAATCGTGCCTTCAACCCACAAGGCATCGGCCGGACCGCCAAGACTAGTCGTCACCTGACGGCAGCCTGACTCACGAAGTGAGGCCCACGAGGCTCACCTTCTTCCTGCAAACAAAACATTAAGCAAAGCACACGAGTACAAAGATTGTCTTTGTACCCGCAAAGCAGCGTGTGAACTAGCGAACTTTGTTCATATGCTACATGCGAGCTTGTTTAGTGGAAGCCATATGTTTTATTTGCATAAAGCCAATTTTCATTTGCAATAATGTATCTGATTTAAAGGCAAGTTTGCAATTCATTTTTAAGATTGAAATAACTGATGCGGATATTGATAACAAAGCGAAAGATAAACAACCTAGAAGTGACTATCCCAATAGTCACCACAACAATATACGAATCAGTTAAGTACCACCCATCAAGTTTTAATTTAAATGTTGTAGTCTAGTTCTTGGGCGTATCAGCGTGTCCATAACCTAGGGCGAGGCTATTCGAATAGTTTTGACCTGCGAGGGTGTACCAATGTACCCACACCTCGAGACCGCCTTTAAGCCAAAGCACACTTCCGAAGGTATCTGCAGACCTGACTAAGTCCTCGAGTGGCTGTTTCCAATATTGTGTATCAACCCAGCCGCTCGTATGGATAGAAACCCATACGCTTACATGGTAAAGCCGAAAAGACAACTACCCACTCAGGATAAAGCTTTTGGACAACTACCATGCTCCCACCTCCGTCCCTCCTGCGACCTCCTGCGACCGGGCCAATACACGCCAAAGTACTAGGTCAAGAGAGGTCCCATATACTCTAGTGTGGTTAGCACGCAAAATGCTCGATCGGTGGCGCAAATAACTTTCGGTCCTTAAGCGGCTCGGGTACCTTTCGTCACACCCAACAATCACACGAGTCTTACCATTGTGCCCAAGTCTAAATCATTTTGTTTTCATTTTTAATTTTCAATTAAACATAGCAAGATCTGAAACAAAAAGTTGTAGTAAATTTTGTGTGATCAAGGTTACTGACTAAAGTCGATAACCTTGATTCTACCGATAGCTAAGCATGTCTAAGCAAGTTGACCCGGATCTACTAAGTGACAAGAGATCATCCAGTGACCTTTAATCACTGACAAATAACCTAGGCTCGGTAGTAGAGATCAATATTTTGTCTACGGGATATGCACTCGGATTTAACTAACCAATTTAACACAAATTAAGCAATGCATACATACAATTGAAACAAAATATTAGATTTTAAAATCTTGGGATAAACATGATCAAGCTGCTTTGCAGTTCTTTGTTGCTCAATATGGTGCGGAGGATCGTCCTCGGGGTTGCATAAAATATCGAATCCTAACGATTTGAACAAAGCAGCGAATAAGAGCGAATAACACAGCAAAAAACTCAAACATCAAATACAAACACCAATATATACACCAAGGCTAGACTATCACAAAGAATGACAAATAATTGCTCGAGAGACCCATCCACTCATTTGCTAGGTTAACCACAAAATCAAACTTCTAACATGCTTTAAACTTTGGACGAGCTTTGATGGTGATTGTGTGCACATCTATTATTTAATCATCAAGTTAACACATCAAAATCAGCTAGCTATACTAAAACCACTATTGTGGTGAGAGCACAAAATCTACAAGAAACTATTGAAAGCATAACTAGCCAAGTATCCAATTATGAGATGCTACAAAAATTCTAATTAAGTTTGGGCTTTAAAAGATCAAACTACTAATACACCTAAGTATCACACCATAATAAGAAGGTTATCACAATACAACATGCTACTACTCCCAAACTCAACATACGATAAATCAAAAAGTCTGAGAGACAATAACATGATAATCTAACTATCCCTATGATCAAGCATGCATGAAGTTTTGAAATCTGGAATTACTAACTAACATAATTCCTTGCCAGCGCTACTTCCTAAGGAAATCTTCAAGTCTAACAAGACCTAATTTAGCAAGTATGAAACCAATTTTCAATTTCGACAACGACTAAAGCGACAACGAGAGAAAGATCTGAAGAAACTTGCACTAAAATACTTTCAAACCTCAATTACTAACTTTGATCATGCATGAGAGTGAACTAAGAACAATCATAAGCATGATTAGCATTAACTAATTGGTTTTGAAGGTGAACTGTATCCAGACAGACAGAGGAGCACAAGCGAAAAGAACGAAGGATCTCGGGTGGCTCTGGACTGGATTCGTCGCCGGGTGGAAGCGCGGCGAGGTGGCTCAAGGCCAAAATGGGTCGCGGAGGATCCGCTGGCGTAGGTGGTCTCGAGGCGGCGGAGATGCACTTGCGGTGGTGGCGGCGGAGCTTAGCGGCGGCGGTGGGGTGACAGGTGCGGCGCACTAGAGAAAGACAATGAAATTTAGCGCATGGGCATCGATGAGTTACGAGAACTCACGGTGTGCTGGCGGCGGCGAGAGCACCGGGTGACCCGGCGAGAGCCGCAGGCGGCGCAAGGCGATTGGCGGCGAGGGCACAGGGTGAGCGAGAGGACACGAGTGAGTGGAGAAGAAAGGTGGAGTCGGTGGTGCTCACTGGCGAAATTGGCTGGAGCTCACCGGAGAAGATGCGGCGGTGGAAAAAGCGGTTTCGGCGGACTTGGAGAAGAAGTCCACGCGCGGCTCCACGAGCGATGAATCTGAAATTCCTTGAGGTTTTACTTCCACGGATACTAGGCTGCCGTGGCGCTATCGGCGATGGCGGAGCTCACCGGGTGGTGAAATGCTCGAAGCGGCGGCGGCGCTACAGCTCTGGGCTTCGATGGAGAAGAAAGGCAATGGAAGCAGCGGTAAGAAAACCCTCGATGGCTTTGTAGGGCGGCGGAAGCGGCGGTGAGGCGATGGCGGTGAAAAAGCCGTGAAGCTAGGTGGCGGCGTGCATGCGCGAAGCGGCGAGCGCGCGAGTGGCGGTGCTGGGCTGGCGAGTGGCGTGGCGGAAATGGCCCAGCGGGGATGGCCCACAAGTCGCGGCAATGACAAAGCGGCGAGCGAGTTGAACTCGATCAATATCGCGCCGGCGTTGGATCTAAAGCGGACGGTGAGATTGGTGTATGCATTGAACGGTCGGTTGCATGCGCGCCCGTGGATCGTTCGATTTGCATCGGACCGGTCGCGATCAATTGGACTCGGCGGTGCGATTAGTTGTGGCGACCGAACCAAGTGTGCGAAGTCGGACTCGAGCTTTGAGTTGGGTTCGGGCAGAAACGATATTTTAGAATTTGATTTAAAAGACAGAAAGGTTTGGGAATTTTTAGAGGTAGCTCTGAGCTCCAAAAATTCCAGAAATTTTATGGCAGCTACTAGGGACAGAGGACAACCTTGTATAATTTTTCCAGAACTTTTATACACTGCATTGTTCTAGAGAAAATTCACAAGCTGCTGTACAGGAGTTTGACCAGATTTCAAACAGAGTTGACTTGGCCATTTGAAATAGCAAACAAAATCTAAAAATTGTGAAATAATTCAGGGAGGTAGATAGGATGATCAAGATGACAGGAAAAATATTCCTAGGGGATGATCACAAGTTTGAAGGCTAAGAATGTGCTGACAACAATTTCCATTCACAAGAATTTAATTCTAGAAAATGGAAATTGCTAGGGAAAAATGTAGAAACTTTCAAATGATTTGAAGAGGCAACAAAAGTTTTTATTTCTCCTCAAAATTTTACATTTGAAATACAAACCCTAAGTTAGGGCTGTTACATTAATCAATTTTTAAGACAAAGCAAATCAAGGGCAATTTCAACTTATACCTCTACTTATCAGCCATTTTCATGCTTTGGTCACCAAGACGAACTACTACCCATGCTTCTTGATTTATACAACTTGAGTAACATGACGTGCTTGAGTTAATTTAGAAACTATATGCATGATCAAAGTATCAGAATCAAGATGCCTAACAAATAACTTGAGGTATCTCCTACCCATTTTATGCATGAAAAGCTCCTCTACCCCCCTTAAATATTTGGTTCATACAAGATGGGGTGAGGAGAGAATGAGCAAGAGGTGAGGAAGTGAACCGCGGGTATGCATCTTAACCCTAGTATGTACTGCTCATACCAAACTCACCAAAATGAGATACAATTGAACCTCAATTAGTTTTCCGTTATAATTGCTATACATGCCGTTCGTAGGCGATGTGCAACTACTTGGAACAAAGAGAGCAAAGGATTACAAAATCCAGCGTCTACAAGCTAAGTAGTACCATTAGGGTGCATATATTCTAATAATAAGCCCTAATTTAATCCTAATATTGCAACAAGGCATCGTCTTCTTGTCTTTCGCGATTGCTCTTTGCTGACGACTACTTAGCGTCTATTATTAGAAAAGAGAGGTGAGCAATGGAGAAAAACCATTTGGCACAAATCAAATGAATGTGAGGTAAGAATTAGATGCTAGGATGGGTAAAAAAAAAAGAAAAGAATTATATCACTTGTATTTTTGTCAAACCTTTCCTAGTGTGAAAATACTCTTTGCAAAACAAAAATCCTAACAACGTCCATTGCTATGGCTTAACCTACAGTCAGTATGGCTCTGATACCAACTTTGTGAGGACCCCGATTTATTCAACTTGTAATGTTTAGCCTTCCATTGACCCTAGCATCACAAATCAAATAAACCAAGCCTCGAGGTATGTATACTTCCCAGAAATACAGTATACACACCCTGTTACAAAATCAAGCATCAATTCCATACACAAATGCTTACAATAACAAAACTTCATAATTACAACATACAAAACTTACAAGGTTCGGTTTCATACAAAAGGGCCAGCCAGGCTAAATAACAAGATAAATATCAAATGCATGCGGAAAAACAGTAAGTTAATCTTGAATCAAAACATGAATTAACCATAAAGGAAGTCCCAATGGCTTGCCATAAACCGTAGAACAACCGATGTAGGTTGAAACCAAAACAAGCCAAGCGTTCTGCGCAAACTTTCCTTACCCAAAGCGATCTCAACACTGTCGTCCAGTTAGTAAATACAAGCAAGCAGTGAGTACAATGAATGTACTACAAAGACTTCTGATAACAAACCTAGTTACTACTACATGCGAGCTTTAATCAAAGGAGAAAGGTGAAGGTTAATTTTGACATAAAGCAAGTTTTGTTTGCAATAGATAATAATTTGAAGGCAATTTTGACAATCTGAATTTTAATTGCGAAACAACGATACAATAAGTAATAGACATAAAGACACCACGGAGATGACTAACCCAATAGCCATCACAACAATAGCACAATTACCCATTCGTACCACCCAAGTCAAGTTTTTAATTTAAAAGGTTGTAGTCTAACTCTTGAAAGACCTTACCAAGCGTGTCCATAACCTAGGGCGAGGCTATTCGAATAGATCAAACCTGCGGGTGTACCAATGTACCCACACTTGAGACCGCCTTTCCACGACCACGGTTAGCATACTTCCTTTGGTATGCGACACGACTAAGTCTAACAAGATGTTTTCCAATGGAAAATGCTAATCAAGAGCATACGTATGGGGTTAACCCTTAGTGATCTGCGGCGAAATATGGATCACTGAGACCCATACGTGGAGTAGGAGACACCGACCTCGGCGGTGCTCCCTCCCCACAACATGTCCATGTTGCATATATCCCATATGCAACCCACCACGCGACTCATTAATTAACACCCCCAAAGTACTTAGTCAAGAGAGGTCCCATACCCTCTGGCGTGGTTGCTGCGTAAAATGCTTGGTTTAGTGTAACAAGATGTTAGGTCCTTGTTGACTCGGGCACCATTCGACCACACCCAAAGGACACCAACATACCGTTGTGCCCAAGTCCAAATCATTTTATTTTCAGTTTTTGTTTTCACAAATAAACATAATGAGCTAAATCATAAGGATCATAAAAAGTTTGTGTGATCAAGGTTATCGACTAAGTCGATAACCCCCAATTCTACGGTAACTAAGCATTACTAAGCATCATATCGTAAAGACAAAATAAAAGACCATAAATCATTCAGGGCTCTAATTCACGGTGAGGATATTAACTTTGTGGCGATGGCGGGGTGAACAATTTGAAACTATGCAATGGGATTAGCTACCTCTAATCAGCAAAATTAATCTTGACACAAAGAAGCATGCATATTTAGGTTTTGCAAACAAGATATTAGACTTTAAAAGTAATGGGAGCAATATGATCAAATGATGTTACATCTACTTGCCTTTGTTTCTTTGGAGCTCTGGAAATTCTCATGATCATTTAGGTTTGCACTCGATTCATCGTCATCTAACGAAAGAATCAACAAAGCAAAAATATCGAATAAACTCCAAAACCAAAAGTCTCAAAATTAAGAAGTTAAAAGCAGAAGTTAGATAATGGTTTTGATAACTTTAGGAACACATATCATTCGATTTGGGTTGGCTTGAATTAGTTATGAGTTATAGAAATGGAAATGAAGGCATAAATTCTCTGTCGATTAGCTAAGTCAAATATTCAAATTTTGACTCATGATAACTTTTACTCCTTAGACTAGATGTGAAAGGTTAGTATTTATATTTTATAAACCATTTACTTTGGCATTCGAATTAGCTCCATTTTAAATTCTTGCTTTCTTTGAATTAATTGCTAGAGGCTAATTAATGATCTTGATGAATATTCCACTTCTATTTTATGCTTATTTGGCTGCTAAGGACTACTAAGTAATGCCAAGCATATTAAGTAATAGACTGAACTAACACCAAGTGGTTAGAAATTTGAATGCTTCACTAACTAAAAAGCCTCGACTGCTAAAACAACCTACAACCAGACCAAATCTCAGAACTGCAAAGATACTAGCCAAAATTATCATCTTATCTCATCTGAGCAACTATATAGCTAGAGTACAACTCCTGAGTAGAGGTGCTGCTAGCTAACCTCTTACCAACTCAACATTCAAACATGCTAAACCATCTGAAATCAACTCAACACTACCCCTGACCAAGATACATAAAAAGGATTTGAAGTTTGTCTGCTGATTTCTAAACACTCAGACCCATAGTGGTTTTCAGAATTGGATGTCACTGAGCACTAAGAGACCATCTGACTAAAACATTAAGAAAGACCCTAACTACTTGAATTGGTCCGGTTAATAACCTTCTGACAAAACAACTTGCCATCCAACACCTTCTCTGTTCAAATACCTACCAAGTGTACACATTCTAAACTACAAACTCACGACAACTAAATGACCAGCTGATTACTGATAATAAGAAAGACTTTTAACTACTTGGATTGGTGGGTTATTAGCCTTTTAATGAAGCTTGAAAAATTGTCGATTATTGCTCACAAATCTACAGCTGCACACTTATGTCTAACAAAAGCGCTACCACTAGACTCCTTTGGTTCAAACTTCCTATTTGTTAACTTAGCTAAGTGACCTCATTGTCTTACACAAAATTTTGTTAGCGAGAAAACATAAGGTCTTGCAAAAAGGGTTGACAAAACAACTTTTCTTCTAATCACTATCTTGAGTGGCACTCTGCTAGACCTCAAAATTGTTTTTGTTGGTGTTTCGAAGTTTCACATCCTAAAGACCTTGATTTTGGTTATTCTTGTGAGAAAATTTTAACTACTTTACTTGACTAACAACATGAGGTTTGAGGTTTGAATCTGCAATAGTTGATACTCCCACTCACTTGATCCTTTGATTTAGTATCATAAGGTGGCCTAATGTCAAACAGTTAAGTATTTATCAACCTTTCTGATCATCAATCCAACAAAAGGATCTTTCTGACCTTGGGAACTACTCTCCTTACCAAAACACTTATTCAAAATTGTTTTTAGAATAAGTTGCAGATTGTTAGATAATTATCAACTAATTGAACTAAAGAAAACCTTAACTACTAGAATTAATCCAGGTTATTAGCTATCGACCACTCTTATATTTTCATATTACTATTCAAGCACCTACAACGAAAAAGATTTTATGAACTTAAAACTATGAACCAATCTTCCTCCCAATCTTAAACATCAATTCTAATTTCTCATTTGCTTGACATAACCAACAATACTAATGTTTGTGACGATGAACGGTTGGCTTCACACATGGGTTCTATTTTACATCACGGTGATGAAACATTTTGAAAAATGAACTACGAGCAGGATCGAGCAGAGGAGAGGTGGTGCTCATCGCCGATAGTTGGAGCGCGGTGAGGTGGTGAACTCAAAAATGGGTTGAGGGAGACTCGAGGATGCTAGGGAGTTGGCTTTGGGGCTCGGTGCACTCTGGCACGACAAAGCGGCGGCGGTGTGGAGAAGAAGCGGCGCGGCGCTCGGGTGTAATTGTGACCAAGATGGAGGAGCATGAGCAGCCATGGGGTACTGGAACACGTAAAGGTGGTCGGAGAGGAGGCGCTGGCGGAGTTGGTGCAGCGGCGTGGAGCGGTGGCGGCGCGGTGCTCCACCATCGAGCAGTCTGGAGAGGAAGAGGGCAAAGATGTGTGATCGGGGAAGATAGAGGGGTCTAATACATGCTCAGGAGGAAGGAATCGGAAGGAGGCATCGGAGAAGAGAGTAGCGGCACGGGCGGCGGTGGTGGCGGAGGCGGAGAAAAAGAACCAGGTGCGCGGCTCCACGGTGGCGCTAGCTCAAAATTGATGGAGGGTTCATTCTTTGGAGGTGTATGGCGCGCCGTGACGAGGTCGGAGGTGGCGGAGATCGCGGAGTAGCGGGGGCTTGGAGGCGGCTTAGGGCGGGTCGAGCGGCATTCGGTGTCGGTCGATTGGGCTCAGGGAAGAGGGGAAATGGAGGGTGAGGAAGATGATGAACCCAATGCTAGGCTCAAATGGTGGCGGCTTCGAATCCCTGCGAGAACTTCGCTTCCTCTCTTCGGTGGTGGCGGCGGCGGCATTGTCGGCGGATCGACAACGGCATGGGCGACGTTCGATCGGCGCGACTAAACGATCGCGTTACCGCATCTTCAGTAATTTGTTAGCGATAGGGAGTTGATGGTGAGTGAAAGAAGCATGGGCGGAGTGCGGAGAAGCAGGCGTGGTAGTGCGGCGAGATGGCGGGCGGCGTCGTAGCGGAGAAAGAAGACGCGGGCGGCGGGACCCACCATTCAGCAGCACAGAGAGGGCTAGGTCGGGTTTTAAGCGGGTGGGCGGATCTCGACCGTCGGATCGAGATCGGAGGACCATGGCGATGGCGACGGCCGGCGATCCGAATGATCCATCCATCGGCCGTTGATTTGAAAGCGGACGGCTCGCGATGCGCTAATCAGTCTTGGTGAGCAGTGCAGCTAGATGGTTCGATCGAGTCGAGTTGGCTCAGATCGGACGGTCGTCGGTCGATCGGAGTTGGATCGAGACCGAGAGAGTGCAAGGAGGTTTGGTGGTTTTTAATTCAAAGCTCCTACTTTGACCGACTTGCAAAATATAGCAAATAAAATTCACAAATCTGGAATTTTCGAGGAGGTTCTAGGGTTACCTAGTGGCCAAATAAAATTTTAAACTTCATTGTTCATGATTTAATTGCTTATTTTGAATTCAAATTTATAAAGGTTAGAGAAGCAAGCTTGAATTTTACGTGGATTGAATTTAGCTCCAAAAATTTGGGAAAAATCATATTTATTCAAGATAATCATTATAAGATTTAAATAAATTATTTCAGTTTTAATTGAAGTAAATTATCCCCAAACATTATTTTAAGCTGCTTGCTCTTGTGTTTGACTTTCAAATTTCTACTTTGGCTAAATGTTTTAAAATAGCAAATTATTTCTAGAATTTGTGAACTTTTGAAGGTGAGTTTATAAGGTGTTCTGAGAACCTAGGAAAATACTTCAGAGCCTTGCTCACATGTTTTTTTGTATTTAAATTCAAACATGCAAATCAAATGAAAAACCAATATTCTCCAAAACTCGAGAAAATTCAAACAACCGTAGCAAGCGGATGAAATCCAATCAAGTATTCTCATATTTGAGTCCCTTGTATTTTCAAAATAGAAATTTAGTTTGTAATTACAAGCTTGAGAGACGTACATTTTAGGTTTGAATTGGAAAAGGGTATAGGATTTCTAAGGTTAAGTGCTATTCTTAAAGACTTCCAACATAGGGTTTAACCCCATCAGAACTAAGTTTCAAAATCTTGACAAACTTTTATTTTGTTTGAAATTTTCATTTCAGTTTTTGAGAAACCAGTCGTAACCTATTTGCTTAGCAACAAAAGTTTTAAAAGGTCCAAAATTTCATAAATGCACGATGATGCGTAACTAATCCAACTTAAAATTTTGGGCATTCTGATAGCTATTGCTTGTTCTTTCTAAAACCGAGTTCATGCGAGGACTTTGAGAGAGGACTAGGCGATCCATTGGTTAGTTACGCAATTCAAGGTCAAGCCTGTCGTTCCATTGGGAATTGGGGACTTGGCGTTAAATGGTTCGTGGTCTCGCGACGAACAACTATCCGGTGTGTTTTGGGCGTATTCCGAAGAGTTGAGGTTCGTGCATTGGCGAGTGTTCGGCTTAGCGACATCGTCTGCCAGCATCAACTATCCACGGTTCCTCGAGAAGATCGGGCCTCACGTATCATATTGCATTAAGGTTCGTCAGATATATTACGTGTGTTAGAAAGAGTTTCAGTCACAAGATTACACACGAACCTATAGGGTCACACACTTAAAGGGCAAGGATTTGATTTGGATGGAGATCCGAATTCTTATAGGCCACGAGTTCCTAATGGGCCACAGGTTGAGGACCCAATATGGATGCCTATATATAGAGGGGCGGTGGCATGGGGTATGTTTGATCAATCTTTCTGGAAAAAATATCGAAACCCTAATAGCCACGCTCTCCTCAACCACGCCGCCGGCGCTAGCACTCCTGTGCGTGGTGTCCCTGCCCCGTACGTGTGGATACCTTGGAGGTGTTGTTGCGAAGCATCAGCACTAGGACGATCCGCGACTCACGACGTTCATCGGAGTAGGAGGAGAAGGCACGCGGCAAGTACGACTACGATTGCTTCATCGCTACATCGACTCTACTTCCGCTACGAGTCGGCGTGTCTAGTGGTAATCTCATGATCTATTACTTGCGGTGGTTCCTTGGTTGCGTGGTAAATTTTTTGTTTGTGCTATCGTAGCCTTCCCGCGATCCTTCATCACACACTTAATGGGATGGAACAAACTAGTACGAATATGATTCGTTAAACGTGTTCGGATAGGATCCGACACGGGGCACTATATAACGAGATGCTTGAGGCTAGTGTGGTGACGGACGTGAGAGACGTGAGTTGTTTCCACTGAAACCTTAGCCGCCATCTTCTTGAGAGCCTTCCCGTGCGACTTGGTGCTAGCAGCACGCCGGTGTCTGGTTGTTCCTTCTCGGCGATGTGGAATACCGTAGAGGCTCTCTGCTGACCTTTGTTGCGAGGGCGATCGCGATCTTCACAAGGCTGCGGAGGTTCTTTGGAGGAGGCGATCGACTACGAGGGCGTTGGGCGATCATCTCGCCACTACATCGAGCGCATTCATCGTCGGACTAGGTACGCTCGACTCTACTTCCGCATTTGTCTTGCGCGTGCGGTGGTAATGATCTGTGATCATCTATCTTGCTTGGCATCTTGGTTTACGTGGTAGAAATTTTGAATTGTTGCTAGCGTAGCCTACCCGTATCCTTACAAAATATAGATATGATACAATCATCTCTATGATTGCCTCTAGGGTATATCACCAACAATTTACCTATACGCAATTTAACTTTAATCATCCGTTAGGTTTATGCGGATCCCGTGCCAATATCTATTAATTCAAAATTGGTCACGCCTTCATCTATATTAAATATGCATCCACCTGATAAATATGCTTTGAACGTGACATGCACATGCTCAATGCACAATTAATGTAATATAAATTCAATTAGTTTTTAAAAAAATGAAGATCAACATAAATAAAACCAAATTCCTTTTTGAAATGAGTAATCCATCGTGCAAAAAAAAAGTGATCATGCATCAATATTTTCACCATATGTATTGCATATATGTACACAATATATGTGTTACATAATACGATTTCAATAATAACAGTAAAAAAATAATTTTATTTTTTAAATCGTTGTCCGACCCCAGGTTTCAAATACCCGAAGCTCTTGTGTGTGTACCGTACTAGTTCCATGATAAGTGACTAGTACACACAACTTCAACATTGGTAATCACATCCATACATTCATATGTACAAAATAAAACAAGTTATGGTACAAACATTAAGCGATTACAATATTTACATCACAGGGGCCGACCGACCAAATAAAAGCTTAAGTGTCAGAGATAGCAAATATAGCAGTGGAAGCAAAAGGTAGTAAGTGTACAAAATTCCAGTGGCATGCCCATCCAAATCCTCATGCAACCGACTATAGACTAGCCTTAGAAAGACCTGTCACCGAACCCACCAGTTCCGGGTCTAAAGAAGTCGTCGTTTGGCGTAGGTTCGTCCTCATACTCTAAACAATAATTTAAGCAAGATTGAGTATATTACGTACTCAGCAAGACTTGTAGTGTATCGTAAAATTTATATGAATGCAACACTAACAAGATGAGGTTCTATACTACAAGTTATTTTGCATTAGGTAGATTTTATTTGCAATATCAATACGTAGTATTTTGCAACGAAGATTTTAAAGAGTAGTTGAATAGGTAAAAGACAACAAGTAAGTAATTGAATAAACAACAACTCGCAACCCTCCTCGCTGCGAGCAACATTTTATTTTCAGCGATAGACATGGCACTCAACTCAAATAAAAACCAACAAAACATTTCCCATGTTTTTCCAACAAAATGTTTTTATGAGAACCAAGACTATACCCCTTAAGTGCATTAAGCACGATGATGACCGTGAGCACGGTTATTTAAATAGATTTACATTGTGCGAGGTGTACAACTTTACCATGACACACAAATTCTCTAGTTTGTTTGGCATCCGTTGATACCACGCTCACTCACGTTTGGTAGCGGTCTAGAGCATGTGTCAAATCCTTTACATCATCTAGTCCTAATCTTGCACTTAGCTTTGGTGATTAACACCTCACTTCACCAGTACACCGTCTCGATGAGACATTCACCGTTAATGTCGGCAATCACATATGGTCGCACCACTCACGCCTACCAATCATGCAAGGCTAGTTTTTCGATGACTTAATTAGCTAAGGCCATCCCATGCCGGCACATGTGGTTGCACTGGGCTTAGATTAGAGTTCTTGGCGTTGATCATCCTTCTCGAATATAATATAACTCACCCACGTCGAAAGCTAGGTTTTCACTTTTATTTTTATACAAAATAACAGAGTAAAGCCCTCTGGACTTCCTTTTCAAAAACTCCCAAATTCATATTTATCATGTCATCCATTTTAGAAATTTTTAGTAAAGACTAAAGCTTGACTAAGCGGTTATGCGAGATTCGTATTCGAAAAACCCAAGTTGACATTAATCATTCTCTAAACCATAATTCTATTGGCTACAATAGCAAGGACATCAATGTATCAAGGAGGATCATCCATTGGATAGGATTTACAACTCACTACTATAGAAAAGGTAATCACAGATGGTGTAAAATCATCATCACATATGGTTTTTAAGCGAGTCAGGCTTTATGGGTCGATAATGACATGGGTCATCACATACGGTTTTTGAACTATACGTGAAAAAGCTATCCTGAACAATCGAACAAGAACCATCGTGATAGCCTATTTTCTGAGACGGTTTTGTTCAAAATGCGTTTGTGATAATCAATTATCCTGAGCGGTTCTTGTTGAGAACCGTTTGTGAAAATAGACTATCATGAGCGGTTTACTAAAACCATGCGATAGTTTTCTTATTGCAAAAATTCAAATTACAGGCTAAACCAATCAATTCTTGGACAGTTGGACCTAAGTATCTGCATATGGTTGATTACATAATCGGAATGAAAAAAACTCAAACGGATGGCGAATGAGCGCGTACAGTGTTGAAACTTTGGAGGTAGTTTGAGGCCATAAACGACCTTTTTTTTTGGATTTTCACTTTTCAGAGGCTCATCTACAAGTTCTACAATATTTTGTTTATCCTATAGAGGTTCATCATTTGCTCAAGCTTAGCGGAAATTTTGGAAATTTTGGAGAATTAACTTGTAACAACCTAACTTAGGGTTTGTATTTCAAATGTAAAATTTGAGGAGAAATAAAAACTTTTGTTGTCTCTTCAAATCATTTGAAAGTTTCTACATTTTCCTAGCAATTTCCATTTTCTAGAATTAAATTCTTGTGAATAGAAATTGTTGTCAGCACATTCTTAGCCTTCAAACTTGTGATCATCCCTAGGAATATTTTTCCTGTCATCTTGATCATCCTATCTACCTCCTGAATTATTTCACAATTTTTAGATTTTATTTGCTATTTCAAATGGCCAAGTCAAACTAGTTGAATCTGGTCAAACCCTAGGTCAGCATGCTTGTGAATTTTCTGCAGAATTTTTCAATGCATAAAAGTTCTGGAAAATTTATGCAATGTTGATCTCTGTCTCAAGTAACTACCATAAAACTTTCGGAATTTTTGGAGCTCAGGAGCTACCTCTAAAAATTCTCCAAACTCTCTCGACCTTTTAAAACTTCAAATCGGTATTCCTTTGTTTGTCGGGCTCGGACGAGCCCGACTCAAACCAACCGCACCTAAATGGCAGTCGCGCGTAATAATCGCACGCGTGAATCTAATCAATCGTGACCGTCCGTTGTGCATCGCCGCGATCCACGTTCGCGCGCAACGACCTGTCGAATGCATACATCAATCCGGCCGTCCATTTTAGATCCGGCGGTGACACGTTCTGACGGTCGGACCACCCTAATCGCACCGTGCCGGTCTACGGTTGCGCAGCTTCTTTATCGCGCGGCGGGCCCCACTCGTCGGTCGTCACCTACCTTCGCATGAGTCTTGTGTGCGGCGATATCGCGCGCATAGTCGCCACCTCGCCTTCTTTGCATTCGTCACGCTTCCGGTTTCGCGCGCGCATTGCCTCGGCGCATCTTCATTGCATGGCCATGCCTGCCCAGCGTGTCGCCACCATTCCTTTCACCCGACTTGTCCGGCCTGCGTTCTTGAGCTCCTCGGTGCGGCGTCGCCTCTCGATTTCCTCCGCCCTCTTCCCTACTTAAGCCCTCTTAAAGCTCTCTTATCCTCCTTTGGACACCCTAAAACCACTTCCTACCCTCCATTGCCTTCCCTGATGTAACAGCCCTAACTTAGGGTTTGTAATTCAAATGTAAAATTTTGAGGAGAAATAAAAACTTTTGTTGTCTCTTCAAATCATTTGGAAGTTTTCCAAATTTTCCCTAGCAATTTCCAATTTTCTAGAAGTTAATTCTTGTGATTGGAAATTGTTGTCATCAAATTATTAGCCTTCAAACTTGTGATCATCCTCTGCAAATATTTTTCCTAGCATCTTGATCATCCTATCTACCTCCCTGAATTATTTCACAATTTTTAGATTTTATTTGCTATTTCAAATGGCCAAGTCAAACTAGTTGAAAATCTGGTCCCTGAATTATTTGCTATTTTATTTGCTTGTGAATTTTCTGCAGAATTTTTCAGTGCATAAAAAGTTCTGGAAAATTTATGCAATGTTGATCTCTGTCTCAAGTAACTACCATAAAAATTTCGAAATTTTTGGAGCTCAGGAGCTACCTCTAAAAATTCTCCAAACTCTCTCAGCCTTTTTAAAAACCCCAAATCAGAAAACTTGTTCCTCGGGCGAACCCAACTCGGGCTCGAGTCCGACTCGCACCACTTGGCTCGGTCGCGTCAACTAAACGTACCGCTTTCGAGTCCAATCGATCGTGACCGTCCGATGCAAATCGAGCGATCCACGTCGCGTCTTATGTCGACTGTCAGAATGCATACATCGATC
This sequence comes from Ampelocalamus luodianensis, assembly GCA_036346255.1. Taxonomy (NCBI): domain Eukaryota; kingdom Viridiplantae; phylum Streptophyta; class Magnoliopsida; order Poales; family Poaceae; genus Ampelocalamus; species Ampelocalamus luodianensis. Next base: position 32,928,903 of record CM070618.1, read on the forward strand.
TCGGCCGTCCGTTTTAGATCCAGCGGTCGGTGCGTTCAGCGATCAAATCAAACCACCGGTTCGCACGCGCAAATGCGTCGGCTGACATATGGGTCCCACTGTCGAGGTTCTTCCTCGCCGACTCGGCGCCCTCCGGAGCTCGTGGCGATCGCGCATGCGTGCCACAGCGGCTTCGTCGGCCTGCCGCAGCAGGGGCGGCGTGTCGCCTCGAGGATCGCTTGAAGTCCATCTACCTCATAGGGTCGTCCATTCCTTCGCGACCATTCTTGCGCCCTCTCGCCCATTTCTTAGCCGGGTAGGGAGAAAAACTTCGGCGTAGCGCCCGCCGTTCGAGCCGCCGCCAGGCGGCGGCCGCGCCATCGTGTTCCTCTTGCCTCGCCGCCTCCATTTTGCCTATTGGGTCCTTGGCGTCCGGTGGATCGCCAAGGCGGTATCGTCGTCTCCGCCTCGGCGATCTCGATCCGTGAGCTCGTTTGCGACTGGTGAGTTTCGGCTCGCCACCTAGTCCCTTAGGATCGCATTGATGCTGCCGAGTCTAACGGTGGGCTTGTTTACGCCTTTGTGCATCGTTGCGGCGTCGACCAATTCTTCTCAAGCTCGGTTTTCCGCCGCCGTGAAATTCGGTCACCTCGGGCTTTCTTCGTCGGCGTTATCGTGTGCTTCTTGCTCTGGTGTTGGTGACTTAAGCACACCTTCAGTCTTCTAGAAGCCGTGTCGCCTTCTCGCGTGGACGTGCTTTCTTCTCCGCTCCGGCCGTCGTGAGCTCATCTCCGTCGACCATCGGGCTCCAGCGTCACCGTCATCGAGTTAAGCTGAGGTCTGCGAACGAAGGTACCACTCTTTCGCCGAAACCTCTGGTTTGCTAGATCGGTTCTTGTGGCGGCGCCCGTGCCGTGCTGTCGCCGGTGAACGCCGGTGATGATTTGTTTGACTCTAATCATGTCTACCTTGAGTCTACGTCTTGTGGGCCCTGCGGTTGTCGCGTTTAGAAATCGTTTAATCCAACCGTTGCATTTCACTTTGAGTCTGCATCATGTGGGCGGAATGTCGGTTAGGGTTTGTGTAGTTTCATGTCGTTTTCTCTGTTGAGGCGTATTTCTCTGTGTGGGTATGTTAGGTTTGCACTTTGGTAGCCAGAAGGCGTATTCTTAGAATACGCCTTGACGTCACTTTGTTGTGGTGGTGTTGCAGTCGGCATTTTTAGCGGGCCTTGTCGGTGTCTGGGGCTGAATAGGCGTGGTAGAAAAAGGATTTAATGCTTTAGTATTTACGTAATATGTTTTATGTTGCTTTGTTAATTCATTTAAACTTAGAAAATGCATAACTAATTCAATTTTATCCAAATTGCATGAATCGATGCTGTTTATTTTCATTTCAAATGTATTATTTACTAAAATTAGTTTCATCCATGTCTCTGTAGCAAAAATCTGTTAATTAATAAAATGATGTTTTATGTATCTTCTAGATTAGAAAATGCATATCTCTTTCAATATTTGTCCAAATCGAGTGAAACCAATTTTGTAATTTGTCATTTTAATGTACTAATTATTAGGATAGGTTATATACACTGTTTCTGTTCATGAAAACTTGTTAAGTAATTAACTAGTGTTTTGATGTGTTTTTAGCTTAGGAAATTCATAGAAAATTCTTAATAACTTAAAATGAATTGCTCTCTGTTTCTTAAATTTTGTTATATCATGCTTAGGCTGCTGGGGAAAAGTTTAGTGTGTTTTGTTTTTGTTGTATTGTTTGAGTTTGAGTCGGTTGTTATTACGTTTCTTATTATTTGTTTTGTTCAATCGTTAGGATTCGATATTTGCGGCAACCACGAGCGATCCTCCGCAACATATTGAACAACAATTGCCGAACAAAGCAGTTTGATCATGTTTAATCCTAGTATTTTAAAGATTAATATTTTGTTTCAATTTGCTGCGTATGCATTGCTTAATTTGTGTTAAATTGATTAGTTAAATACGTGTGTGCATATCCTGTAGACAAAATATTGATCTCTACTACTGAGCCTAGGTTATTTCTTTGTGATTAGAGATCATTTGGATGATCTCTTATCACTTAGTAGATCGGGTCAACTTGCTTAGACATGCTTAGCTATCGGTAGGCCCAGGCGGTTATCGACTTTGGTCATAACCTTGATCACAAAATTTACTATAACTTTATGTTTTAGCATTTACGCTATGTTTAATTACAAAATTAAAAATGAAAACAAAAATGATTTAGACTTGGGCACAATGGTAAGGCTGGTGTGATCATTGGGTGTAGTGGAAGGTGCCAGTCGATTAGAGGCAGTTACTTGCATGCCGTCTTGAGCATTTGCGTGCTAACCACACTAGAGTATATGGGACCTCTCTTGACCTAGTACTTTGGCGTGTATTGGCTCCGGAGTGGGGAGGTCGCGGGAGGGACGGAGGTGGGAGCATGGTAGTTGTCGAAAAGCTTTATCACGAGTGGGTAGTTGTCTTTTGGCTTTACCATGTAGCGTATGGATTTCTATCCATCGAGCGGCTCGTGAGTTAATACACAATATTGGAAAAGTCTCGTGAGACTTAGCGGTGCTGACATACCTTAAGTGTGTTTTGGCTTAAAGCGGTGCGAGTGTGGGTACATTGGTACACCCTGCGAGTTAAAACTATTCGAATAGCCTCGTCTAGGTTATGGACACGCTTCGGATCGCCCGTAAGAACTAGACTACAACTTTAAAATTAAAACTTGATGGGTGAGTGCGAATGCGGATTAGTGCTATTGTTAATGGTGACTATTGGGATAGTCACTTCTAAGTATTTATCTTTACGCTTTTGTTATTATTATCCTTCTTGTTATTTCAATCTTAAAAATGAATTGCAAACTTGCCTTCAAGCCGTATTATATTATTGCAAATGAAAATCGGCTTTATGCAAATGAAACATATGGCCTCCACTAAACAAGCACGCATGTAGCATATGAGCAGTGCATTGGTTCACACGTCGGTCTTGCGGTACAAAGACAATCTTTGTACTCGGTGCTTTGCTTAATGTTTTTGTTGCGGAGGAAGAAGGTGAGCCTCGGGGTCCTCATACGTGAGGCTGTGTTGCCGATCGTGGGCTGACTAGTCTTGGCGGTCGGTCGGATGCCTTGTGTGTTGAAGGCACCACCGATTGGCTTTGTTTATAGCCATTTATGGCACTTTTGCTTCATTTGTCTTTTTGTTGTTATTTGTGTATCTTGTGGTGATCGGCCATTATGCATAATATCTTTGCTATTTGTTTATCTTCCGTTTGGAAGTGTGGTGTTTGGACTCTATGTGTGGAATGGGTTGATGTCTAATTTTGTCAGGGGTGTGTATCTTGCTTTACAGGAAGTATACATATCTAGAGATCGATTTATTTGATTTGTGATGCTAGGACCGGTGGTTGGTTAAGCATTACAAACCAAATAAGCAAAGTCCTACAAAGTTGGTATCGAGCCATTCGGCCGTAACAACTTAAGCATAGTCGTCCTTAGGATATTTTGAAAGTCTTATTTTCAAATCATAAAAAGGTTTATGAAAACCTAGCGATTCTCAGATTTTATTCCTTACCTATCTTAGCTTTCTACTCTCATCTTACTCTAATTTAAGTTTTGAAACTTGGTTTCTCTCTTCACCTTTCAAAGATAGTTACTACGGGTGGAATTAGTTTGGGGAGAACCATGAAGTTTAATCCAACTAAAACTTGTGGGGATACTAGGGTAAGATGTAAAGTGAGTAATTATGTGTCGATTTTCTTGGTGAACTTTATCACCTTGTGTGTGTTTGTTTTGGGATTGCTTTCATGAATTTTGGCTTTCTTGCTCTTAAATTTGTTGCTAACTTGTCTTAGTAAAGCAGGATGGCCGGAGAGCAGCGTGGCGGTCGGCGAGCTGGTCATGATGAGAGCTTCCCCTCCTCAGACCATGGTGAGGTGCTCGCTCGGAATCGGCGAGCCGCATGGACCAGACGGCGCATCTTGGAGGTTATTGCTGGGAATACCTCCCTCCTGCGATGGTGGCGGCCACGAACTTCATGGAGGACTTGCGAGTTCCTCAAATGCGCGACCACCGACTTTCTCCGCTCACGAGGACCCTCTCGATCACGGATGATTGGCTGCGCATGGTTGGCGGAAGCTCAACATAGCTCGATGCGGGGCGAGGACAAAGGCACTCTTCGCGTCCCACCGGCGAGGCGGCACTCTCATGGTGGGAGAACTATCTCGCCATGCAGCCCGCGGGCCATGTGGTCGCGTGGGAGGAGTTCGGTCGGCTTTTACGTCGGGCCCATCCCGGATGGCTTTGATGAAGGCGAAGAAAAAGGAGTTCCTCGCGCTCAAGCAGAGCGCAAATGCGTGTGGAATACCTTTACGAGTTCAATCATCGGCTCGTTATGCTCGGGTGAGGTGGCCTCGAGATGAGGCTAAGCGGGAGAAGTTTATGGATGGCTTGTCCGAGGCTGAGACAAGCTATCCATTGTGGACTTCTCGGACTTTCAGGCCTTGGTAGATAAGGCCATTGTTGCGAGCATAAGGCAAAAGCGTGGCGAGTCCATAGCGCAAATGGGAGCGCATCGGTCTACTCACACGGCCTCGTTAGTCCCGGTGGGCGGCACCTGATGGCCCGTTCTTTTGCTCCAGGCGCCGAGACCATGCCTGCACTCCTCGCCCACGCGCGGCGTGTTTTAGCCACGTGCGCTGCGATCCGGCCAGGCGGCCTCGCAATCCGGCGGCGAGGTGACTTGTTTTATTGCCACAACAAGGGCCATTATGGGAATACGCCTCGAGTGTTGCGGCGATCCCTGCGTCCTAATGGAGGGCGCGAGGCGAGGCGGTCACCCGCGACCAAAGGTTATTCGAAGACCGAGTGCGGCGTGTCGGTGAACCACCTTCCGGTGAGGAGGCTCGGGCGCGGATGTCGTGATTGGTACACTTCTTGTTAATTCCGTCCTGCTGCGGTATTATTTGATTACGGAGCATCGCATTCTTTATTTCAAGATCATTTGCTTTGCTGTTAGTGGTCTTTTGTGTTCCTTTGAGGTTCCTTTGCTCATCAAGCTCTCGGGCGGAAATGAGAGGCGATTCTGATGTCGGGATGTTCCTATCATGGTCAAAGGAGTGGGATTTTTGCAAATCTTATTACTTTCGATTCGACAACTTTGGATGTGATTCTTGGCATGGATTGGTTGTCCCAACACTTGGGCGGTCGATTGTGCGGAAGATTGTCTATCTCTGACCCTTGGAGCGGCGAGTCGGATTTCGCCCGCACGGCAGGGGCCACATCTATGTGTATTAGAGGCAAAGCCGACCTTGCGATTCATGATGTTCCCATAGTATCGACTTTGGGATGTCTTTCACGAAGACTTGCAGGATGCCTCGGTTCGAGACACAGGTTTGTCATCGATTCTTTGCCGTCTGCCTTGATTTGGCGCGTGTCGGATGCCTCCCAATGAGCTAGAAGAATTGAAGAAGCGACTTGGTGAGCTCCAAGCAAAGGGTTTCATCCGTCCCGTTCATCTCCTTGGGGTTGTCAGGTGATCTTTGTGAAGAAGAAGGACAAGACTTTGCGTATGTGTGATTACCGAATCCTCTCAATGAGGTGGCGGTGAAGAACAAATATCCTCTGCCCGCATTGATGATCTTTTGACCCGGTTATGCAGGAGCTGGGTGTTCTCCAAGATTGATACGAGATCGGGCTATCATCAAGTCGGATCGAGTGAGGATATTCGAGCGGCTTTCACTACTCGTTATGGCTGTCACGAGTACACCGTCATGTCCTTTGGCTTAACCAATGCTCGGCTTTGTTCATGAACTTGATGAATTGATATTCATGGAGTTTTTGGACAAATTTGTGGTGGTCTTCATTGATGATATTCTTATTTATTCCAAAGTAGGCGAGCATCTTGAGCATCGAAGATTGTTTTGGGCAAATTGCTGGAGCACGGCTATATCACGAGTTCGACAAATGTGAGTTACGGTTTGAAGGAAGTGGCATTCTTGGGCCATGTTCTTTCAATGGAGAGCATGTTGTGGATCGACAAGGTCGTGATGTTCTATCTTGGGGTCATTAAGTCGATCAGCGATGTCGGAGTTTTCTTGGTTTAGCGGGCTACTATCGCGCTTTATCGAGAACTTCTCCAAGATGTAAAGCCGATGGTGAATTGCTCAAGAAGGACAAGAAGTTTGTATGGTCCTCTGCTTGTGATGAGAGCTTTCGGGAGCTCAAGCGGCGATTGACTTGACTCAGTCCTTACTCTTCACGATATCCACAAGAGCTTGATATTTATTGCGATGCCTCTCGTGAGGACTTAGGTGTGTTCTTATGCGAGGAAGGCAAGCGGTTGCCTATGCATCGAGCGATTGAGACCTCACGAGCTCAACTATCCCACCCATGATTTAGAGCTTCTGCGGTGGTTCATGCACTCAAGATTTGGCGGCATTATTTGATCGGTAACGGCTGTGAGGTGTATTCAGACCACAAGAGTTTGAAATACTTATTCACTCGGCCGGATCTGACCTCGGTGGAGGAGATGGCTAGAATTAATCAAAGATTATGACACAGGTCTTGGTATCATCACAGCAAAGCCAATGTGGTTCTTGATGCACTTAGCGAAAAGTGTATTGCAATACTTTGATGATCCAAGAGCAACAACTTTGCACTACTTGCGAGAATTTGGCGTCTCAGCTTGGTTTGGTTGAGCACGGTTCCCTACTGCCACGATTGTGCAACCAACCTTGGTGGATCAAATCAAGCAGCACGACAATCGATGATGGTGTGGGTAAAATCAATCGAGAACATCGAGAATGGATCACCAAGTGTTTCCGCGAGAAGATGAACCGCGGTGTTGTATGGTTTGGCGCGGCTTGTGGTCCCAAGGTCCCGAGTTGCGGGTTTGATTGCAGAGGCCCATGGCTGCCTTTATCCATCCATCCGGGCCACTAAAATGTACCAAGATCTGCGTCGAGAGATTACGGTGGACTTCGCATGAGCGCGAGATTGCGGGTTCGTGGCGAGATGTGACATATGTTGTGCGTGTCAAGGCCGAGCATCGGCGTCAGTGAGTCTTCTTGACCACCCTATACGGAATGGAAGTGGGATTACGCAGGCATGGATTTTATCAACTGCGCCTGCGTACTCTGCGAGAAGGATGCATATAGGTTATCATTGATCGATTGTGGTGGCCCATTTCCTTCGGTCGATCGAAGATTGATGTGAATCGATTAGCGGATCTTTACATATCCCGTGTGTGATGTGCATGGTGTGCCACGAACAATTGTGTCGAATCGTGGTTCTCACATTCACCTCTCGGTTTGGCATAGTCTGCGAGGAAGCCATGGGGACCGTCTTTCATTCATTTCAGCCTATCATCCTCGGTGATGGTCGGGACGGGCGCGTCAACAGTGCTTGAAGACATGCTCGGTGTGTGTGTTCTTTCCTATGGGAAGAATTGGGAGAAGTGCCTACCACTTGCGAGTTCTCCTACAACAACGGACTTCGAGGCTAGTCTCGGTATGGCACCGTTTGAGGCTTTGTATGGGAAGCGGCTGCAGAGCGCCAGTTGGCCCAGTGGCGGTGAAGCGGTTCTTTGGTCAATTCCATCAATGAGTGAAAAAGTCAAGTGCGGTTGATTACGTGAGCACTTGCGGCGTAGCTCGATCGAGCGAAGAGCTATGCGGTCGGCGTAAATCGTGGTGAGTTTCGGTAATGACTTTGTGTATCTCAAAGTCTCACCTCGAAGGACATCGTCGTTTGATTATCGAGAGCAAAGCGGCTCCTATATCGGACCCTACATCATCAGCGAGTGGGAAGCTGTTGCTTACAAGTTAGAGTTACCCGGCTACACTTGAAGGGTGCATGATGTTTCCATGTGTCACAATTGAAGAAGTGCCTCGTATTCGAGTTGAGAAACACCATTGGAAAATATCGATGTGCGAGGAAGATCTGTCTTATCGTGGCGTCCCGTTCGTATCCTCGAAGAAAGCTGAGCGAGAACAGGAACCGTGTGATTAAGTTCCTTAAAGTTCGATGGTCGAACCACTCAGAGGATGAAGCCACTTGGGGCGGGAAGATCGCCTCCGGCAGTTACCGTCCTTCTTCTCCCGGTGATCGAGAATCTCGAATCGAGATTCTGTAAGAGGAGATTTGTATGCAGCCCTAACGTAGGGTTTGTAATTCAAATGTAAAATTTTGAGGAGAAATAAAAACTTTTGTTGTCTCTTCAAATCATTTGGAGATTTTCCAAATTTTCCTAGCAATTTCAATTTTCTAAAGTTAATTCTTGTGATTGGAAATTGTTGTCATCAAATTATTAGCCTTCAAACTTGTGATCATCCTCTGCAAATATTTTCCTAGCATCTTGATCATCCTATCTACCTCCTGAATTATTTCACAATTTTTAGATTTTATTTGCTATTTCAAATGGCCAAGTCAAACTAGTTGAAAATCTGGTCAAACCTAGGTCAGCATGCTTGTGAATTTTCTGCAGAATTTTTCAGTGCATAAAAGTTCTGGAAAATTTATGCAATGTTGATCTCTGTCTCAATAACTACCATAAAAATTTCGAAATTTTTGGAGCTCGAGAGCTACCTCTAAAAATTCTCCAAACTCTCTCAGCCTTTTAAAAACCCCAAATCGAAAACTCTTGTTCCTCGGGCCGAACCAACTCGGGCTCGAGTCGACTCGCACCACTTGGCTCGTCGCGTCAACTAAGCGTACCACTCGAGTCCAATCGATCGTGACCGTCAGATGCAAATCGAGCGATCCACGTCGCGTCTTAGCAAACCTGTCCGAATGCGCCACATCGATCTCGTGCCGTCGTTTTAGATCCAGCGGTCGATGCGTTCTTGATCAAATCAAACCACGGTTCGCACCAGCTGCCGTCTGTCGGCGACATATGGGTCCCACTGCCGAGGTTCTTCCTCGCCGACTCGCTGCCTCTGGAGCTGTTGTGATCAGCGCATCGCGTGCCACGCGGCATCGTCGCCACGCAGCAGGGAGCGGCGTGTATGCGCCTCGAGATCGCACGAAGTCCATCTACCTCATGGGTGCGTCCATTCCTTCGCGACCATTCTTGCGCCCTCTCGCCCATTTCTTAGCTTGTGGGAGAAAACTTCGGCGCGCGCGCCGTTCCCGAGCAGCCCCTTGAGCAGGCAGCCGCGCCATCGTGTTCCTCTTGCCTCGCCGCCTCCATTTTGCCTATTCCGGGTCCTTGGCGTCCGGTGGATCGCCAAGAGGCGTATCGTCGTCTCGCCTCGGCGATCTCGATCCCGTGAGCTCGTTTGCGACTGGTGAGTTTCGACTCCGCCACCTAGTCCCTTAGGATCGCATTGATGCCTGAGTCTAACGGTGGGCTTGTTTACGCCTTTGTGCATCGTTGCGGGCGTCGCGACCAATTCTTCTCAAGCTCGGTTTTCGCGCCGTGGAAATTCCGGTCACCTCGAGCTTTCTTCCGTCGGCGTTATCGTGTGCTTCTTGCTCACGGTGTTGGTAGCTTAAGCACACCGGAGTCTTCTAAGCCCGTATCGCCTTCTCGCGTGGACCGTGCTTTCTTCTCCGCCTCGACCGTCGTGAGCTCATCTCCGTCGACCATCCGGGCTCCGCGTCACCGTCATCGAGTTCGCTAGGTCCTTGCGAACCGAAGGGTACCACTCTTTCGCCGAAACCTCTGGTTTGCTAGATCGGTTCGGCGGCCGCGCGCTGCCGTGCCGTCTTTTCAGCGGTGAGCGCGGTGATGATTTGTTTGACTCTAATCATGTCTACCTTGAGTCTCTGTCTTGTGGGCCCTTGCGGTTAATCGCGTTTAGAAATCGTTTAATCCAGCGGTTGCATTTCACTTTGAGTCTACTTGTCATGGGGCCGGAATGTCGGTTAGGGTTTGTGTAGTTTCCTGTCGTTTTCTGTTGGGAGGCGTGTTTCTCGTAATGGGTATGTTAGGTTTGCACTTTGGTGGCGAAGGCGTATTCTTAGAATCGCCTTCGGCGTCACTTTCGTGAGTGGGCACATTGCAGTCGGCATTTTCGTGTGGAGCCATTTGTCGAGTGTGCGGGCTAGAATAGGCTATTGGGTAGAAAAAGGATTTAATGCTTTAGTATTTACGTAATATGTTTTACATTGCCTTTGTTAATTCATTTAAACTTAGAAAATGCATAACTAATTCAATTTTATCCAAATTGCATGAATCGATCTTTTTATTTTCATTTCAAATGTATTATTTACTAAAATTAGTTTCATCCATGTCTCTGTAGCAAAAATCTGTTAATTAATAAAATGATGTTTTATGTATCTTCTAGATTAGAAAATGCATATCTCTTTCAATATTTGTCCAAATCCGATGAAACCAATTTTGTAATTTGTCATTTTTAATGTACTAATTATTAGGATAGATTATATACATGTTTCTGTTCATGAAAACTTGTTAAGTAATTAACTAGTGTTTTGATGTGTTTTAGCTTAGGAAATTCATAGAAAATTCTTAATAACTTAAAATGAATTGCTCTCTGTTCTTAAATTTTGTTATATCATGCTTAGGCTGCTGGGGAAAAGTTTAGTGTGTTTTGTTTTTGTTGTATTGTTTGAGTTTGGTGGTGTTATTCGTTCTTATTCATTGTTTTGTTCAATCGTTAGGATTGATATTTGCGGCAACCACGAGCGATCCTCCGCAACATATTGAGCAACGGCGGCCAGACAAGCGATTTGATCATGTTTAATCCTAGTATTTTAAAGATTAATATTTTGTTTGATTTGTACATATGCATTGCTTAATTTGTGTTAAATTGATTAGTTAAATCCGTAGTTGCATATCCACAGTAGACAAAATATTGATCTCTACGAGCCTAGGTTATTTCTTTGTGATTAGAGATGTTTGGATGATCTCTTATCATAGTAATGAATCCGGTCAACTTGCTTAGACATGCTAGCTATCAGGTGAAGCGGCGGTTATCGACTTTAGTCGATAGCTGTAACATCCCAATTTTGGGCTTGTGTTTCAAATGTAAGAAAATCATTAGAAATTAAAACTTTTTCTTACAACATGTATTTCCTTTTGGGCCAATCAATTCTTGTACAAGAAATTATGGAAATACAATATCACAAGTCTAGTTGATCCAAATCTTGGCATTCCAAAAACAATCTTGTCAAATCTTATGATCATCCACACAAATATTTTCCTAAGTCTGTGATGGTATGTGACCCTCTGAAAAATTTCACAATTTTTAGAAATTGTTTGAATATTTTTAGAGAGCGATCAAGCTTGTTTGACTCTCAGTCAAACATTAAAAGCGAGCCTTACAGAATTTTGGAGGTTTATTCACGGTATAAAACCTCTGAAAATTTTACACAAGGTTAATATACGAGTTAGCAGCTCCATGAAAATTTTCATAAATTTTGGAGTTAATTTGCTATCTCAAATAAATCTTTCAAAGTCTGTTTTTATTTCAAAGTCAAACTTGGTTTCACGTTGCTCGGGTTCGAGTCGGACTCGGGCTCGAGCCAATTGATTACGGTCGATCAACTAGCGCGCGAGCCACCCTTTCAAAGCAGCGGCGTCGCGATATCGGTAGTTGGATTGGATCGGCGTGGCCCACGTTCGGTGTGAGCATTCGGACCCTCGGTTACATTAACAAATTGGGACCGTTGGATCTCGATCCAGTCCAGATTCTGAGAACAGCGGTTGTCGTGAACTTCGTTTAATCGTGACCGTCCATTTTTAATCCGCACGGTGCGTGGCTCGTCTTCTCTGTTCTTCTTCCTCCTCGGCTTCTCGGTAGCGGGCGTTCATGGCGAGAGAAAGAGAGCATGGGGGCTTGTGGTGTCACCTCAAGTTGCTTTCGTCAACGTCTCTCTACGCAATGCATTTAATCGCATAGCAGAGCTTTCTCCTCCATGGTCACCGTGCTCCACTTGCTCCCATCACTTCTTGGTCCTTGCCGCGCCATGCAAAGCTCACCATGGGCTCATGTTCTTGCTCAAAAACCTAATCCCCTTCCTATAAATTGGCTTCCCTAGGTCCTCCTGGTGTTCTTTTGCACCACACCTAGCTATTCTCGTGTTTGAGCTCAAGAACACCTCTCACCCTCAAAACACCATTGTTGGCATTAGAAGCTCCAATGGCGGCCTTGGTGTCGATGGTTCATCCTCAACATTTCTTGCACCCTTTTGAACTCCTCAACCTCCTTTATATTTCCCTAACTTGATTTTGGGTTGCATTCACGAGAATCACTCAATTTTAAGTTTGGAGATTTTCAGTTAGTTTCACCCCCTTTCTTCTCGGCTCATTAAGTGATTCTTTTGCAATTACACCTTTTGGAGCCTCTTTGAGCTATAATGAAAGTGTGGTAATGATTTGGTTCCACTCATTTGCTCGAGAACCTCCTTTCCACTTCATCTTCTTCGACTCCGTTGGACTTCATCGTGTTCAAGTCTTCCAGCCATCTTTGGAGCTCCTCTCGGTTAGGTAGCTCCTATATAGTCCCTAAAGTCATGCTTTCGCTTCCTTGGGTGCGTGAGACATTTGCTATTTCGTGTTTTCGTGGTCGGCCTTCATCTTTGTTTTCCGGCTCGTAGGCGTTCCAGAACCTCCACTGGCCGAGAGTCTGCAGTTGGTCCGCAACACTATTGCGAACCCATTTTGATAGTTGTGTGGGCGCGCGCATGTACAGATCGCCGGCGACCGGCCGCGTAAAGCCACTCGGGTTTTGTCGGTGAGAAGCTCCCGTTTTAAATCGAGATCATTAGGACACATTAATTACCAATCATTAGGTGTTGGTTGTGTCTTAATCATTATTATTGAGCCAGCGACCGGTGGGCCCAATCTCCTTGAATCAATCTACAGGTCAAACCACTTTGTTCGGCATCATTAATGCTTAATCATTGATTAATAAAAATGTCGACGCAATAATCTGTCGGAAACCTTCTGCGAATCGTGACTTGTGGGCAGGAGTTAAGATCAAATCTCGAAGTCATTAGTGTTTAATTAATGGTAATCATTAGAAGCATTAATCTGTCCTAACCCGCCTGCAGTTGACATGGGCCCGGTGCCTTGTCTTGGCGTGGGTTAAATCGTTGTGGTGTTCGTGACTCGTGATCAGCGACATGCGGTCGCTCGTCGGTACCTCTTTGAACGATCATTGCGGCGCAGTCCATTTTGCGTCTGCGGCCCGAGATCTTCATGCATTCGGACCATCAGGTTCCCCTCGTCGATCTGGTGCGTCGATCTTGCGATCAAGTGAGATCGTGTGTGCAATCGGACAATCACGGTTGTTGATGCGTTACGGCCGTCCATCGCCGATCTGCGGTGGGATTGGCCCAAGCAACCGCCGTCAGGTTGCATACACTCGTGTGAGCCGTTGGATCTTGATCCAGCGGTGGGTTTCAATGGGTTTATTGCGCATCGCGCTATTTTTGTAGCGTAAGCCGTAGGGATGTTAGATCAAGGGTTGTGGGGTTGTCCACGTCATTTTCTTTTTATTGGATTGTTACGTATTTGGTAGCAATTGTTTATCAAGCTGAAGATGATATAAAAACTTTAGAAACTCATAACTAATTCATTTTAAGCTGCTTTTAGTTAATTCCAAGCGTAATAAATTATGTTATCACTTTAGCTCATCATAAAAATGGATTTAAGCATGTTCGATGTGAGAAAAATTGTATAACTAGGAATAACTTGGTTTGTCATTTTGAATATTCAGGAAAATGGATAAAACATTAGAAAATGCATATCTTGCTCTGTGTATGTCCAAAATGAATGATTCCAACTTTGATAAATTTGTATCAACCCAATGTTAATGTAAAAATGATGGTAAGTCCAAGATTGTAGCGAGAACCTTGGTTAATGATTTAGTACCTATTTTGACATTTAGAAAATTACGGAAGGCTTATAAAATGCACTAGTAATTCTCTGTAACTGCAAAATATATATGATAAATTCTAGAAAACCCTCTGTTGGTATACTTCCTTTGTAAAATTAGTTTTGAACATATTTATGTTCTGGAAGGTGCATTATGCTAATTTTGCATCTTAGAAAAATCATAACTAAATCACTTTAACTCCAAATGACCTGAAATTTTATATGGGTTACCTCTATACCAGTAGGTAGCTACCATAAAAATTTCAGCTTCAAATCGTTCTAGAAAATATTTTTGCTACAGTGCTAATTATGGCGAAAATGTGTTTTAGGTAATATCTTTTACCGCAATTCCAAATTAGGTTTTCCAGTTCCTATGTCTTGGTATATTCGTATTCTACCTTATGCGTAAATTTAGTACGCATTTGGTTAAGTTTTGCTTGCTCTTTTGTTTATTTGTGGCTCGTCTTATTGGTTGTTCTTGGTTCTGTTTGCCTTTGCTTAGGATTAGAGCATTTGCGGTAATCCGAGCGACCCTCCACAACAAATTGAACAACGACAAGAAAACAACGATTTGATCATGTTAATCCCAGTATTTTAAGTATTTATGTTGATTACAAATTCTATGTATGCATTGCTACTTTGTTTTAATAGTTGGCCTAGTAGATGCATTCCTTAGTAAATGATTATCCTCTACTACCTTGAGCCTAGGTTACTTGCTGTGATTTAGGGTTAGTGGAGGGCTCTTGTCACTTAGTAGTTGCGAATTAATTGCTTAGCCATGCTTAGCTTGGTAGAAATGGGCGGTTATCGACTTGTCGATAACCTTGATCACTAAGCTTATTATGTATTATGATTTCCATCTTGTGCCATGTCTACTTATGAAAACTAAAACTGAAAACAAAATGATTTAGACTTAGGCACAATGGTATGATGGTGTGATTTTTAGGTGTAGGCGAATGGTGCTGAGTCAACAAGACCGAACATCTTGTTACACTAAACCAAGCATTTTAGCGTGCTAACCACACTAGAGGGTATGGGACCTCTCTTGACTTAGTACTTTGGCGTGTATTGGCTCCGGGTGCGGAGGTCGCAGAGGATGGTGTTGGGAGCATTGTATGTCGAAAGACTTCACAAGTGATGGGATTTGTTGTCTTTAGACTTGCAATGGCGTATGGTGTTTCTACCCATCTGACGGCTCGTGGTTAATACACAATATTGGAAAGCGTCTGCGTAGGACTTAGCGTGCTTGGCATACCTTGGAGTGTGTTTTGGCAAAGGCGATGCAGAAGTGTGGGTACATTGGTACACCCCTGCGAGGTTAAAACTATTCGAATAGCCTCGTCCTAGGTTATGGACACGCTTGGGAGGTCTTTCAAGAGTTGACTACAACCTTTTAAATTAAAACTTGATGGGTAGTGCGAATCGGGATTAGTGCTATGTTGTGGTGACTCTTTGGGATAGTCACTTCCGGGTGGTTACTTGTATGTATCTGTACTTACATTTACTTTGATAACAAAAGCAGATTTGCAAACTTGCTTTTAAAATGTATATACCTTATTGCAAATAAAGTTGGCTTCATGCAAAGAGACATACAACCTCCACCTAAATAAGCTTGCATGTAGTTTATGATTAGGTGCTATTCCACACGTCGGTCTTGCGGGTACAAGACAATCTTTGTACTTTCGGTTGCTATGTAATTGTTTTGTTGCGAGAGGAAGAAGGTGAGCCGGCGGCCTCACTTTGTGGCTGTGTTGTGGTAGCTTGCGGGCGACTAGCTTAGCGGCACGATCGGTTGCCTTTAATGGGTGTGTGGCTAGCGGTGGACTTTTGTTCTAGCCATCTTATGGCGCTTTTGCCTCATTGTCATTCTTGTTTATTGATCTATTTGGCGGTCGGCTCTCTTTTGTAATAACTTTACTTTATGTGGATTGTTGAACTTAGTGATATATGTTGTATGGAAATGATGTGTAATTTTGTGATGATGTGCATATGTTGCAGTGCAGGAAACATATGTCCATCGAGGCTTAGAATGTTTAATTAGTAATGCTAGAACCATTTGGAGGTTAAGTGTTACTAGTTAAATATTCAGTCCTCACAAAGTTGGTATCGAGCCATCTTGACAATGAAAACCCTAGCTTGGTAAGCCTTGTAGGATGTTAGAAAACCTATTTTCAAGAGTCAAATGGTTTATGAAAGCTAAGTAAGTTATCGATTTTACTCCTTACCTATCTTAGTTTTCTTCTCTCATCTTGTTCTAGTTTGAGTTTTGAAAATTGTTTTCCTCTCATCTTCTTCCAAAGAATAGTCCTTATCGTTTAATTTGGGTTTTGGGAACCAATGAGTTTGGCAAATTGAAGTGTTGGCTGCCCTTCTACAAGGTTTGAAGCTTACGGAATGGAGAATTTCGACTAGGAGCTTGGATGCAAAATCTGGACAGCAAGCATCAATTTCAGGACAGCAAGCTCAAAGGTTCTAAAGAAGGTAGATAATGAGAGGATAATTCAACTAAAACTTGTAGGAATGAAAGGGTAAGAAGTGATATGAGATTAGCTAATGCCTATACTCTATTAGGTGGTTATACCTTGATCTTTGGACTGTTTGGAGCTAGAATTTAGTGCTTTGAAATTTTGGGTCTTCTCAAGCGATTACTCGTTCCTCCATACGGGTTAGTCGTTTCGGGGAGTTGATTTGTTGATTTTGGTCTTGTACTCTTGGTGGTTATTCTTGAGTTTTTTTATTTATTGAGTTCGGGATGCCTTGCTTTTTATCTCGGGCTTGTAGCTAACTTATCTTAGTGAATCGGGATGGTGGTGGGACACGTGCGGCGGAATCGTGCAGAGTAGTCCCAGATGAGGAGCTTCCCCTCCTCAGACCATGGCGGAAGTCCTCATGCAGATCGAGCACGTCGTTCGGGGCCAGTCTTGGAGGTCATCGCCGAGGCACCTCTACTCCCTCGGTGCCTCTGGATGCGGAGGTGGTCACCCGAGCTCGTGGGGACTTGCGGAGTTCCTCCGTACGCGGCCTCCACCTTCTCCGGTCCAGGATCCCTTGGGCCGAGCGGTAGGCTGCGTGCGGTTGAGGGAAGCTCAGCGTTGCTCGATGTCGGGAAGCGGGAGGCGGGCACTTCCATCTCATCGGT
This sequence comes from Ampelocalamus luodianensis, assembly GCA_036346255.1. Lineage (NCBI taxonomy): Eukaryota > Viridiplantae > Streptophyta > Magnoliopsida > Poales > Poaceae > Ampelocalamus > Ampelocalamus luodianensis. The sequence continues at coordinate 32,945,882 of CM070618.1, forward strand.
GGAGTGCGGCACTCTCATGGTGGAGAATTTCGCCATACATCGCGACTGCGGGACCGTGGTCTCGTGGGAGGAGTTCGGTTAGCTTTCCGTCAGGCCCATGTCACTTCGGCTGTTGAAGGCTTGAAGAAGGGTTCCTTGCGGCTCAAGCGAGCGCAGTGCGGCGGCGAGTACCTCCATGAGTTCAACCATTTTGGCGAGAATGCGCTCCTGGCTTGAGTGGCCAGCGTGAGCCAAGCGGGCGAGAGATCGTGGAGGTTTGTCGAGGCCTTGGACAAGCTCTCTATTGTGGACTTCCCGACTTCCAGACCTTGGTGGACAAGGCCATCATCGCGAGCACAAGGCGAGAGCTGCTGGCGAGTCCGCATGGCGCGCAAGTGGGAGGCCGGCCCGATGCTGCATGTGGCCTCGTTCGTCCCGTGTTGGACTGCACGGTGGCCCGTTCCTTGGCTTCACCACCGCGAGGCCTTGGCACCAGCTCCGCCCTCGCGGTAGTGACTGTCGATCGCGTGCGCTGCGACCAGCCACGAGGTGTTCCCGTAACCGCGGCGGCGTCACCTGCTTCTCACGCCACGACAAGGGCCACTACGCAGTAGTTGTCCTAAGAAGGCTGGGCGGCCCCTCGTCCTAATGGAGGGCGCGGGCGAGAGTAGTCACCCACGACCCGAAGACCCGGGCTTGGGAGGCGGCCGGATCAACCATATCTCGGTGAGGAGGCCTGAGAGGCACCCGGCGTGGTGTTGGAGTGCGCTCCTTGTTAATTTGCGACTGCTTCTGATTTTATTTGACTCTGGGGCCTCGCATTCGTTTATTTCGAGGTCTTTTCTTTGTTGATTGTGGGCTTCTTGTGTTCCTTTGGGGTTCCCATCTTTGATTACGCTCTCGGTGCGGAAATGAGAGAGTGACCAAGTATGCGGGATGTTCCTATCCACATCGAAGGTGGGATTCTTGGCGAATCTTATCTACTCATTCGACGCGTCACGGGCGTGATTCTTGGTATGGATTGGTTGTCCCAACAATTGGGGCAAATCGATTGTGCCGGGAAGGTTGTCTACCTCACGGTCCTTGAGGAAGCGAGGTTGGAGTTTCCGCCACGATTGCGAGCCCCATCTTTATGTCCTTGAAGCAAAGCGGCATTGGAAATTCCGGCGTCCCCACGGTGTGTGACCGTGGATGTCTTTCACGGAGAGTTTGCAGGGGATGCCTCTGTTCGAGATCTGGAGTTTGTGATCGAGTTCTTTGCCAGTCAGCCCCTATTTCTAAGAGGCCGTGTCGCATGCCTCTAATGAGTTGGAGGAGGCTGAAGAAGCAGCTGGGTGAGCTTTGCAAGAGAAGGGTTTTATCGGATCTAGCTCATCTCCTTGGGGTTGTCCAGTTATCTTTGTGAAGAAGAAGGACAAGACCTTGCGCATGTGTGTTGATTCTGGAAGTCAGCAATGAGGTGTGGTAAGAACAAGTATCCTTTGCCCGTATTGATGATCTTTTGATCAATTGGCCGGACACGAGTCTTCTCAAGATTGACTTGAAGGCTGGGCTATCATCAAGTCGGAGATCGGGGCCGAGGATATTCCTAAGGCGGCTTTTGCTACTCGTTATGGCCTTTACGAGTACAGTCATGTCTTTTAGTTTGACTAATGCTCTGCTTTATTCATGAATCTTATGAACTAGGTATTCATGGAGTATTTGGATAGGTTAGTGGTGGTATTCATCGATGATATCCTTATCTACTCCAAGAGTGAAGAAGAGCATCTTGAGCATCTTAAGCTTGTATTGGGCAAGCTGCGTGAGCACCGTTGTATGCCAAATTCGGCAGTGCGAGTTAGTTGAAGAAGTGGCATTCTTGGGCCATGTTCTTTCGGCCGGAGAGTGTGGTGTGGACCCTAGCAAGGTCGGTGATGTGCTATCTTGGTCTGACCCAGTCGATCCACGGATGTGCGAGTTTTCTTGGTTTGGTAGCTACTGCTCGCCGCTTCATCGAAATTTCTCCAAGATTGCGAAGCCTATGACCAATTGCTTAAGAAGGACAAAGAAGTTTGAGTGGTCCGCTGCTTGTGATGTGAGTTTCGGGAACTCAGAAGCGGTTGACCTCATTGACCCAGTGCTTGTTCTCCACGATATTCACAAGAGCTTTGATATCTATTGTGATGCTTCTCGTCGAGGTCTTGGTTGTGTTCTTATGCGGAGGAGGGCAAGGTTGTGGCACATGCATCGCGGCGATTGAGGCCTCATGAACTCAACTATCCTACTCATGACTTGGGTTAGGCTGCATGGTCCATGCACTCAAGATTTGGCGGCATTATCGATTGGTAACCGTTGTGAGGTGTATTCCGCCACAAGAGCTTGAAGTACTTGTTTACCGACCGGTCTGAACCTCGGGCAAAGAAGATGGTTGGAATTGATCAGGACTATGACATGGGTATTCGAGTACCATCGGGCAAGGCCAATGTCGTTGCGGATGCACTCGGTCGGAAGGTGTATTGCAACATGTTGATGCTCCAGAAGCGTGACCTACCCTCATTCGAGAGTTCGAGCGCCTCAATTTGGGTTTGATCGAGGCGGTTCCTTGCCGTTGGTTGTGCAACCAACCTTGGTGGACCAAATCAAGGTGCATGACGAGACGGATGTTGGTGTGAGCGGATCAGCGAACATCAAGGATGGGATAGCCAAGTGCTTTTGGAGGATGAGCATGGCGTTGTGTGGTTTGGGCGTCTTGTGGTCCCTAAGGTCATGGAGTTGCGGGATTTGATTCTCGCGAAGCCGCAATTCTCCTTTGTCTATTCACCCGGGGCTACCAAGATGTATCGAGGATCTTCGTCGAGAGATTACGGTGGACCCGAATAGGCGCTTGAGATTGCTGGGTTAGTTCGCAGAAGTCGGCGTGTCTTTGTCGATGTGAAGGCGAGCATCGTCGGCCGCGGTCTTCTGCACCCTTGCCGTGCGAGAATGGAAGTGGGATTCGTTGGCATGGACTTCATCACCGGATTGCCCGCTCATCCAAGGGGAATGATGCTATTTGGAGTCGTCATTGGCCGGTTGACTAAAGTGGCACATTTCCTTCTGTCAGACTTCGGCCGTGTGGGGCCTTTGGCGAACTTTATGTCTCGAGGATTGTGAGTCTTCACGGTTGTCTGCAAGGCGATTATTTACGATCGTGGTGCGCTTTTCACCTCGCGGTTTTGGCATAGTGCGCAGAGGCTATGGGGACCCGCCTTCATTTGATCTGACCTTTCATCCTCGGTGATGGCGGGACGGGGCGAGTCAACCAAGTGTTGGAAGATATGCTCCGTGCTTGTGTTCTTTCCTATGGGAAGAAGTGGGAGAAATACCACCATTTG